>CM076584.1:1683936393-1684536393 GCA_034641835.2 Pinus albicaulis
CAGTGTATTGAGATTTATTTTTTACCTGAAAAGTTGATAATTTATTTATAAATATATTAATGAATGATATGGTACATGTTTTATATTGATAAAGAAATGACAGACAAGAGATCAAATAACAAAAATACTGATAACACATCAAGAAAAGAGAAAAAGGAAAGTTCTTTGTAAATTATTTATAAAAAATATTATTTTTGAACTATGTGTAAGTTTAACTAATATGTATTATTTACTGTGTATCATGCAGAGCCATAAAGTGATGAAGCTCGGTAATATTATTTCTGATCTAGGACCAAAAGAGCGTAAAATCTTGATGGAAAAATTGAAAAATGATGAATCAGGTGAATGAAAAAAATACTATCGATCCAATATGAGTTTCTTTTTTTAATTATCATTAATAATATACTTAAAATTATTAGATAACATGTGTCAAATGTAAGATATTAATCTCATTTCCGTTTAATGTTGCTATTGTGGATCAACAACTTTAAAAGGAATGCTGTTCTAAGAAAAGAAAAAAAATAGAACATGCAAATGAAAATGAATTGCTCCTTAGCTCATCTGGAGTGGTGTTGGAAGTTAACGAAAGGGGGAAAAACTTTTACAAAAGTTTGAGGGATCTAATGGAACGAATGTATAGACGTTCTTTCCACTTACAATACAAAAATCAATCCAATGATTCCAGGAACCAAATTTTATCTAAAAACTATAGGAAGAGTTTCCAGAGAATTGGTCAATGAGACATGTCAAACTTTTAATAGCAAAAATGTACAACAACTAAAAATAATTAATGAAAAAAGTAATATTCCTTTAAATGTTTTTCTAGAATTATTTATAAATATCATTTATATCACTTTTTTTATATTTACTTTTCATATATCAGTATAAAAATTAAATAGTTTATTGTCATGTTACATTTTCAGGAAGAATATGAAAATCTGAAAAGGTGAATGAGCTGATGTCAGAAATATGCCAGTAGGAATGTCCAAAAAGGTGTACAAGGAGATGGTCAAAGAAATGGACAAAATTGCATCACAGGAAGAGCCATCTCAACAAAAACGTGCTTCAAATGTAATATATAATCATTGAATTTTTCGATTAGGTACAATAAATAAACAATTTAGCATTAAATATTAATTTTCAAGTATTTTCTTGCAAAAACAAGAAGAAAATGGAACCCATTTAGCACATAAAACAGGACGACAAGGAAGAAAAGGGTTGATATCTGAGTTTGTGAGTAATTGTTACTTCCTTATAACAACTTAGCTAGATTTCATTCTTGTATATTTTGTTTTGTTTTACAACGATCATCATTGAATGTCTTCAAATAGGTGCTAACATACAAAGAAGAACCACCAGACAAATTGATTGACATTGTGTTAAATATGGGTTGTGAGTATATGTTGGCATATTAGAAATTAATTGTGGAATTTTTAAGAATCTATCGATCTTGTTTTACTTAGATTCGTCTATAATTAAGAGAACAAAAAAATATTTTATATTAAATATATGATTTGTTATGGGGTATAAAACTTGCAGGAAACAAAGTATGGAACTACGCCAATAGATGAAATTTTGAAAGATGGCATGGTACATGGTTTTGAAAGAATGTGTGTAGTTTATGAGTCAATTGTTGCTATGATATGTCATTTTTATTTTCGATCTACATTGATATATATTATTTAATATTGCAATCATCATTATTCTCACTAATGTATATACACTCATTTCAGTTTATTTTTATGTTTATAGATGGAAGGTGAAGAAGAAGAAAATAATCAACACCGTGAACAAAACATTCCTGAAAATAACCCAAGTCATGGAAGTAGCTTTAGCAGTGACAGTAGTTCAAGCAAAGAATGATTATCACTATGTTTGGATATCAAAGCAAGGCGTTTTATTTTTTTAAATATGTCTATGATATGATTATGAGGAAGGAAAAAACCACAATAATTATGATATGATATAACAAATTAATCCAAACATCACATTCAAATTCATTAATAAAAATTTAATTAATATGAATATTGTTATAAGATGTGTCGACTTTTCATGAATAATGAATTTAAAACAATCAAAATAATTGCATTGTCACAGGTCGATGTTTCTAAAAAATACAAAATGAAAACCAGTGCGTGTAAGTTACTGTACACCAACGCGTTTTTATACTCAAGCGCACTGGTGCGTTTCTACGACCTATGGGCACCGCAAAAATACCAAAACCAATTAAAAATATCAGTGCGTTTGTGTGGTGCGTTTATGTGTCTATATGCACCGGTGCCATTGTACAACCTATGGGTACCGCACGAATATCGATACCAATTATAAATCTCGGTGTGTTTGTGTGATACTACGCACTGGGGCGTTTATGTGTCTATAAGCACTGGTGCATTTGTACGACCTATGGGCACCACATGAATACCGATACCAATTATAAATCTCGGTGCATTTGTGTGATACTAAGAACCGGTGCATTTCTATAAGTCTATGCACCGGTGCGTTGATATGACCTATGGGCACCGCACAAATCCCAAGACCAATTAGAATTTCCCATGCTTTGTATCACCAACAGTACGCTCGGTGTGGTTTTATACGTTAACGACGCAGTGCATTCTCCTTCGACCGCCTCGGGGCACCTTCTAAATGTACGCACCGGTGCGTTAAAGCTAGAGTAGTGCACCGATGAAAAAAAACATTCGTAATAAACGGATGTTGTAGAAAATGTTTTTTTTACAATTTTGGCCAATTTTATAGCACTAAAAACCTCCTTTATAACCTCCTTTAGAGGGTCTTTTCCTTGTAGTGACCCGAATCAATCAACACTATGACACTTTTCTTCTTGATACACCCTTCTATCTTGAGAGTTTAAGGAATGGTAATTCCTGCCAATGCATTACATGATATGATCATATTCATTTCTTCTTCCTCTAGGGTTGGTTCCTGGTGTATATCCTCTTCTTTTGAAGTTTCTTGTTCCTTTTATTCTTCCTCTTCACAATCTATGTAAAATAATTTCTTCTCAGCACACTTATGACCTTTAGTGTATTGGCTATCACAACTGTAGCAAAGCCCTTTTGCTCCTTTTTTCTTCTAATTTTTGTGGTGTTAACATTGTAGGTTGTGGAAGTCTAGGAGTAATAACACTTCCATCTTTATAGTTGTGAGTAGTAGTCTTCCTTGTCGCCATAATTTTTCTTTCAATTTTTCTTGCAAACCTGAATGCCTTCTCTAATGAATCGGGTTCCCAAAGGAAAACCTCATGTTGGATGTTATCCTTCAAATTCCCTATGAAGACATCATGTGCTCCTATGGAATATTATATACCCTTATATTTAATTTTGGAAGTCCTCAATGTGCTCCACCATTGAACCCTTTTGTTTGAGATTTATCGATTGGCTAAAGAAGGTGTTGCTCTTTGTATCCTCATAATGTGCTATCATTTCCTCTATAAAAATTGACCAAGTGACAATTTTTTTACAAGAGAAAAACCATCGATACCATACAAATGTATTTTTTTCTAAATATAAAGTTGCAATGCGTACTTTTTTTGTGTGTTTTGCACATTATGGAGATCAAAGTATTTCTCCATCTGTAGTATCCAATGTTACGGGATCCTTGCCATCAAACTTCCTCATATCGATCTTCAAAAGAAACCTTCCAACATTAGATTCTATGAAATCACAATTGACATTTATTTTGTTCCCATCATGAGCTTCCTCTACTACCTTTTCGCCATTAGGAAGATTTTCTTGTAACAACTTTTCCAACAAATTCCTTCAAACCTTCCATGTCTTTTTTCAAATCTTCCTTGTTGCCTTCTATACCATCGATCTTAGCTTCCATTCCATTCTTCAAACCATTCATGCCATTATTCAAACCATCCATATTAGCTTCCATGTCATTCTTCAAACCATCCATCTTAGATTCCACACATTTCTTCAAACCATCCATTTTAGCTTCCATTTCATTTTTGGTTAATTTTTGTGAGAGCGAAATTTGTTTCACTTGGTCTTGTAAATTTGATATATCATGTTACACTTATTCATCTTCATGTGTCATAGTAGAGCTTTCTAAGGGCTTAACGAGTGTGGAATTATTTTTGGGAGGTGTTGGGGTCCTGTGATTTAGCAAATTGGCATACTAAATGACAAGGCAACATCAGAACCACTTTGGAATCCTAGGATCTAGCCCTCCTGGATTCAGAGAGGGATCTCTCTATATATGTTTTCAAAAGATATATCTTTAAGGCTTGTGATATGATATTAGGCTAGTTATGAAATACAAGGGACTGGTTTGTTTTTTTTTGGTTGGGAATCATTAAATGAGAAGGTCATGTGAAGTGAAGGAGGAAATAAGTGGAAGGATGTTTCAGCATGGGAAGATAGGTCAAAAAACAGTGCTAAACCATTGGGCTATGGAGTCATAAAAGGGTTTACTTGCGCAGCAACTATTCAAGGGTTTTCAAAGGGCAAGTCATCTATATCAGAAGATATTTTAAGTTGAGTTTGTGAAATGAAACATTAAGGAATGTGGTGAAGGGAGAAAACATGTAAGAAAACAAAGGGTAGCCTAAGATCAGGGAAGGAATTTTAACCTATCATTCTTTTGACATAATCTCAAAGGAAAACATTTAAGATAACATAAAAAGCATCCTAAGATCAGGTAAGGACTTTTAACCTATCTTGCTTTCAGAATACCTTTAAGGGAGATCTTCAAAACAGTTGTTTAAGACTAAACAAGGGATAGGGATAACCATAAACTTCCTTGATTAGGAATCTACTTAGCATGTAGTGAAAATAACATTCAAGAACAACATCTCAAGTTATACTTAGCAAAAACATGGGCTCACCAACATCTTTGACTGGTTATACTCTATTGAAATCATTCCCAAATACACATTTAGAAGAAAACATAAAGATAAAGCTTAATCAGTGAGAGACAGGGTACTTCACGGTAAATCCTACTCTATATTTTATGTTCTTTATCAGAGAATATGAACACAGTGGAAACATAAGGAAAATAAAAATTACAGTGAGACTAACATCACCAATGATTTAGATTAGGATCCAGTGAATATGCTTGTATATTTGATGTGCAAAACCAGTTACATACTTTGAGTCCAATAGCTTTAACAGTCCAATTCTTCCCTTCCCAGCCTACTATATTACAACTACTCAGTAACTCTTACTCAATAACAGTTCAAACAGTTAACAATTTTCCAACCATTACAATGAATTTTTTGTGAATACTTATAGGTGCAAAGAGGAAGAGTGTTGCAGAAATGGTAGTAAATATTAATTAATACAGAGTGGGAGAAGTATTTGGATGCCCATTCTACTTAATGAATGTTACATTAACTGATTGTACCATTTGATAGTTCTTCCAGTTTTTATGCATATCTGGTAGGCGTGGTAATAACTTCGAAGTGTGTTCTTTGAAGCAATCTTGGTCTGAAGTACTTTTTTTGACTCCTGAAATAAGTGACTGTCATATTTCGGGTTTTGTAGCCCCATGACTGTGCAATAACTGTTCTGACAGTTGTAAATATCTTCTGCCATCAAGATGGCTGTCATGGTGTCTTTGAGAGAAAAGGTAGACTATAGGTGTCCTTTGGTCCTTTGGAGAAATAAATACTTTGATGATTTGGCGTTCTGAAGTCATTTCTTGTTGATTTGTCTTTGACTTTATTTCTTCAAACACTGATTTTTAGCTTTAAATTGTGTTTATGTCTTTATCCTTAACTTTTTTGGTTAAGCCTTTGATCATCAAATTTATGCTTTGACCTTCAACTTTCACTGATCTCCTTTGTGTATAGGTGGCTGCGTCGGAGGGTTTGTTGTGTAATCATGTCCATAAAACATTTTATTAAGCTTTGAAATTCGACCCTTTGGCCCTTTTTCCATCGTTTCCTTGGCTGTGGGAGACTTGTGGATTAATCCACCATTAAACTTGCACACGACAACAAAATGTTAAAATAAAACCTGCAATGGGGGATAAAACTGCTTCAGAGGGCTTTGGCAGAGGTGAAAGAGCAGTGCAGAGGAGGTGCGGTGAATGCAGCAGGGAAGGGTTTAACCATGGCGGAGACAGACCAGGGTTCAAAATTAATTACGGAGCGAAGATTTGGAAAGGCGATATTAGAAAACCAGCAGCGATTTTCGCGTGGGGTGCAGGCGGTAAGCGGTTTGGGACTGATCAAATGTGATACGGTCCAATGGCTGACATGTATGCTCCTGAAAACTGCCCATTTCGCGTTGAAAACAGGCGATCAATTTTATTTGTGAAATGAGCGCGAAAAATTTTTAGACCGTCCAATCTGGGGGGGACCAGATCTACGGCTGTAAGTGAGTGTGAAAAATAGCAAAGATGTGCGGGAAAAACATATGGTGGGGCCAGGGTGACGTGGGCTAATTTTTCGCGTAGCGAGGAGGCTTGAGGTTGGGTAACCAATGTGCGTCGTGGTTTATAGTGATAAAGGGTTATAATCCATGTATGGGTGAATATATAAAGGGAAAAAAAAGGTGGAAGTGGGAGGGAGTGAAAATGCTTCTGGGCCATTGGATCTGGGAGATAGATGGCAGAGGATGCATCGCAGTATCGACAATCAGCGGAGAAGAGGGTCCAGGGAGGAAGAAATAGGAAGTTGCGATCTGCGATGGAGCGATGATGCGATGGATGCGATGACCATCGGATCTTTGTGGGAATGGATGGCTGTGATCATATCGGAATATCAGTCGTCGGTGGGGTAAAAGGTCCGGGATCAAAGGCATTAGAATTTGCGATGGTCGATGCCGATGGGAAAGGTCAAAGCGATGGGCGGAGGACCGTCGGATCGGGATCGAGATCAACGTTTAGGATTTGATTGGGGCATCACGTATCGGTGGCGTAGAGGGTCCGGGAATAAATCTTTTGGAACCTGCGATGTGCCGATGCGATGGAGGGGAGCGATGGCTGTCGAATCTTGGGGGAATTAGATGGTCGAGATATCATCGGCAGGGGATTCCATCAGAGGGAAATTTCGATGCACGATAGCTGTCGGATCTTGGAGGAAAATGGACGGTTGAGATGGGGTCGGGGGATCGGCCTTCAGAAGAAAAGGGGAAAGGGACGCGGGACCAGTGGAAAGCCGATTTGTGATGGAGCGATCCGCCGATGGCCATTGGATCTGCGAGATCAACGGTGGAGATTAATTCGGAGGTGAAACCATCGTGCGGGAGGGAAAATGAATATACAAAGGAAAAAGGGGCAGAGCGACCCTCGATAGCGAGAAAAGGGCTAAAGGCCTATAGCCGACAGTCGTGGGTCCATGGTTATATGGAGGAAGGGGTCGAGAACTAAGCCCGCAGGGGAACCCGTTTATATGAAAATGTTGGTTTTTTAGGCCGAAAAAGGGATTTTGAGGGTTTTTTAGGTTTCAATAGAGTAAATGGAGGGGTTTTAAAACCAAATAAAAGGGATTTTACAAGGTTTAAAAGGGATTTTGAAGGAAATGGAGGGAAAATTAAGGGAATGAAAGAGGGTTTTAGAGCAGTGTTTTTTTTTTTTTAAGGAAACAACAGGGATTTCTTTGCAGGTTTGAATGAAAATATCAAATAAATTGATATTTTTGAAGGATCAGGAACACATTAGAGGCTTCAAGAAGTCACAGATTTTGCATGAAATATGTTTCTTGAAGACTAAGGAACTGTTTTAGCCATCTTTGCATATATCAAAATTATGGATGACTAACAGGAGGCATTATATAACCCAACATCGCTATCTATGCTTCAATATTCCCTTGGAATCACTTCAAACTAATTTTTCAAACAAAATTTATGCAATTTAAAAAAAAAAATACACACCTTTTTCTTGCTTTTGAGAAGCTTGATATTGAAACTGATGTGTCTTTGTGATCAAATCCCCAATATTTTAGCTTCAATCCTCTAGTAGCCCTCTTAGTCTTCTTTCCAATGCCATAGGTCTGACCTCATTTGGATTATTCAAGGCAACGTTATGTCCAATCTCCCATATATGGCCTAATGATGGACTAGTTCAATAGATCGAACTTGTATGGTGTGCCATGTGTCACTGTTTCGTAACCACTTCAACTGAGATCAAGGGTAGCTTGAGCTAGGGTATCAATTGTGAGGTGAGCTTGAGGTTTTAGTTTCTTGTGTATGAGCTTGAATCTCAAAACCTTGTTCATGTTCTGCAACTTGATATTATTCTTGTGAAGCCTCTTGTTCTTGTGCTTTACTGTTTCATATTTGATGGCTAACTGATCCAATGCAGAACTAATTTTTCTAGATGATTGTTTAAGATTCTGATTTTCCTTCTTCAGAAATCTCTCCAACACTTTTAACTCATCATTTTCCTCCTTTATTTTTTGTACCTTAGGATTTTTGCTAATCTTATTTTGTGATGATGTTCCAGCTTCTTCAGGGGTTTTTGTTTCTACAGCTGATGGCTCTGCTTCTATTTTTGCAGCTAATGGTTCTGCTTCTATTTCTGTAGCTAATGGTTCTACTTCTATTTCTGCAGCTAATGGCTCTGAATTTGAATCTGAATATGGTAGGTTTAGAACATTTGTTGCTGCAGTTTTCTCTTGATCCTCTACCTCCTTCCCAAACTCTAACCTTTTATTTGAATTCTTTGATTTTGAGGGAGAAAACTTGGTGACTGTTTACACAGGAGATAGTGCTCTTCTCTTCCTCTTGCTATTTTTTGGGGAAGTCAATTCCTGTGAGGGAGTTCCCCCTTTCTTTGGCTGAATTACTTGCCCAAATTCTCCCCAAAACAGAATATAGTTCCAATTTTTTCTTCTTCTATTCGGCTCTTCTAAAACTGCCAACTTGATTAGCCCATGATGGAATAAACTGCTACTAGCTATCTGAGGTTTGGCCTGAGCTTTTGAAGCTATCTTTGTAAGACTCTTGAGAAGACAAAATGGCATGTTTATATGTTTTTTACCTGTGAAGTGGAGGAGCAACATGAAGTGGTAGAGCATGGTCCTTCCATATCTCCCCTCACAAGTGATGTAAACCTGGATCATCTTCAAAAAAAATTTCCATTTCTCCTCCAAATAACTCCTGGTGATATCCTTTTTCCACTTCATGTTTTGATGTTCTTCTTTGAGGAAAGACTTAAAATCAAATTCTTTTATTGAGGTAGTTTTAAACCACCTCTATCCTTCACCAGGCATATTTGTGGTTGTTGCAACTCTATCTACATTACCATAGGCCCAAGTTGAACCTTACAACCATCAAAACTCTTTGCAAATGCTTCTATGATACCCTAATGGTGTTCCTAGAACTTCTGACAGAACCTGTAGCATCCAACCTGCTTGAACAATTCACAAGCCTGAGGGTGTGCATCAAGATATGAAGTGTCCTATAATTCATTCCTCAACATAGCACCTCTGGTTGAAATATTCTTCATCGGGACCTGAAAATGCTTTTAAATTAAGTGTGCAGGTTACAGAGTAGCAAGGGTATGCGGAGGTGAATGATGAAATCAATTGAACGTGAAAGTGAGGGCAGAACATAAAGAAGTCGAGGACATAGAACAGTAAGAAATGAAGTTAGACTCGAAGAATGAAGGTTTCAAGCACCTGTGGGTAACTTTAAAACAAACAGACACCGACCATCGATTGATTTAAAGTGTGGGGAATAATCATGAATTTTTTTTTTCGGGATTAATCAGAATGGATGGGCATGATTTAGGATTGCGTGATGTGGAGGCATAAATGAATCATAATCCTTTTTCAAAACCAGATGAATAATGCCTTGGCATGGTCCTGGTAGCTTCATTTTGCATGATGACCTATGTACCACCACTGATATGGAAGTGGCACAACTCTCAAAACCCTAGAGATATTCGGGACTTTTGGCAGCTAGCAATAGGTGCAGGTAAGTTGTTTTAGCTACCAAAATTTTTAACTTTTGGTAGCTAACAGTTATCAGATTTCGACTCTTTAGCTACCTAAAACCAAACTTTGCTCCATAGTTAAAACATAACCAAATTCATAAAAAACACCTAATTCAACCACTTTAGATACTACACAAATACATGTGAATGCATCATAATTCCAATCTTTCAGGTGACAACACTAGAAATAGATGACTATCTGATTTGAGGCATTGGGAATACCATTAGATCCTTACTCCTGAGCACCTTATCATGAAATAATTTTCAAGCTGATCAGAGCAATTCCCAAATTAATAACTGGAGAACAGATGACTATATTATAGGGTCCTAACATCAGCTCCAATTGGGGATGCCAGCTCCGGAGGAGGTGTCAAGAATCTCAGATCTTTGATTTCTTAAATCAGTGCCTTATCCATTTCTTCCCAAGACCTGTTTCTTGATCTATCCTACAATTTAGTGACTAAAAACCACATGTTTGCCCAACAAGTTTATACTATAAATCTGAACTAAAACTATAATTGCACTATGCACTACAAACTATCTCAAAATCACTGCTGCATCTTGAAAATATGAATGTAGAAATGGAATTTGAAATGTAAAATAATGCTTGCCCAACAAGCTTATTAACGCCATCTACATACTCTAATCTGATAAAAGGATTACCATATCAAGTAAAATCAAATTTCTAATGCAACCAGACGAGCAGATGAATACTTAACTGAAATTTGCATTCCACTTCTGTAGGTAGAAAAATAGATTTAAATCATGGCAACTTAACTTTTCCACGGGATTCAATAGTTCTATTGATCAACCTGGTGAATTCTTCCTTCACTGATGATTGAAATACACTGACCAAAGGATCGAGGTAAACATGCAACATGAGATCTTCTAGATGCTTTGTAACATAAAAACAAACCTCATCCCAAACTTCTGCTTTGCTTCTGTGTTGGAACTAGTTGTCTTCAAACAGTAAGGGAACAATTTTTTTTTCCTCATTATCCACTATAATCAAGTGCTCTTCATCATTCCCTTTGTCACACATAAAATTGCAAGGGAGCTGCAAACTCTCAATAATTTCAGGCGAAGGATCATGACTTATAACAATATGTTGTGCTACTTCATTAACATCCCAAGAAGAACTTGATGATGGAGAAATTTTATGATTTTCTTCAGGGTCAGTAAACTTAGAAAGAGAATTTGATTGGTCTTCATTGTGAAAACCTGATTGGTCTTTAATCTCTAAAAAAAACATTGCTTTATGAAGATGCTCTTGTGAATCAAGACAATTAAGCTATGCTGCCTTTTCCTCCAGATCACCATACTGTTGTTGATTTTTAGCGTTGTCCTCTACTTGATCAGGTTCAGGAAGTTGAAGTTCTTCCTTAACCTTTGGCTGATCGGTTTGTCTTCCTGTTGCAAGAATTATCTCCTATGGTGAACCTTCATGAACCTCTGGACAACATACATCGTCTCTTTTTTCCTCATGGGAAGACAATTCAAGCAAGACTTCTACTGTTTGAAAAGGTATTTCTTCTAAAGCTTCTAGTATTTCTTCATTCATAATCATCATAATAATAATATTATAGATATTCAATAAAACTTTCAAAATTATCACAACAGTTTTGAACTAGCAACAAATATGGATAATCTTCTTTGTACTTGTCAAAAAATATAGTATGAAAACGATTTAAAGAACATATAACGGCAGCTAGTAAATCTTCATACCAAGATCTAGCCTTCTCCTCCAAACTCACCACAAACATTTTCATAATACAATCTTTAGGAAATTTCATTTTAAACCTACAGATGTGCATATGAAACCTTAATAAATGTATAACAGCATCATCTCCTTTTTTATCTTTAAACACTGGAAGATATTTTAACCAATCAATGTTGGGCATAGGGTTTGGAAAACCTGGAATATTTGATCTGTGCAAAGGAGCATACTTGCATTATGTTCTTGAATTCATTTTGAAAACCAATGAACAATAGAATGGAGTCACCATAATTTCACAACAATTCTAGATTCTTTTACGAGTGGAGTCTTTAGATCAACTTAACTTTGTGGAGTCGCCAGGTGGATGACTTCAACTTTCTTGTGTCTGACTGTTTTTTCACCATCAACAACTAGATCTGAGCCTAATAATTGTTATCGAGGAACATAAAACTTTGATTCCCCAGTATGTTCGCCACTATGTTAGCGCTCCGCAATTCTAAGGCTGAAGACAGAATCCCGGAGGCAACATCAAAACTGCTTCAAGTCAAGGATCTAGCCCTCCAAGACTTAGAGAGGGATCTCTCTGTATGTTTTAGCTTTGTTTTATATTTATGATATTAGGCTAGTTATGAGGATAGAAATTTTTGTTGAAATTTTTGGTTAAGACAATAGAAGAGGGCCATTGGGCTAAAGGAGTCAAAGGGTAAAAGCTGATTTAAATGAATGAATAACTGAGATCATGTGTAACCAAGAAAGACAATCATGTCAGTGGATCTTTAAAATTTGTGAGATGGAAGAGAAGAAAATATTAGGATTCAATTCAAATGCAGAGCAGGCCTTATCTGAATTCTACATTCAAACTTCAGAAGAAAACATAAATATTGTTTTAAGCTTGAGCAAGGTGTCCAATGACAAATCTTGAACAAATTTTTCTTATAAACAATAACGAAATAAAAAAATTTGTGCAACAAACAAATGAAAAATAGCATCGAGAACCACTTCACCACATTATCATGACACAAGAATCTGGAAAACAAAAGGTATTTTCATTCATCCAAGAAAAAGTCACTTAGAACCAGCTGAACATCTTTACAATAGTTGATGATATTCCCATACCATCCTTCCCTTCAGGTATAACCCTTATCCCACATGACATCCTATCATTTATAATTTCCCCCTTACATTCAGATCTTACAGACTAGGATTATCAAATCTCTTCCTTAACTATTTTCAAATATTTATGGAAGATATCTACTTATATTCTACCTAAACTAGAGATTTGATCTCTTTCACAATCATGCCCTATCTCCTAATACAAAATATTTTATTTTCAACCATGAAAAGGTAAAAACAACAAAACTTGTTTGCTGGTTACAACCCTCGAACTAGAAAATATAACAAAATTCCAACAAAAATAGATTTTCTTTGATCTTCTTTAAAACTCAATCTGATTGAATATGAGGTTGACAACAAAATTTTGAGGACGAGATATAACTAGAATATCACTCTGGAGGCTTTGGAGATCATTGAAGGAATCAATTTGCCTTGAATTGAGGAGATTTGATGCTTTCTTTCCATAACATAACTTTCAGTAGCTAATGAGGTCAAACAAAGCGTGCTTAGCTACCGATTTTATGGGCATGATTTTTGGTAGATAATTAGGTATTCTGAAACGGTATTTAGCTGGCAAAAAACTATAACTACTCCTGAATTTAATCCAAAATTGGTTGAGTTTTCCTTCGACCCTGCTTCATTTATTGTAACCACTTCAACTGAGATCAAGGGCAGCTTGAGCTAGGGTATCAAGTGTGAGTTGAGCTTGAAGTTTTAGTTTCTTGTGTATGAGCTTGAATTGCAAAACCTTGTTCATGTTCTGCAACTTGATATTATGCTTGTGAAACCTCTTGTTCTTGTGCTTTACTGTTTCATACTTGATGGCTAGCTGATCCAGTGTAGAACTAATTTTGCTAGATGACTATTTAAGAGTCTCATTTTCCTTCTTCAGAAGTCTCTCCAACACTTTTAACTCATCATTTCCCTCCTTCAATTTTTGCACCTTAGGCTTTTTGCTAACCTTCTTTTGTGATGGTGTTCTAGCTTCTTCAGGGGCTTCTATTTCTACAGTTGATGCCTCTGCTTCTATTTCTGCAACTAATGGTTCTTCTTATATTTCTGTAGCTAATGGTTATGCTTTTGTTTCTGCAGCTAATGGCTCTGAATCTTAATCTGAATATGGTAGGTTTAGAACATTTGTCGTTGTAGTTTTATCTTGATCCTCTGACTCCTTCCAAACTCTAACATGTTCTTTGACTTCTTTGATTTTGAGGGAGAAACCTTTGTGACAGTTTGCATAGGAGACAATTTTCTTCTCTTCCTCTAGCTATTTTTTGGGGAAGTCAATTCCTGTGAGGGATTTCCCCCTTTCTTTGGATGAATTTCTTGCTCAAATTCTCCCCAAAACATGAGATAGTTCCAAGTTTTGCTTCTTCTGTTGAGCTCTTCTAAAACTATGAACTTGATTAGCCCATGATGGAACAGACTGCTGCTATCTATCTAAGGTTTGGCCTAAACCTTAGAAGCCATCTTATTAAGACTCTTGTGAAGATAAAATGGCATGTTTAGAGGATGTTTACCTGTGAAGTGGAGGAGTAACCTGAAGTGGTAGAGCATTGTCCTTCCATATCTCCCCTCACAAGTGATGTAAACCAGGATCATCTTCAACAATGTTAGCCATTTCTCCTCCAAATAACTCCTGGGGATATCCTTTTTCCACTTCATGTTTTGATGTTCTTTGAGGAAAGACTTGAAATCAACTTCTTTGATTGATGTAGTTTTAAACCACCTCTATCCTTCACCAGGCATATTTGTAGTTGATGCAACACTAGCCTCATCTATCTGCAATACCATAGGCCCAAGTTGAACCTTACAACCATCAAAACTCTTTGTAAATGATTCTGTGATACCCTAATGGTATCCCTGGAACTTCTGACAGAACCTGTAGCATCCAACCTACTTTAACAGTTCATAGGC
The DNA here is from genome assembly GCA_034641835.2 of Pinus albicaulis. Classification (NCBI taxonomy): domain Eukaryota; kingdom Viridiplantae; phylum Streptophyta; class Pinopsida; order Pinales; family Pinaceae; genus Pinus; species Pinus albicaulis. Next base: position 1,683,951,047 of record CM076584.1, read on the forward strand.
TTGAGGGTGTGCATCAAGATATGAAGTGTCCTATAATTCCTTCCTCAACAGAGCACTTCCAGTTGACATCTTCTTCACCAGGACCTGAAAATGCATTTAAATTAAGTGTGTAGGTTATAGAGTGGCTAGGGTATGTGAAGATGAATGATTAAATCAACTGAACGTGAAATTGAGGGCAGAACAGAAAGAAGCCGAGGACATAGAACATCATGAAACGAAGGTAGACTCAAAGAATGAAGGTTTTGAGCACCTGTGGGTAACTTTAAAACAAACAGACACTGATCATCAATTGATTTAAAGCATGGGGAAGACTCATGACCATTTTTTGGGATTAATCGAAATGGATGGGCACAATTTAGGTTATGATTGCGTGATGTAGAGGCATAAATGAATCAAAATCCTTCTTTAAAATCAGATGAATAATTCCTTGAGGCAGTCCTGACAACTTAATTTCACATGATGCCCTGTGTACCACCACTAATATGGAAGTGACACGACTCTCAAAACCCTAGAGATATTCGGGATTTTGGCAGCTAGCAATAGGTGCAAGTAATTTGTTTTAGCTACCAAAAGTTTTAACTTTCGGTAGCTAACAATTATCAGATGTCGACTCTTTAGCTATCGAAAGCCAAAATTTCTGCCATAATTAAAACATAACCAAACTCATAAAAAACACCTAATTCAGCCACTTTAGAGATTACACAAATACATGTGAATGCATCATAATTCCAATGTTTCAGGTGACAACACTAGAAATAGATGACTATCTGATTTGAGGCATTGGGCATACCATTAGACCCTTACTCCTGAGCAGCTTATCATGAAATCATTTTCAACCTGATCAAAACAATCCCCAAATTGATAACTGGAGAACATATGACTATATTATAGGGTCCTAACACCATCCACATACAAATGGTCAAACAAAAGTAGTCAACGTGACTTTGGTGCAGCTTTTAAGGTGTTACAATCATAAGCATTCAAAGATGCGAAGAAAATATGGTGCATATACAGTAGCCTCATAACATAACAGTCCACACTTCTACTAGTAAGCCCTCTTTTGAAACTTGTTTTGGTATTTTACACTTTCACCTTTGGATACTAGATATGGGCAATGAGGAGTGAGGGAGGATCTTACAAGGGATTCCCTTAGAGCCAAAAAAAATGTTGAGAAGATTAGGCATATCCACATACAACTACAAGAGATATTGTAGAAGTCACAAGAAAAATACAAGGGCAGTCATGATCCACATAGAATAGAGAATTCGTTCAAGGTGAGAGATAAAGTAAAGTTATAGTTGAACAAAGATAGGCTACAAGGTCTTAGTAAGAAAATAAAGGCTCTAGAATACGATCTTTTTGAGATACTAAAAAAGGTTGGAGAGAGTTCCTATAGACTCATTCTATTCCCATACATGTGCATTTTCTTAGTGGTGAATGTAGAGAATCTAAAACTCTATGAGCCTTCCATGCTAGATTAGGAAGAGGAATAAATCCTACCTTCTATAGAGAATTTTGTAGCAGATGCTTGGGAAGAGTTGAAAAAAGATACAATTTTCTAGAATAGGTCAAAAACTACAAGATAGTGGTAGCATGACCTTTGGTATATCAGGTTGAAAGGAAAACTTCCAAGTAAGGCTAAATGGTATGCTCAAGAGAAAGTGGAGGAAAAATTTCCTCACCTCATTTAGTTGAATATTTTTGGGAGGTATGATCTGGATCGGATCATTATATTATTTTTAATCCAACTTAAAAAAAGAGTGAAAAAAAAGGAGGAATCAATGCATAAAGACCATTTTTATTGGTAGTCCCACTTTGAAAAATTACATGTCAAAAACTTCAGGAGCCATTTTGAGGCCTTAAATTAACACTTTTTGTAGTCTCAACCTTAATATGGACCTAGATTCCATAATCTACATGTTGATATCTTTTAAAATATGAAAGAATCACCTCAATCAAAGCTTGTATGAGAAAGTTATGCATCTTGAAAGTTGACCTATTGAAATTGATTGCCTTAATTCGAGAGGATGCCACGTGAACCTCCATCATTCATGGAAAAAGGGCTAACCACATGATCATGACAATGAAGACTCAAGAAGAGTCAGTATTGTAACCCTAGTCAAGATTTGAAGGAGTCAAACCTAACCACTAGTAAGTTATCCAGTTGTGTTATAATCAAGCCACTAAGAGGAAAAGGGGTTCCATTCTATTCAAGTGCATTTGGTTTCATAGATGAGAAAAGTAACTGAGATTGGATAGATAGAGAGAAAACACAAAGGGTTTGAGCATTGTAGCATGCCACGAGCTATAAGCCTCACTTCTTTGTACTTGCATCCATTTCAATTTAGAGAAAGAGAGCAAAGTGACCTTAGCTTCCAGCTGGATTTTCTCCCAGAGGGGTTTCTCTGGTTATATCTTGTGTTAATTTGTAGTTTATAAGTTTTATTTTGTTGCCCTCTATTTTTTTACATATTTTATCTATTGCATGCATAAACATAACACAATAATTAATAGATCTAGAAATATAAGGAGAGATAAAGCCTCATAGTGTATATTTCATATTTTAAGCACAACTTTATGAGATATGTTGTGACAAATTGTCTAGTGGAATATCCATAGTTTACGGATTAATTGTCAAGTTGCACATTATTGGAATATCCCTCATCATAATTTACTGCAATAAATGTGTTATACTAGGGTATACTACATGCAAGGGTGGAAATGGCAGCTTGGGTGACACATATATGGTTTATAATAACATATCTAAGGGAAGGGGAGGTAGGCTAACTCATGAGATGGTGTTATCTGGCACTTTAGTCATGCCTAACATTTTATCAACCACGTACAAACTCACCACCAACCCCTTACAATTCCATAATATTTGAAATAATTACATGGAGACCTAAAAGAAGCCTAGGCCATAAAAAAATATAACGGGATAACCTTGTTACTATGGGAAGGTTTTTCAAAAACCATAAACCATCTATCCATCTACTTGTCAATGAGTTATTGAAATTTGTATTTGTTCATGGAAATATATTACTTGGTCTTCAAAGGATTATCATTTTTTTTAATATATCAAATTCTCACAATCTCTTTGACACAACATCATGAATTTGGTTTGTAAACGCATTATTGATATTATCAAATTTAGCATTTACATCTCAATTAACAATAAGATAGTGTAACTATTAATGATAAGTTTGGATTCATCTCGATGAAATTTCCACTTTGTATTTCAACATTTATAAAAAGATTTGTTCATTGCTTAAAACTATAACATTAATGAAGTATGAATTATGTGATTTGCATAACCATCATAACTAAAATTAGACAAAATGAAAGAGAATATGTTCCCATAATTATTGGAAACATTGAAAGTCAATGTCATCTCACATTCAGATGAGAGAGAGAGAAACACCTTAGTGTAATTTTAAACATGTTCATGGTCCAACAAAGGGGGAATGAAGGATTCAACCTTTTTGTTTTGATAGGCAAGAATAACAAACAATTATATGTTGAGGTGGTTTTGCGTAGCATATAAGAGAACAATGATCACATAGACTTCACTTTATTGACCAATCTTCTTGTAAAAAAATTAAAATAATATATTATAAGTATTGAAAAGATGAAATGCATAAACACAGAGATATCCATTATATTCTATAATGGATAGATTTCAAAATAACTTTCACTTATTTTCTTTCCAAAACACACATTCTTATTCTTTATGCTAGAATGTGCTTTTCTCCGGTGATAATTCACTCAAAAGTCAATGCTATTACATAACCTGAATCTGCCTTCTCACGATTACTTTTGGAGAACCAAACTAATAAAAAAACCATCTACTTAAGTTATGAAGAGGTCAATTTGTTTAAATTCAAAGCCTCCCAGCAAAAGAGCAATCTTGCATGCATAGTATGGCATTACAGGAATGTAGCGTAGCTTCTGCCTGGTGTTGTTAAATCAATTCTGTAGCAGGAAAAACAATCAATGAAAAAAATATTGTAAAAAGAATTACAATCAATAATTATTCTTTCACTTGGAAAAGGAATCATTAGCAGAGCTGCCCTGCTCCTTGCGGAAACAGACAGCCAAATTTCACTTTAGTGGGGAATCAGCTGCTTATCTGCAGAGAAACAGAGTGTTCCAGACCACCAATGTAAAGAAGCCGAGAGCCAACTGGCAACATCCTGGTCCCAGTCTTATCAACAATGCTGAGGTCCTTGCATACATCAGGAGTGAAAATGACAGTTTCTGTGGCACCTGCTTGGACATAGACCTTTTTGAAATCAATCAGTTGCTTCTTTGGGGCATCGACATTATTGGATGGGGCTGTAGAGAACAGAAACAATACATGGCTGCCATCTCTGTTACCAATGTTATTCACATCAACTTGAACTTGCAGGGACATGTTCTCGCATTTAGTGTTGGTCAAGCTGACAGTCTCACAAGATTCTGATTCTGTGGGAGAACATGTGTATTTTTCATCCAGAGGAACAGAGATGAGATTGGGTGCATGGACAACAGTGATGTTAAAGCTTGTGTAGCTCATTCCATCTCCGAATTCAAATACAGTTTGTCCAGTATAGAATCTGTAAGTCCTACCAGGGTAACCTGTGGCAGGATCCGCCCTCATGGTCATGTTGGTCATGTTAACATTGACAGAAAACTCCTCTGGATACCAAGTCACAGGCAGTCTACCACCTACAGCAGAGATAAATATATGCCTCAGTTGCTGTACCTTCAGCTTTAAATGTATAAAGCAATTAAAAAACTGGTTCTCTAGTGAAATTTAGCAGGGCTGGTCTAAAAAATTGTAGAAAGATTTTGTCTGTGATTCAGTGGGATTCTAAAAACTAAAAGGACTAATTTGATAATCCAACTCCTAATTTTAATTCAATGATTTGATGTTTAAATGTTTACCTGGATTGTATTCTCCAAATATCACATCTGCAATGGCAGCTCCTCCAGCTTGTCCCGGATAGCCTACCCAGAGAATACCTGAAATCTTGTCACTATACTTAGCAAATGAAATATCAAAAGGACCCCCTGACATAATCACAAGAATTACAGGTCCCTTGGATGCATCTGCAACTTGGGTTACCAGCTGCTGTTGCTGCCCAGGTAACAGCAAACTTGTTCTGTCTAAAGACTCTGCCTCCAGTGACAAGTCTCCACCTACTATTAACACTGTTGCATCGGCACTGCTTGCTGTCTGGACCGCCTCAGCAATTAAACTATCGTTTGAAATGCAGGCAACATTTGCACAGCCATGGGCGTAAAGTGTTTGAGTGTACGTTGAAAGGCCTTGAAAGGGTGTTGTGTACTTACAGGGGATGCCTGCCAACATTAATCAATACGGATTCTGTAAACACAAATACTGAGATTTGATCTGATTAAGAGAAATACATAGGTATAGTAGGGCTTGCATGAATTAGCTGGGCTTGGATTGTAGATTTTGAGAATATTTCTGAATTTGATAGTTAAAAATTCAAACAATTAATTACCATTGGATTCTAAAATATTCCCAAATTCTTAAATATAGATAAATTCAGCGGAATGAATGTGATAACTACCAGCATAGTTTCCTATCATTGTTGCAGTGACATTTGCATTGGGGCCAATGACAGCCAAGGAGCTGATATTCTTAGCAGCCAGTGGCAATGAGCCATCATTCTTTAGTAGTACTATCCCTTCCCTGGCAGCTTCCAGAGCTAACTGCTGATTCTCATTAGTGCAGACGTCATTCGGTCCCAAGTTCCCATATGGCTGCTGAGCCGGATCACCGTCGAACCGGCCGAGGCGCATCAGTACTGTGAAGGTATTAATGAGGGCTTGATCAACCGCAGACTCGGTCACTTTGCTCTCATTCACAGCTGCCTCTGTGTGCTGACCAAGGAAGCTCCCGCAGTCCAGATCCAATCCTGTCATATCCAGGCCAATCAACTATTAAAATCTAAGGAAATAGTATGCACAGGTACAAGCACTCTGCTATGAAAATGGTGAAAATTCATAATAATTTAACTGTGAGATCAACAAACGAAATCTTGGAAAACCAGATTCCAATTAAACTTGATTTCCGTCTTGATGGTAAGAAAATAGTTAATGTACCTGCGTTTATAGCATCGGCAGCTGCGTCTTCAGGAGTTGCTCCCCAGTGCTGTTGGTTATAGTATACAGTAACGGAGTCACAATCTGAGACAATGTACCTGCAAAGCAACAAAGCATCAGTACTCGATTTCTTTTCTTATTTTCAAGATGCTTTGGGCTTCCGAGTAGAGCTCTGTAATTTATAAAAATTTAGCGTTTCATGAATTTTTAAAACAGTAAATACATTTATACATTAGAAACAAATAAAAAAGTTACAATCTCACACAATATTATATCAAGAAATTCCAATTAAAAACAACAAAGCAAAATTTCTTTCAAAACTTGAATCTTTCTACTCAGGAAATCAAGAAAATCCAGGTGCAGAGCAGCAGCTGGGTAGCATGTAATTTCTTGTGTAAAATAAATCATTACCTTAATTAAAAAAATATACAGATATCTTGATTACCCTGTTTCAGTTTGTATTGACTTACAATCCGACTTCCGATTTTCTATCGAGAGTTTAAATTTTTAATTGTATATTAAGTTCTCTGTTTTACCGTGAGATTTTCAAATTTTAACTGAGAAAAACATTTTAATTATTTATTTGTCTCAACCAAAAATTAATCAATTTAGTTTTTTTCGATAGAAAATGTGTGAGGAAATTCTGGACTTGGCTGATATGTATTTGTATTTCTAAAATCTATATTTTTTCAACAACTATCGCTATTGTCAGCAGTAAACGCTGTTGCCGTTGAATTAAATTACAGAATTTTGTAAACGTTGTTGCTGTTGAACTAAATCTCAGTATTGAAATTGAAATTGATCAATTCAACTAAACAGTTTTTAGTCAAATTATTTAAATCTCATTCTCTTACACTATATATAGTTGTATCTAGTTATTATAAATAGTTATTTAAAAAAAAATACCTATTACTAATATCGAAAATGAAAATAAATATAAATTTATAATTCAAAATTTTGGATGAAATAAGTTTATTTTGTGGGTGCACCAATTCAAATTCCCTATGATAATAAATAAAGTTCAATAACTTGTCTTTTAAGATTGGAGGAAGACTAACTTTTAATCCAGGTGGAGCAATTATGGAAAGTTAACTTGTTTTTAAGATTTCAGAAAAAAATCAATTCTGGGCAAAACAAAAATAATTTTAAAACATATTTCAAACTTATAATTAAAATAACTAATACATATATAAAAATAATCCTTTCCCGAGTACGGCTGACCTAAAGTTTTGAAGGAATTTAGTTCTGTTTATTCCAATCGAATGTTTCAAAATCTTAATTAAATGGAATTTGTGTCAAAAGTAAACAAGAGAATAAAATGTAGTTACACCAGCTTACCCGTTCAAGCTCCAATTTCCTCTGATAGTACCCGCGAGCAGATTCTTATCAGCGCAGGTGGGAACGCCGTTCACCTTATTATAAGAGCACATCACGCTGGCCACGTTGCCATTCACCACACAGCTTTTGAATGGCACGTCATACGTGTCCTCCAAATCTTGTTGCGACACGATGGCATCGAACGTGTACCGTTGAAACCCCTTCCAATTGTCCACGTCATACGCCGTGTAATGCTTACAGCAGGCAGCTACTTTCAGACGGTTGGGGTCACCACCGTCGGTTTCTTGTAGACCTTGGACGTAGTTGGTGGCATACAGACTGGCCACAAGGGGGTCCTCGCCGGGAGTTTCCTGCCCTCGTCCCCATCTCGGGTCACGGAAAATATTCACGTTGGGACTCCAGAACGTCAGCCCCGCTTGTCCGGCATTATACATAGCCCGCGCCTCCGTCGATACCACCTGAACATCACAGCACAGCACACTCATGAGATCAGCGAGGCCCAGTGCGTTGAAAACATCAAATGTTTGTGTACTATTGTTCTCTGATGGGGATTGATCAGATTGAGATTCATTGCAGGTCAGAATTTTATAATGTCTTTTTGATCAACGCCCAAATAACCAGTTTGTTCATGGCCATAAATGCACTGAGGCTGTATATGTCAGTCTTTGGATATCTGGATTGCCAAAATTTAATTGTGGGTATATATTGTTTTGTGCATTTATAACTCATTGGCAGGTTAGTTATTTTCAGTCGTATTTTTGGAGGGGGATTTTACTAAATTAGTTAGAATATTAGAATCAGCATTAATCTTGATCTTGTATTTCTTGAATATTCACATTGAAATTTTCTTGATGAATTGTTTGACTCATCAAGTGTGGTTAATATTCTTGGTTCACATTCAAGATAGATAATTTCTTGTCCTAAGATAAATATTTTCAAAATAAATATTTAAGATAGATAAATATGGCTCATATTCAACATAGATATTTTCAGCTGTCTCTTTGGAAGGAGATTCAGTAAACTGCTTAGAAAATTAGAATCAGCATTAATCTTGATCTTGCATTTCTTGAATATTCACATCGAAATTTTCTTTATAGATTGTTTGACCCATCATATTGCTCATAAGATAAATAATTCCCTGTCCTAAAAATAAACCACATTTACTAATAGCTGAAAATTTTCAATGTGAATATTCCCTAAATACAAAATCACAAAAAGCAACATTAATGTTAAAATGCTAAAGAAGAGTGAGGCCAATACGAACCCGGCCAATCTCTTTCCATAGAGAAGTATTGAAGGAAGCAGCCGTGAGTATGACTTGGGGAAAACTGGTAGCTCCAGGAATCGAGCCTCCAAACTTTGTCCCGTGACCTACATTGGACACGCCATGCAAAGCCTCAGACCACCATTGATATACAGGAATTCCAAGCCTGGGAATGGCGGTGGTCCCATCGACCAACTGCTGCACTTTCTCCTGCAAAGTCAGACGTCCAACGAGATCCTTCACTCTGTCTCCAATGGGCATCGAGGTGTTGCAGAATGGAAACAAGTTCAACCCAGTGCTGGGATCGCAGGGGATGGATCCCGCCGATTGAACAAAGTACCCTCCATTAAAAAATACCCCAACCCCAATACAAATCAGTACAATCACAAAATTCTCCATGAATCTAATGAGCAGAATCGGAATACTTTCGCTCTGACTTTATCTGTGTTCCTGCACTTGTTAAATTCCCAAGCAAGAGTGATGGGCTTTCATTGATAAGGTATGACTTCAATTTATAGATCACCGGTCACATTATGAAGCCAACAAATCATCATGCAAATCCCCACCACTCCACTTCATTATGAATCCACATCCATTTCCGCCGCAAAAAAACAAAGAGATCGTCTCTTTCACTGTACGTACCTTAATGTATTATGCAATACTTCCCAATTAAGCCAAGCAATCAAAATCCACAAGTCACACGCTTATTTGGTTGAAAGTTCAAAACAACAATACAAAATTTTGCCATTTATATACTCTTCTCTGAACACCATGTGACATCCAAGAAATCACAGAAAAAATACATAATTTTATTCTGTTTTTCTATAGTTCCCATGTAAAAAAATAATCCCCGCCCGTGTTATGTCGAAGAAGCACAGAACGGCTCAAGCTCCGGCGCTGATTTTCCAGAATCTGACAGTCATCTCAGACTTCAAAGCTAATTCAAGATCCAGCATTAAATTTCATGGATTACTTGTTCTAGAGACAAAGAGACGTGTGAGACTTCACGGTTTGATTTTTCCCAAAGCTTGGCGTTGACGCATCAATCTCTTTTGAATTTAAACCATTTCAAATTAAAATGATAAACACAAATACCAACCCTATCCATTATCCATGCAAGATTCATGATTAAACTTTAAAGTAAAATTATGCGACTGAAACCTTTCGAATTTTCTTAAATCAAAATCCTTGAAAACTAATAAACGCGTTTACTGTTTCGCCTTTAATTGTAAAGTGATGATGAAATTTATATTTATACATCAAATATCTTGTGCAGGTTGGGTCAGCTCAGCTGTCTGATTGCTTGAAATCTTCGAACTTTGCGCAGAAATTCGTTAATGGCGCGGGGTCAGTAAACAAACGTATGGCATGACGGGATGATGTGTCGGATGGTGGGTGGACATTTTCCATTTCGTTAACCTAGCCACCTAATTTGGTTGGTAAATATATTCTTTCATAACTTTTTATATGTATAAAACTATGAAAAGCATTTGTAATTTTTATTTTAAGAGCTTATAATAATTATTATAATAATTTAAATTTCTTAAATGTCCACGTGGCATACTTAACACATTGAAATTTTTTAATTTATGTTCCAACAATAAAGTTGACCTTATAATTTATGTGTCGACTTTACTCTTTGCAATATTAGATGACATGCAATGTAAGATGCGGCACACTCATCTGTGGTGAACACGCCAAGAGTCTTTTAATTTTTTAATAAACAGAAAGGGATGTTCACATTCACATTTTAATAATAAAGAGAAAAGAATGTTCACAGTGACAGAGGTATTTATAAGTTTTCAACATTTTAGTAATAGCTTTTTAGTATTTTTTTATATGAATCTAAACTATGATTGGATTGACTTCAATTTTAGTTTAGCTAATCTCATATCTTGACGAATTGGCACCTTTTCGGCCGATCATTTTTTTTATTTAGCATTTTTATTAATATGAAGTTTGTGATTAAACAATATTAAATGCATGCATTACATTATAGATTGGTAAAAGGAATGACACTTTTTTGGGTCAACTTGTGAAAATGATATTTTTTTTTTCTTCCCTATGACATGTATTATTCTCATGACATGCCTTTACTACTACCAATTCTTTTTTAAATTAATCTTATTTTGTTTCCATTTAAGCATAAGTTACTAAGCCCTAAAAAATTAGTAGGAGAAAAAGTTCTTTATACAATTTTGAGTTCTTGAATCCATATGGATCATATTATTGGAACTTGGATAAACGAAACTGTGTGAGAACATTTTCCTTCAAAATGATCTAACCCCCTAGGGTTTTATGCATTTCCATAGCTATGTTAGAGGAAAAGACAATAGGTCCAACTCTCCTGACCCACTTTATCCTTTTTTTATGACATCTCTGCATTTTGATCTTTGGTGAAAACAACAAACAAGAAAATTGCTCACCTTTATTGTGCTTCATTAAGAAACTAGATCAAACACCCATAGTGAATATGTCACCCCTCATTCCAAGAAACAAATACCTAACACTCTTATAAATATATCTCATAGGAAATTCATGGTAATTTGGCCCTCACTGTAAGAAACATAACAATGGATCTAACAAACATGGATAATGACCTAAGAGGAATTTTCTTGCATAAATGGACCCTAAATTTCATCCCAAAAGTAGATATCCCCATTTTTGTCCCATTCTAATTCCATCTTCCTCACCTTCTCTCTATTGCTACAATGATTAATCATTAAGATTGAATGGAAATAAGTTGAAAAAACATAGACAAATCTAAACCAAAGATTGATAACTTTTCCTATGTCACGATCTACATTGAAGTGGACCTTGAGAAGGGTAACTAGAAGTGGACCTTAAGAAGGGTGCATAGAATGGGGGGTTAGAAGAACCTAATTCACTACAAATTCATGATAGTTGAGTTGACACACTAACACCCTCCATAAAATTGATTTTCTACCTTGCAGATCCCCTAGTCAAGCTAATAAGTAACATTGAACCCCTTATCTTCTTTCCCCATGTCAAACTATTTATTCAATCCTCATTCATATTGAAAATCCCCAACCTATCAACCCTTCCTTAGAAACCTTCATTTGGAAATCTCCCTAACTTTCCTATCACCTCCATTTAAGCCCCTCCAACCCCCTTGGTCCATAAGAAAGGTATGCCCCCCTTGCAAATTTTCCCCTTGACTTTAACTCACCCCTATAAGTACTTGAAAAATGTAAGCTCCTAAAATAAGTGACACCCTAGAAAACCCTAGTTCCTCAAGTTTCCAATAAATTAATGGAGTGATCACCAAACACAAATCCTAGCTTCTCTAAGATGAGGATGACAAAGAGGAGTGAAAATCTAAAAAGAAGTAAGGAAGAAATCCAAACAAAGACAAAAAGAGAGAATTCAATTGAGTGAAGGCCTTGGGAGCCCAAACTAGCTTCCCATCAATGTTTGGTATTAGTGCCAAAACCCCCTTCCAAACAATGAATTACACCTCTGAGATCTCTAGGGGATTGGGAAGTAAACTAAATAAAGATAATGTGAGATCCATAGTACACATTGAATTACCTTCTCCAATTATGACCAATATTTGGAGTCATACCAAAGTAACACGAGAAATTTACTAGAGAGACTTGGGGGAGTATGCATAACATAGGACACTAAATCCATCAAAGTTATCTAACTATAAAGGATTGAACATTGGATATATTTCCTCATGCTAAAAGAATTAGGTAGATGATATAGTAATTCAATATCTATGTCAACATGAATTACCAGGAGATAAGAATAGGTTGGGATTCTCTTCAGGCATTCAAGGACTTATTTCCTTTAAATATCAATATTGTAGTAGGGTGGGTGCATGGAGCTAGGCTACATTTTTTAGAAAAGCAAGGGCATGTTTTGGTGAAAAAAGGATGCTCGATCGAGCAATTTTTAAGCGCCCGATCGAGTTGCTTAGGTGCTTAAACATAACTTGATCGAGCATTTAAACAAACCTTCAATCAAGTTCCTTTATAAAATGAGCTAGAAGCTCGATCAAGAGTTATGGCTCAATCGAGCTATATGGTTCGATCAACCTCTATGGATCGATCGAGCCTTATGGGTCAATTGAGCCCTATTTCTTATTAAAAAACCTAGGTCGCAGTCCGTGAAAGCTATTTTGCGCAGACCACAAAGAAAAAGGAGTTTGACGGAAGATTTCCAAGCTCAAACGAGATGGAGGAACTCAATCTAGTTGCCCATCAACCTCGCCAACGACCCAAAGGTTCAAGGCAAGGTAGGCTTCCTGTCATTTTTGTCTCTTTTATTTAATTTTTCTTGCAAAATAAATAAATTAATTTGGAAAAAACACCTACCATACAAAAACCACAAAAAACAACCACGAAAACCACCATGAAAAACACAAAAAAAAATACTAAGAAAACCTTTGAAAACCACAAAAAACAACCTAGAAAACCACGAAGAAAACCCTTGTTAACCACCCCAAAAAAACTATAATTTAGGTTTTATTTTATTTTATTTTCATTGTATAAGTTATCTATAATACTAGTATGCTTATTATGAACATTTTCTATGGTAAAAACTTTATTTTTAAATTATTTTAGGTTTTAAAGTTTTTTCTTGGGAATTCAGTGAAGTAAATTTAAAAAAAATGATTTTTTGTTATTTAAAATGCATCTTAAATTTCAAACAAATTTGATGAGAAATATGCCCCAAAAAATTCCAAAATAGAAAACAACAAAACTATAAGTAATAAATTAATAAACTAAGGGCTTTAGATTGACACGATGAATATGGTGGCTCATGATGAATCTCTATTAAATGAAATAAGAAATTTTTTAGTTTTATTTTTATTTTTATTTTAAATTTAAATTAATTTATATTTTAACTATTTTTTTAATAATAAATATAGTAATTTGTTTTAAAACAATAATTGTATTGAAATAAAATATTAACTAAATTAAGAGTCCAAAAAAAAAATTGTTATTTAATTAAATTATATATATATATATATAATTTTGTAATTATATATAACTATAACTATAGCTATAACATCTCACACACACATACACACACACACATATATATATAACATTTAACATAGTTTTATAACTATTTAACATAATATGCTCTTCATAATAACACAAGATGGGTGATGCTCAACAACTTTTTAAGTCGAGTTTATCTATAAAATGTATTTTTATTTAAAATTTCCTCTACTTAAAATATATATCTCCTAGTTCTCACCCTTATTAAATTTATTAGCTGCTTAATGATTTTGTAACTTACACTTCTTATATTTTTATTTAACTATATAACATAACATAGCATAACTATAACACACACACACACAAGTTTCAACAATGCATCATTGATACATACATTAAATCCATGACGAAAAGTGCATTTAAAGTTAATATAAGCATTTTAACTATTTTCTAATTTGTACCATATTGCTTCATTATGTAGTGTGTTGTACCAAAAACATTGTCTTCACGTGCTTGCACCTAGTACATGTCATGTGTCAAAGTCAAGCATTATAAGAACTTGCCATATGGAGTATTTGGTTGACATGAAATTTTATTAGTTTTGAAAATAGGTTTATTTAAATTTTTTACATATATTTACATATTTATGCTCTATGACTAAAATTCATTATTTAGAAATGAAAAAAATTGTAAGTTAGATTTAATCACTTCTTTCAATTGTGTTTGCATGGAAATCAATACTTTGGTTGATAATTTATCAAAAAAGAGACTCAAAAGTTTAGGACTTCAACATAGATTATTCTACTTGAATTTACAAATGGTTTTCTTGTCAGCATTCTTTCTATGTCAACAATTTTTTTTCTTGGATTAGTTTATATGTATAATATATAATTTGTAGAGCCATCTCCCATACGCCCCCCAACTGCAGTTCGTCATAGTGTTGGGGTATCTTCTATTCATGGTCGACCTCATGATAGATCACGTAGGTCAACTAGAGTGTGTGTTCCACTCATAGATCCTCCCTCCGGCACTACTAAGAGTGTCAGAGACAGTGTTTCTGTTTCTATTGATGATCTTGCTACCGATAGTGGACCTTCTTCACTTGTTGCAGGTACACTTCTTGAATTTTAAATCCTCTTTAAACTTTATGCATTTATGTCTTGAAATTGTCTTTAATTTTTAAATCATCTTCAATTGATGTGTTTGAATTTAATATATATGTTATTATGCTTCTAGTTTTTTATATATGTTAAATTATGTTTATGATTTGCAGACCCTTAGCATGACAAATATGAGGATCACAGTATGGCATTGATCCCTCCTTGGAAAGATGTTATAGCTAGTATCACAGTTGAGGATGTTAGGGCTCAGCAGACATGGATCACACGAGAGTTGAATAAAATCTCTGCTAGTTCGCCTACTAGGAATAATTTGTCTTTGATGCTGGATAGCATCAATAGGTTGATCGAGACATACCAGAGGGTGGGACCACAGAGCCACCTCTTATATTCCATAAATAGGATTAGGAGGTTGGAGGTTAGAGGCCCACATACTTGGAAGGTAGTGAAAAATGACACCAAGAACATTGATGTTCATGGGGAGCTGTTTGACATCCCTTCAGAACGTCGTGTTATACATGCTAGTCTGATTCTTCTAAAATATTTTAAGAATGTTGATGCAACCCCTTTTATTTTATGATCAATTCATTGGAGCTTATGGCCATTTACACCGCTATGAACAGGTACCCATTTACTTTTCAAAACATATATATATGTGAATTTCGTGCTACATATGAGGTCAAATTACACCAGCACTTGATCTAAGTTTTATGGACCCGAATTGGGACGTAGCTATGATTGTGTTGGATCTCGTAGGGACCTTGTACATGTAGCACCACCTCCGAGATTGTTTCCATGACCATCTCAGAGCATGATATTGTCAACGAAGCTAGAGTGGTTGTCGCAACTCGATGCTAAGACCAAGAATACCATTTCAGATAACATGCAGAAGACATTGTCCATTGCACATGTTGTATTGGGTGGGGAGATGAATAGACCACTTTCATTGCCTCGTGGCCTACCAGTTCCATTACATGATGATTCATATGTCAAGAGTCTAGGGTGTGAACAACTTTTGTCATATGCACGTACGTGTTGTAATACCATCCATGACACTTGGAGGGTGCATGACACACGTGACACAGACTAGGTACATATATACAGAAATTTTGACTCTCATCGTCAAATTATACATTATTTATATTAATAAGTTCGTATCATATTGCATTTATATTAATAAGTTCATGATAACATTCATACACAACCCAACTACATAGACGGGCTTCTGAGGTAATCTGAGGGGGCAACTCACTAGCCAGAGTAGCCTCCTCTAATGCATGTTTCCATGGCTCAATCTCCTCCACCTCCACCTCATAACACTCATGTGAAGGAGAGTTACTATGTATAGCCACATGGACCAGCAATTGAGGTAATTTTTTTAAGATTTTAAGATTTTCCTTTTTAAGTTACATGTATGCATGCTAACTAATTTGTAGATTAATTATAATTTTTATTTGCCACTGTGTACACAGTCCCAGATGCAGAGTGGTGTTTATGTCGCGGTTATGCAGATGCATGAGTGGGATGCTAGGTATGGATGCATTGAGCCATAGGAAGGGGAGCACCAAACCCAGGTAGATCAAACCCCCATCCCACCTGAGTTCAATTTTCACTCGACTGAGCCATTGGTAGAGGACTAATTAAATGCACAGTTCAAAATCATTTATTTCCATATTTTTTTTTGTACAAATAATGTTCTGATTAATTTGAATTTGAAGGTGTTATATTGCAGTACCGGATTATGGATGCTTACTCTGCGCAGCAGAACACGCATAAGAGTTCTAGAAGTGATTCTTTCTAGAGTGGATCATAGTTAGTTTGTATATTTTTAGGCCCATTTCATAAGGCAGATTCACTTGTGATACAAACTTGGTATTTTTTCGTACATGGACAATTTAGGGATGTATGAACATTATTTCAATTTATAGATGCTTATTATTTTAGTTTATGAATGTTCACGTACATTGTAATTTGTATATATTTTCATATGGACAATTCATGCATTCATTATTTCAGTTTATGGATGTTTATTAATCGTGTTTATGGATTTTCATTAAATTCTAGTTTATGGATTTGTTAATTATTTCACTAGTTTAATTTTTTTTTATGTAGTATAATTTGTATTAAAAAGGATAACAATTTTGATTTTTCAGGAAATAAACTAAGAAAATAAGTACAATATTAAACTATGATGCAAGTCTCCTTGATACATAAATTGAACTAAAGTATATAATGGTTCAATTAAAAAACACAAATAGGATTGAAATAAGTTTTAAATTCAATTTTAAAAGATGTCTTCAACCAGTGAACAACAAATATTTTTTTACCAAATTTTATTTATTTTGAGGTCATCTATAGGGGCTTAGTCATAACATGATATAATTCATATGTATTGGAATTTAATATACCAAAAAACAATTAATAATATGTTTTTAGATAATTTTGTATAATTTTATAAATTTTCCTAAATTTACTTGGTTATCCAAATATTTCAATCAATTCCTTATCTTAAGACCTTCAATAAAGAACATTGAAGAAGTAAAATTTTACAAAATAATAATTTTTATTTCTAGTTTCATAGACTAAGGAAATAAGTACTTGATCTTACTATGATGCAAGTCACTTTGATACTTAAAATGAACTAAAATATGATCACGTACATCAATTTAATATTGAACTTGTAAAATGTCTTTTAGTGCAATTAATGTATGCTAATTTAAACAAATAATGATATGTTTCTATAATTTTATGAACTTTCCTAAATTTAATTGCCTATCCAAGTATTCAATCAATTTCTTATCTTCAAACCTTCAATTAAGAACATTGAAGAAGTAAAATTTTACAAAATAATAATTTTGAATTCTAGTTTCATAGACTAAGGAAATAAGTACAATCTTACTATGATGCAAGCCACTTTGATACTTAAAATGAACTAATATATATCATGTACGCCAATTTAATATTGAACTTGTAGAAAATGTCTTTTAGTGTAATCAATGTATGCTAATTTAAACAATTAATGGTATGTTTCTATAGTTTTATGAACTTTCCTAAATTTACTTGCCTATCCAAGTATTTCAAACAATTTCTTATCTTGATACTTTTAATTAAGAACATTCAAGAAGTAAAATTTTACAAAATAAAAATTTTAGTTGTCATATTGGCTTTCAGAAAGTGTCTTTTAGTGCAAAATCAATGGATGAAAAATTACAATGACTTTAAACGATGCCAAGAGATAAACTACAAATAAGGTTTATTCAATTTTATTTCTTTTGAGATTATCTATAAGAAATTAATAGTCATAACATGACACACACACACACACACACACACACATGTGTGTGTGTGTGTTGCACTTTTACAATCCAATATGAAGCACACATGTTTAACTATTTCCATGTTTTATATCAAACTAACACATGACACTTATTAATAACATAAAAATATTTCAATGTTGTTCTTAACCTAGATAGTTGAATTTCCATTGTAAGTAAAATAATATTATATCAACTTGGTTGTTAGATACTAAAATGGATTTTAGATAAACAAAATGTATGACATGTATATAGATTTATAATATTTCTTCCATGCTCAACATGAATACCATATATGACATTAAAAAACTATATATATTAATTAAATCTAAATTTAAATCCCTATTCATTCTAAATTTTAATTAAATTTTATATCTATGGGGTTCACATAAGGATCCTATTCCTAAAAATAAAACCTCCTTGAAAATTGGAAAACCTTAGAAACTTAAGCACATTGTTGTCACTCCTAGAGACAACCTTGAGTTGCAGGAGACCAGTGTCTAGGACATCTTAAAGCACGAGGTCATCTAGGTTCCCTTCATGTTTTTTGATAGGAACCTCATGGATATTAACTGGATGGAATTTTTTAATCTGTGGTTTTGGATCACAAGGAGAGCAGAGTAATAACTGTGAACTTTGATTGTAAGGAAAGAGGCTTACTCAGAATGGGCCCGTGGCTGTCATGAAATTAGATTTGTTGCAAATAGGGCCGGATGTGGAACCAACGAACAATCTTTAAATTTAATTGGGATGGAGACCATGAATAATTAGGATGGTAAGTCAGAGTGAGGTGGGCTTACAAAGGTATAAGAATCCACCCTTCAAAGACTTAAGAAGAAAGCGACTGAGATAAGAATTTTGGAACATAAATCATGCACCGAGCCTAATTAAGGTAGTATTATAGACCATTATATGAGTATCATTCGAGATAAATTCATAAATAACCTATAGACCACCCACATTCCGAAAGCATGATAACATGAAGGAAAATATGATGGAACAAAGCAATAAATGAAACCAAACACAACAGGGGCATACATACTGTTCATAAGTCTAGTAGGAATCCATTCTTGCAACAAATCATCTTTATATTATTTCTTCAAAACAACTCTTCAGATATACATTAAGAGCAAATCTCAAAACTATAAAATGTGTTATGCAGACTATACACTTCCAACTTTTAGAGAATTCGGAACCTTTACTTTGTATGCGAGTTGGCCTTTTATATCTGTTTACATGGGCAGCGTGGCCAAATTTTTCTTCAATCAAAATATTCCCTGTTGATATTACAGTTTCCCATCTAAATAAAACATGATGCAGCATAACGACATCACATCTGAATCAGTATTTTCCAACACATACTATAACAAAAACATAATAGAAACATGAAATGTAGAGAGTGCGTAGGGTGAAATAGAGATTTCACCCGATTTTACATTACATGGAAATTGAAAATAAAAAATAAAAACAAAGGCCGCATGGGCCTGATCATGATGTCCATTAGTTGATACGACGAGGAGTGCCCGAGCCTTCTGAGTGGCATGATCAGACTAAAGACGTGGAGGAGCCATGCTGACAAGGCAGCGGGGGTGGCAGTCACTATGAAGTAGAGGAAACAGGAGGATTCACGTATTCATAACATTTTTGCCATAAAATTGATCCGTGTAGCTGCGTTGTGGTGTAGGTTTCAAACATAGACTACAATTGTGTAAGCTCTGTATAATCCATGTGGAAAATAAATAATTTCTTGACCTGAGTGAGAAGGAAGAATTCCTTACGTAGTGCAGTTACTAATGTCTCTGCCTTTAGCCGGGAGGTTTTCTCTAGTGTTATGTCTGCACTTTACTCGATCTCTGACATTTTTTGATCATAATACGTTAGGGGAAGCAGTGCGCCTGACTACGGGTACCAGCATGGTGGGAGGCCAACTTCTACTAACTTGTGCCATTCCTGATCGAATCTCTCCACTCCCTTTGACACCAACGCTAAAAACCCCAACGTTTTCATGCATGCATCCTCTTTCTTGATCATCTTACTGACCTCCATGATAGTCCTGAAATGGTTGACCACTCCCTGTGTGCTCAATTCTTCATACGAAAGCTCGTTGAGATACCTGACATATTTCTTTGCTGTTGTTACCTTCTCTTCTCCTTCCCTACGGCCAAAATCCAGTTGTGCCTTATACTCGTGAATAACAATCTTCTTGTCATTGGTCAACACGAGGAGCTCCCAGTGCTGCTTGACCTCTGCTATGATCTCTCCCCAGACAATTTTCCTTGCTTCTACCAATTACATGTTGCCTTTAAGTTGTGCTTTCAAGTCTTTAATAGACTTCTCATGTCCATGGGCTTCCTTACGGAGGTTCTCCACCTATTTTTGCAGAGATGACACTGCCTTTTGATTCTTTGTGTATGCAACCTTGGCCCCGTCTAGGAGCCGACGATTAGTGTGTGTTTCATCTTCTGACATCCTCAGATCTGCTAGAGCCTTGGTGAGTTGTTCCGGAGCAGTCTTTGGATCTTTTGGTATAGGAACTATGCATGTATGCTCACCCCACAACCTTCGGCGGGGTGGACGGAGGCCCCTGTCCCTTTTCCTTCCCCCCACGGAAGTGCTCTGATTGGCCGGGAGGATAGATGATGTCACCTCCTCTGGCGGGTCGGCTTCGGCCACCTTTACTCCTTTCGGATGCCGATAGAACGGTGATTGGTTGTCAATACTTGGTGCGTGGTTCCTCCACGAAACTGTGCACGCGCTGCCTTTGAGAGAAATCGATATTGGTATCCTTATTCATGCCATCTACCCACCAGACCACGGAGCTTGTCTTCGTGAGCTCCTTCATTATATTTTTTGTTTCTAGTCCTTTGAACTTGCATTCTATTTGCACAACCCACCTTTCTTTTTATCAGTGAGATCAAAAGCCAACATTGGCTCCACCTGGGGACGACACACTCGTTCTCGAGGGTGTTGAGAACTTCGCAGACTGCCTGTTTGTGTACTTGTTAATATACTCAGGGCAATTTAAAAAGCTTCAAACACTTCTAGAAAAGAAAAAAAATGTAAATGCATACGAAAATAAAATATGATATATGTACAGTGTGAATGGTATATACAATGGGCCCTTGCGGCCACTGTTAGTACTGAAAGTAGGGCTTGAGGAATTTCCCATTGATGGGCATCTCAATCAGGTCTCCTTCCAGATTTTCCAATATGAAGGTGTTGTTGCTCTTGACTTCTGCTACCTTGAAAGGTCCAAACCAAAGTGGATCTAACTTTCTGTGCTTACCTTTGTCAGCCCATCCAATGTCCCATCATAGCACCACATCCCCTACCTGTATCTTCTTATCCTTTACTCGTTGGTCAAATAGGCTTTTCATCTTTTCTTGATAGTTGGACAACGTGATGTTTACCTGGGCTCGTGCTTCATCTAGTTCTACCAGTTGATTCATCCTCCTGATGAGGTCATTTGATTCCTCTTCACTATCTTGCAAAAATCTGGCCACAGGTAGAGAAAGTTGAATGGGGAAAACTGCCACTCGACCATACACTAGCTCGTAGGGGGACTTTCCCATGGATCTCTTGCTGATAATGCGATTTTCCCAAAGTGAAAATTTGAGTTGGGAGTCCCATTTATTTTTATTCTCACTTATGGTATTTTTTAGAATTCTTACCAAAGTCTTATTGGACGACTCGGCCAACCTGTTCCCCTGCAGATAATAAGCCATGGAATGTCCTAGAGTGGCATTATACTGTTGGAAAAAGTTTATGAACATGGCGGACTTGAAGACCTGGGTGTTATCAGTGATGATTTTAGCCGAGCACCCAAACCTGGCTATTATATTCTCCTCAATAAATTTAATCACCACCCCATCCATGGCGTTTCTTGCAGGCACAGCTTCGACCCACTTGGTGAAGTAGTCGGTGGTAGTGAGAATCCATCGGTGTTGGTTACTAGAGGCTGGGTGGATCTCCCCGATAAAATCAATGCCCCATTGCCTGAATGGCTCTTCGACATGTATTGGGATCAGTGGTAGTGGCACAATTTTTTGTTTCTCTGCAAAATTCTGGCATTTTTCACATGCTTAGACACGAGCATGTACATCTCCAAACAGTCGAGGCCAGAAAAAACCTGCTCTCAGGATTTTATGAGTCATAGACCGCCAGCTGTAATGTCCGCCGCATACACCTTCATGAAATTCGGCCATCACCTCGTCCACCTCCTCCTCTGTTAGGCATAGTTGCATAATTCCTAACGGATCCCTCCAATATAATCGCCCATTTTCCATGACGTACTTCTGTGACCTCAATCTCAGGGTGCAGTACTTAACTTTGTCAAAACTGGGAGGACACCTCAGGGTAAGGAGGTATTCCACCGCATCCTTATACCATACAGACAGAAGGTATTTTATGTGCGTTTTTTTCACTAAGGTTTATATTCTAGGCTGTACTTCTGTACCTTCTGGTACTTCTCCTCCTTCCATGGATAGATTTATACCCAAGGCTTGGCAGTTGGACTCTAATAAAATTTTAGCCAATCCCTATCCTTTAATGAGCTTAGTGGGTCTAATCTCCAATTCATATTCCTAGATCTTGGCAATCCACTTTCCCCTCTTCCCTTCATTATCTCCCTGTATTAGAATGTCTTTCACTGATACTGTCGGGACGTAGGAAATTATGGCCTACTGCAATACATATATACAAAAAGCTTTTAACGACTTGAACAGGGCATAGACTTGCTTTTCTAGGATATTATACTTTAATTCTGCATCCCACAGGACTTGATTGAAAAATGAAATAGGTTGTTCATGCCCGTCTTCATTCTTCTGTAACAATACTGTAGCTACTGTGTAGGGGGAAGCTAAAGAAAATATTATAAAAGGATTGCTGTAATCAGGGCCTGCCAGTACTGGAGCTTCAGCAAAATCCTGTTTGATTCTATCGAAAGAGGCCCTTGATTGGGGGGTCCATTTTACTTCGTTATCTTTCTTGAGCATCTTCGTAATATGTCGGATGATCTCAACATAATTGGGAATGAACCTTCTCAAGAAATTTATTCTCCCCAAGAATACCTGGATTTCCTTTTATTCCGCGGGAGGGAAATGCCATTGATCACTTCTACCCTTTTTGGGTCAATTTTCACGCTCTCCTTAGTTACTATGTGCCCCAGCAGCTTCCCTTCCTCCAGAGTAAACATGGATTTTT
Source organism: Pinus albicaulis (assembly GCA_034641835.2). NCBI lineage: Eukaryota > Viridiplantae > Streptophyta > Pinopsida > Pinales > Pinaceae > Pinus > Pinus albicaulis. The sequence goes on from CM076584.1 coordinate 1,683,974,370, forward strand.
TGGGGTTCAACAAAAAACCGTACCTGTGGCACTTCTCAAAGGTCTGATGAAGATGTTCAATATGCTCGACATCACTCTTTGAGAACATAGTGATATCGTCGAGATATATCACTAGGAATTTATCTTTCTCTCCTACAAAGGCAATATTCATTGCACGTTGAAAGGTGGCGCCAACATTGATTAGACCGAAAAACATCTGGGCATACATGAAGGTCCCCCATGGTGTAGTGAATGCTATTTTCTTCTGATCTTCAGGGAGAACCGCCACCTAATTATAGACAGAGAAGCCATCCATCATAGACATTTGGGAGGACCCCACCACCTTTTGCAAAATTTGGTCCATCTTCGGGAGAGGGTAATTGTCTTTGAGTGAAGACCTGTTGAGATTTCGGAAGTTCATGTACAATCTTATTTCTCCATTCTTATTCCTCACCGGGATCAAGTTGGCCACCCACTATGAATGTCTTAGGGGAAAAATGATCTTAGCCCGCAACAGCGTTTTAATCTCTTTCTCAATTGCAGGGAGCAGCAATAAATTGATCTGCCTTAGTTTCTGCTTATGAGGCTTGGCGTCTCCTTTGAGATGAATCTTGTGTTGTACGACCTCAATGTCGAAAGTATTTAGATCCTGGTATGACCAGACTAAGACATCTTTATATGCTCGGAACAACCAGATATATTTGTCTTGATATTCCTCAGGAACTCCCTTGGACAGCTTTACCACCTTTGGGTCTCCCTCCGTCCCGGTATTTATATCATTTAACTGCTCATCCTATGTAATATTGCTGGGGTTGATCAGGATATCATTTTTATCAAATAGTCTTTCCAAGGGCACAAGGCCTCTAGGAATGAATTTCCCTTTTAGTTGCAGCACGCGATGCCCAATCAATGTCTCCTCCCACTTGATCTGTGGTTGATCACTAGGCTCTTCATCCACTGCATCAATCACCAAATTAGAGAATTTTCCAACCATTTCCATGAAACGCTTAACTTTTTCTTCATCCTCAAAGACCTGCCAGTGCTTCACATTATCTGGGATGGAAGGGCGATATCGCACCTCAACCTCATACCTGAGCAGAGGATTTTTTGGTGGGCGGAAATTGCTGGCTGCAACAGTGAGCGAGTCGGTCATATGATTCTTGTCCCTCAGCATGAACTGTATATTGAAAGCCAGAAAAACGTTTTCCACCAGGTCCCATACCTCATTTCTATAAGCTCTGAGTCGTGGATGTTTAGCCTGGCACTGTTTTCTGACATGTCTTACTACTAGCTCCGAGTCCCCGAAAAATGTTAGGTTCTGGATATTCATATTCCTTGTTGTATGTAATCCTAGTAGCAGGGCTTCATATTCGGCCACATTGTTTGTGGCTTTGTACTCCAGCTTAAAAGAGAGAGGGACAAAACATCCTTTGGACGAGATCAAGAGCACCCCAACTCCATTCCCTTCTCTCGAATTGGCCTCGTCAAAATGCAGAGTCCATATCTCGTCCTCATCTTTACTCATGGGTCCTTCTGTTTTAAAGGGAGGACTTTAGATTCCTGCAGGAAATCCTCACCTTCTTCGAACATGAGGCAAGAAAATTCACCCTCCTTACCATATAATGGGGAGTTCATCGAGCCATCAGCTTTAGTAACCATCTTTAGGAACCTGAACTCGCGGTATAGGCTCCTTTACTCCCCTCCGAATAATGGAATAGTAGCGTAGATGAGATCAAGCTTAATTGACCCGCCAATATTTGAACCCCAATATCTAGACAAAAATATTCTAAATTGGGCTGGAATGTCAGCTACCACGATATCCATCACCACACTCTTAGCTGGGATCTGGGCCAAACTTACCACCAGATATTTTAGCATGCCTAGGCACTTAACCCTCTTGGAGTCAAACGAATACATATCTTTATATGGTCGGGTAATTTGCAGCCCCAATTTCTCCACGACAAACAACAACAGTAGGTTGTGTGAAGCCCCAAAATACAGCATGCAGTTGTGTAGCAGCAGGTCATGAATGACCAACGATACATAAAATGGGGGGTTGTTGAGTCCAACTCTTCTACATGAGGGAAAAATACTACCATGGGTCTTTCTTCCTAGAGATTGTGACTATCAGGGAGAGGGACTACACCATGGGGGAGCATGAATTGGGATACTTGAGCTTTATACGAAGGTTGTTTTAAAAGTTCGACTAGGGGAACAAGGATTTTGACCTTTTCTAACTCTTTCTAGAGGTTGAATATTGCAGGGTTATTTTCTGTAATGACCTCCTTATGCTACTCTTTAGGGTGGACGGGTAAGTTTGAGGCTACATCAGAAGCCTTGTGATTTGCAGGGGGATCGGGAACTGGATTTGTGGAGGAAGAGGCAGTAGCTTTATGGTGAACAAGCTCTTCTATGGGATTTTTCCCCTTGCTGACAGGATTTGGAGGGGTCTGCTTTTTTGGTGTGGATTCTTCCTCTTTCTCTTGTACTCGGGGGTCCTCTTTATAGGGGATTTGAGGTCATACTTCTTATGGATTTGTGCTTGCATAATTTCCAAAAATTTCCTGCAGTAATCATCAATATCGTGATCTTCCGGGGAAGCTTCTTTCTCTTCTAGCTCCTCCTGCAGAGTAAGTTCCCCCTCTTCATCTTCAAAGTAAGCTAGGAATTGATCCTCCTGATAGTCATGAGCTTCCTCAATTTTTCCTTCCACTTTCCCTTCTAAATATAGAGGAGGTTGGATGTGATCCTGCTACTCCTTTCTATCTCGCTGTAATATTTGCAGAGGTGGTTCCTGGTACTGTGGATTGAAACCTTGGTTAGGGGCCATATGGTTGGGTCGAGAAGAGGAATTCTTATCCTCCAACTCAAGCTTCACCAGCTTGTTGGAGAGGTTTTTTTATCATCTTGTTCATCTCTTCGATCTTATACTCTAATGCTTCTCTTTCTTGATTCGAGGAAGAACCCTCCTCCTTACCCCTTCTCCTGGTATCATGCTCTGTTCTTCCTTTGGATTTTCCAGTAGAATAAAAGTTTGCTTATACCTCTAGAGCATCATTCTGGATCTGATCTAGGGATGCAGACTTTCTTTCTCTGAAAGTGAATCCAAACTTGGACTCAAATGCTCCAGCAAAAACCACTTTGGTCGCTGCTTGAGGAGGTTTTATTTCAATCGGTAGATTGTTGTACAACTTATTAAATCTTTTTATAAACTTCGTTACATCTTCATAGTGCTTCTTCTTCAAGGCATTGAACTCTGTGAGGATGTAACCGTGATCCCTCTTTTCTCCCCATTTTTGAGTAAAATAATTTTCCATTTCCTCCCAAGTGGTGACCACATTGTTAGCAAGAGATATAAACCACTTTTGGGCTTCTCCATCCAAAGACTGGACAAAAAGCCTCAACACCACATCCAGGTGTTACACATTGACATTTTTAGCAAAAGCACAAAAGTCCTCAATATGCGTCTGGGTAGAAGTAGTGTCTTCCCTGGTGAACCGAGGTAAGAGATTTAGGTAGTCCCGAGGCATATCATTTGAAACTTAAGGCAAGGCCAATGGGGCATATTTGTTAAGGAGGAAGCCCGGCACAACCATGAGGGGTGGAAGTGGTGGATTCTAAGGGGGATTCTGGTGGATTAAAATAGGTGTATGTTGAGAGGGGATTTGTATATTTATCTGAGATTAGTTCTGAAGTATGGTAACTTCTTCGACTTCCTCGGCCTCTGGGGTGGGACACAAAGGAGGCACAAAGGTATTTACTGACACGGCTTCGTCTTTTATCTCAGAGCTAGCTAGAGTATAGTTTTCTGGGGGATATTCAAGTACTCGGGTTGTAGATCCGAGGCTACAGACTTCAGCTTTATGAGATGAGGACGGAGAATATTATAATGAGAATGAGGGTAGTTAGGCTTGAATGAGTTGCTTTTCTTTCCATATTCTCTTGAATATAATTTTTTCAAGATCAGATATAGACGGGGTTCTTAGCTGAGAGGTATCTGACCTTAGATGTGGCTTGGTATAAGCCAGGATTGCAACTAATTTAGATTTAGATAACAACGGAGTTGCCAAGGTGAGGGATGTACAACTCTCAACCCTTCATGCTCACTTGATTGAAGGGTGACAACAATGTGGTATTCCAGGGAAAATATTTTCAACTTTGTTCCCTGGCAACTGCGCCAAAAATATGTTGTCACTCCTAGAGAAAGCCTTGAGTTGCAGGAGACCAGTGCCTAGGACATCTTAAAGCAGGAGGTCATCTTGGTTCCCTTCATGTTTTTTGACAGGAACCTCCTGGGTATTAACTAGATGGAATTGTTTGATTTGTGGTTCTGGATCACAAGGAGAGCAGAGTAATAACTGTGAACTTTGATTGTAAGGAAAGAGGCTTACTCAGAATGGGCCTGTGGATTTCATGAAATTGGATTTGTTGCAAATAGAGTCAGATGTGGAACCAACAAACATTATTTAAATTTAATTGGGATGGAGACCATGAAGAATTAGGATGGTAAGTTAGAGTGAGGCGGGTTTACAAAGGTATAAGAATCCACCCTTCAAAGACTTAATAAGAAAGCGGTTGAGATAATAAATTTGGAACAGAAATCATGCACCGAGCCTAACTAAGGTAGTATTATAGACCATTATACGAGTATCATTAGATATAAATTCATAAATAACCTATAGACCACCTGCATTCCGAAATCATGATAACAGGAAGGAAAATATGATGGAACGGAGCAATAAATGAAACCAAACACAACAGGGACATACATAATGTTCATAAGTCTAGTAGGAATCCATTCTTGCAACAAACAATCATTATATTATTTCTTCAAAATGGCTCTTCGGATATACATTAAGAGCAAATCTCAAAACTAAAAAATGTGTTACACAGACTATACACTTCTAACTTTTAGAGAATTCAGAACCTTTACTTTGTCTGCGAGTTGGCCCTTTATAACTGTTTACATGGGCAGCGTGGCCACATATTTATTCAAACAAAATATTCCCTATTGATATTACAGTTTCCCATCTAAATAAAAAATGATGCGGCATAATGACATCACATCCAAATCAGTATTTTACGACACAGAATATAACAAAAACATAACAGAAACATGAAATGAAGAGAGTGCGTAGGGGGAAATAGAGATTTCACCCAATTTTACATTACATGGAAATTGAAAATAAAAAATAAAAACAAGGGCCGCATGGGCCTGATCATGATGTCCATTAGTTGGTATGATGAGGAGTGCCCGAGCCTTCTGAGTGGCGTGATCAAACTGAAGATGTGGAGGATCCATGCTAACATGGCGACGGGGGTGGCAGTCACTGTGAAGTAGAGGAAACTGGAGGATTCATGTATTAATAACAATTTAGCCATAAAATTGATCCAGGTAGTTGCGCTGTGGTGTAGGTTTCAAACATAGACTGCAATTGTGTAAGATCTGTATAATCCACGCAGACAGCAAATAATTTCTTGACCTAAGCGAGAAGGAAGAATTCCTTACGCAGTGTAGTTACTAAGGTCTCTGCCTTTAGCCTGGAGGTTTTCTCTAGTGTTATGTCTACCTTGCACTTGATCTCTGACATTTTCTGATCATAAGCCGTTAGGGGAAGCAGTGCGCCTGACTGCGGGTCCCAACATGGCGGGAGGCCAGCTTCTACCAACTTGCGCCATTCCTGATCGAATCTCTCCACTCCCTTTGACACCAATGCTAAAAACCCCAATGTTTTCATGTGCGCATCCTATTTCTCGATCATCTTACTGACCTCCATGATAGTCCTGAAACGATCGACCACTCCCTGTGTGCTCAATTCTTCAGACGAAAGCTCGTTGAGATACTTGACATATTTCTTTGTTGTTGATGCCTTATCTTCTCCTTCCCTGCGTCCAACCTCTAGTTGTGCCTTATACTCGTGAATAGAAATCTTCTTGTCATTGGTTAGCACGAGGAGCGCCCAATTCTGCTTGACCTCTGCTATGATCTCTCCCCAGACAATTTGCCTTGCTTCTACCAATGACATGTTTCCTTTAAGCTGTGTTTTCAAGTATTTAATAGACTTCTCATGTCCTTGGGCTTCCTTGCAAAGGTTCTCCACCTCTTTATGTAGGGATGAAACTGTATTTTGATTCTCTGCGTATGCATCCTTGGCCTCATTTAGGAGATGACAAGTAGTGCGTGTTTCATCTTCTGATATCCTCAGATCTGCGAGAGCCTTGGTGAGCTATTCTGGAGCAGTCTCTGGATCTTTTGGTACAGGAACTACGCATGTATGCTCACCCCACAACCTTCGGCGGGGTGGATGGAGGCCCCTGTCCCTTTTCCTTCCCCCCACGGAAGCGCTTTGATTGGCCGGGAGGAGGGATGATGTCACCTCCTCTGGCAGGTCGTCTTCGGCCACCTTTACTCCTTTCGGATGTTGACGAAATGTTCATCGATTGCCAGTACTTGGTGCATGGTTCTGCCATGAAACTGTGCGCGTGCTTCCTTTGCGAGAAATCGATATTGGTATCCTTATTCATGCCATCCACCCACCAGATTGCAGAGCTTGTCTTCATGAGCTCCTTCGTTAGCTTTGTTGCTTCTGGTCCTTTGAACTTGCGTTCTCTTTGCACAATCACACCTTTCCTTTTATCAGTGAGATCACAAGCCAACACACCTCAAGGAAACTAAAGCGTATATGACATATATGTACACCATTATGAATCCATCATATACTAGAGGGAAACATTTCTCTATTAAAATTACAAAATTACATGAGTATTCAGTTGTCACACTTATAAATTACAAAATTCCTATGTTATCTCTTATACTAGATTATATTACACTTGAATGTTATATACTCGACTTTAGAGCTTTCCATTTGCATCATCCACTCATCTGACCAATGGCTTGTAGGAATGAAAGTCTCCATAATACGTTAATGGTCTGATTCTATCATCTTCCATCTCCTCCATTCACATTTATTTGTTTCGATTTCTATGAGATTGACCCGAGATGCTATTACTAAATTATTGTATTGGAAATATATATATTCAAGAATAAAGTCTCTATAAATGATGTTAGTAGCCTGTTTTTTTAACTTTTCAAAAAAAAATGGCCCATCACAACCATGTCACCAGTTTGGTATGTGAATTTTCCAACGTCATACTGTCTCACCAACCTACTTTTCACCTATGTGAATCACATCAAATATTAGGTCACATTATCTTCATTTACTATGGGGGAAGTGACAAAAAAAACATCACCTACAACCAAAATAAAAAATATGTATTAGTTAAATACGTTCAATATTTCAATTTATAGATGAAACTGTTAATGATAGACATGCCACATACCTTCCCTTACAAGATCAAAGACTCGATCATGATCAAGTGAAACGATGGCCTCTTAATTTTTCATCTCTTGCCACGACAAGATTGGATGAGGTCCCTTTGTACCAATAGGTACATATTTCCATCCTTTCACGTACTCGTGTTGTGATCAAGTCAACATCCATCAATACCAATACAAAAATCAAAAAACATGCAAGTTTTCTTGTCTCGATGGAAAATATTTCCCCCGTGCATTTTCTCTGCACTAAGTGTAATTCCCTTGTTCCTTCTACAATATTACAATACCAAGGAATTAATATATTCACATCGCCAATTTCAACATTCCAGAAGAACCTACGCACAGGACTAATAGATTCGTGACCTTCTTGTCCAAAATAAGATCTGCACCGATTGACCACCTCTATTGATGATTTGAGTCGATTTTCTTCATGAATCATTGGGTACCTCCTAAGTGATCTCTTCACACAAGCACATGCACCATCATGCTCACCATTTTCATGTTTTATTTCAAAACAAATCCGAGTATGCCAATTTCTTCTTCTTCTTGTTTAATCGACTCAGCCAATAAAAGAAATGTGTTGACTTGAACTACCCTGCACAACCATTTTACCATATATAATTATTTCTGAATGATATGTCATTTTTTTGAATGATTCATAAATTAGGTCAAAGAAATGCTACACGAACAATGTGTCATGTTGACGATCATCACTGATGTAAAAGTGATACTCCTTAATCACATCATGTGACTCATCAGTGTTATCCCTACCATCAATATTCAATTGTGCATGCCTATACAAAACATTTATGAATATGGACACTTGGTCTAAGTGATAGTACTCACTTTGAATATCTGTCTAAGGAAAAATGTGTAATTCTCAACAATGTATACCACTGATAATATTGTGCCTAGCTGGAATACTTTGCGAGAATTCTTAAATTCAGAAGCTTTCCACCTGGAACTATGTGAGTGTTTAATATATTTATAGATCTAGTTTTTAAACAACCCCCTGAATTGTGAAATAGGAATATCATCCTCAACATTGTTGATCCTGCTAGGAGCCGGAGTTGAAGAACATGGTTGATTTCCCGTGGCATACTCATATCTCTTCCATGTGATAGACATATGGCATCCCAGACTGGTTGGGATCAATAAGAAATTTCCTATGGAATAATTCCAAATCACCACATTCAGTGCATATTATACTACCTATACATATTCTCTTTTAAAACAACTCTTTTGGCTCCCTTCTACACAATATTGATGAAACAAAATTGTGCATTTTAGGAGGAGGAGGGTCGCTGTAAAATTCTCTGAAAGTGTCATAATGAAGTTTAAATTCAACATTATATCGACAGCAACATGTGTCATAGATTATATTAGTCCTAATAAACCATGGTTTCAATTTGTGAAACATCCTTATGGATATCTTCACATGGTGATTTCTTTCCCGAAATCCCTTTAACAATGAAATTTTTTTCATTTCTACAACGTGATTAGCGTGATCCACATAATCAACTTTATTTATGTGATGTTGTATAACATTATTTCTATATGGAATAGCATGGTAATGGCTCTCCTAAAAATCTACCACAAGTGCTCCGATTCATGTTATAATCATGTATTGGTAAGATTTCCTGGTGATAGGAGCCCAACAAGCAGATTCATCATTTTCACCTAATCGAACCCTAAATTTGGTATACTTGTGCAATTTTTTCTCGAGACATGGAAAAAATTTGACATTTTTTCCAACTTTTTTTGTCTTGATGTACTTGGTGCAACAATAGCAGTTGTAATTTCCATGTGTGTAGCTCGAATATCGGGTTTTTTTAATTTTCCAAACATAGTGAATGCCTTTGTTATATTTTCAGTGACCTTCATACATGTCTTCCTGCTTTTAGTATCTTGGACACCCAAAAGCTTTATTTCATGTTTTAGTTCTTATGTTTGATCAACCCATGTAGTATCCAAGCTTTTGCAACAACTAAATGTTTCTCAAAATATTGTCAAATTATGTTATTGACATTCTTTCTAATAGTGTGAGTAGTGATAAGCTCCCTAGGGTCCTATATTGTGCTTGCATCCAAATTTTCTGCAAATGTTCCACCCCTTTCCAAACCACCACAACTCCTTGTTATCCTATGAACTTGAGAGGTAACAACCCATTATTATAGTGGTTGATAAACTTGATAGGGAAAATATTCTTCCTCTAGTGGTTGATTAGCTTGATATGACACATATTGTTCCCCTAGTGATAGTTGGTCAACTTGATAGGGAACATGTTGTTCCTCTACTGGTTGATCAGCTCCATAGGGCACATCTTGATCATCATGTGGTTACTCAATTTCCATCCCTGCATAATGGAATACAAAATATACTTGTAAGTCAAGTGAATCATCATCATAAGATAAGTGAATAAGTGGAAGGCCATGATATGATTTGATAGTAGGCATATAGGTAGCAGAAGTTGACATGGACCAAGGGTTCTAAGCTAAAACATGGAAAGAAAATGGTTTCTAGCTCAAGGAAAGATGGGTCAAAGAAGGGCGCACCAGTAAAAGTATCGGTCCCTGTGTAAAAAAAAAGGGTGATTCGGAATATGATGAATGGTCAAAGCGTTCAACATGTATGAAAGGTAAAATAAGTTTCATGATAATGTGAATTATATGTAGGAGGCACCTAAAGATGATATAATCCCTATGAAACATGTAACTAATGACAAGCGTTCTATTCTAAGAAAGAAATCAGTTGGAAAGAAAGGAAATAAGTCAACAACACCTGAGATTTTTTCATCTGTAAGCACACTTGGACACATACATTTTCCATAAGAAAACCAAATTAATCACATACATAAGAAAAAGAAAAAAGTAAATGGTTAATATTTCCTTTAATTCTAATGAGTGAAACAATAAACAAAAAAGGTGTTATGAGGTTTTGCGTATGAGAAAAATTCCTAAAAAGACCTAACGTACTTCGACTCGAGTAGTAACTGGGACTTGTGAATATTTTAGAATAGGGTACTGGGGTTACATCATAATTGTCACTGGTGACGCTTGTAGCAGCCAAAAAAAAAACAAGGTATGAAGAGGGTTATAATGGGCAGACGTACTAAGGCTACGTCCTGTAAGAGCTAGTGATGCTTCTAGTAGTCTGACCAAGATCACCTCAAGTCTAAGTGCTTTCACACCTCAACCTATAGGGAAGTGTGCCCTAAGATTTGGCCACTAAGTTACTTGCGTACAATGGGAATGAATGGATATCTTCTTTTGGTTTTCATTTTGGGACCTAGAACCCCTACCACTTTTTGAGAGACAACATGAAGGTTCGTGATAATCCACCACCTAATCCTTACTCCCTTCATGAGTTTATTTCCATGTACTAGATTTATCACTAAATAATGTAGGATTTTAAGCTTCCTAAAAGACAACTTTCTATGTTTTAATATGAAAAACAACCACGACAACTTATGTGCTACCTATCACTATGGTTCTAGCATGAACTATAAATTATCTTGTGGCCCCTATGGGGAATTTAGTGTGTTCAGGTTAAGTTTTTTTTTAGAAAGGCTTTGCCTCACTTAGGGTGTGCAATAAAATATAAGCTCAGATAAACTAAGTACAAAGATTCTAGAAATAGAATACCCTTTATACAAATTTTAAGTGATTTTAGTGTGTGGGGTGAATGTGTGTGCAAGTGAAATTGTGACCATACAAAGTGTGAATTAATGTGGATATGCAGTGACCCTTTACAATTCCCCTAATTACATTATGTGATGTTTGTTCCTTGTAATAAAATAAATGATGTGTGGATGATGGGCCACTTACTTCTTTCCTAATTATACCATATGATCATATAGGGAGATGGAATATTTAGTACTTTTAGAAAGGGTCCAAATGCCACCATAGGTTCACCATAAGGACGTAAGGGAGGTAATGCCTACTTTATTTCTTTACTAACACCAAGTCCTCGTCTCGAAAATAAATGAATGAAATAAAAGTTTTGGTTAGCAAAGAAAGTAAAAAAGATGTGTGGATGAAGGGACACTTACTTATTTCATAATTATACTATGTGATCATATAGGGAGATGGAAGCTTTAGTGCTTTGAGAAAGGGTCCAGATGCCACCACAAGTTTGCCACAAGGGCACAAGGGAGACAGTTCCTACTTTCTTTCTTTACTAACACCAACTCTTGGTCCCAAAAATAAATGAATAAAATAAAAGGTCAAAAAGTTAGCAAAAAAATAAATTATGGATTTAGGGCCACTCACTTTCCTCCTAGTTAAGCTAGGTGTGGTGTAAATTGGAATGAGAAAAACAAGTAAAAAATATATGTGGATTAGGGCCACTTACTTAAATCTACCTAGTTTTAAGTTATGTTTGTGTGCACATGTTCAAAGTAAAATATAAGCAATTACTCTACTTGTAATGGTTAGTACAAAAAATTGGTTAGTAGTGATGGTGTGTGCAAGGTGAATAATGCACATACAAAGTGTTTGAATTGCAAGCATGTGGATATGTGGTTCATGATCCATTAATACAATTTCCCTAATTTCATTATCTGATGTTTGTTCCTTGCAAGAAAAGAAGATATGTGTGGATAATGGGCCACTTACTTTTCCAAATTATGCTATATGTGACCATAATATAGGGAAATGAAAAATTAGTGCTTTGGGAAACATTATATTTCCATTGCCAACTAAATTGAATTATGTAACTTGATTTAATTAAATAGCTAAAATTTGTTGCTTATGCATAAATCTTGATTTAACTTCAAGGGATGCCACAATTGAGAACACCTAATATAGGAATCCCCATGTAAAGGATAATAAATTTGCAAAGTAGTTGAAGGTATGCAATTTGTAAAATATTTTCACTTAAAAAATTATATTTTATGTTTTAAATATATGATCCTATGTTAGTAATGAAAAATTAGTTCATTTATAGATAAATTTTAATGATAAAATTAAATTTATATTTTATGTTAAATCATAACTATGTTGACAATTTTTTTTAATTAATTATATATAAATTTTAATTCAATATGTTATAATTTAAGTGTTTAAAAATTGTCATTTGAAATATGTATTATATAGTTATAATGTGTGGTATATATTTCTAGAAACTGTTAATAAAATACAATATTGTTTTTTTTTTTTCTAATTTATATTAAATTTATTTTTATAATTTTTCCAATATCATAATTCAAAATTTTTAATATATTTTAATCTTATTTATATTAAATTATTGTATTTAAGAATTTGTTTCAAGAAAATGTACCATACTACTAAAAAAAATTGGAATTTCTTTATTCATGTTTAATAATGTAAAAATATCGAAAAATAAAGTCATAAATATTTATTTTTTAATATTTTAGATTTTTAATATATCTACCTCCATATCTCCATTGGTATCTCCATTTACCAAGTGAAACATTTGACCTTTTTCAAAAATAGTTCTTCTTATCAACAAATTTTTGTTTCTTCAAGAGACTATAAATCCTAAACAAAAAGTGATCTCTACAAGGATGGTGTTATATTTTTGCTCATACATCTCATTCACCAAATATTTGAATGGAAATCCAATGGCAACTAAAAGAGATCATGAGAAGAGAAGGAAAGAGAAAAATGATTTAAAAAGAATAGGTGTTAAGAATAAAATTAGAGAAATTGGAGAGTAAATTGTCAATATACCTATTTCCCAAGTAACATAGTCCCACAAGCAATAATCTGTTTTCACTCTCCCCCCAACACATGTTTAAAAAATGAAAAAACTTAAAACCATTTGGGCATAGGATTGAAGGGTGTGTGATAAAGGTGATCTATTGTTAGATATAAACCAAAAATTTTACTAGTCAATCTAGGTTTAAAGTTTTGTTTGGTTTCACAATAAGTCACATTTAACAAGTGAATCATTTTACCTTTTTCAAAATTAGTTCTTCTTCGCAACAATTTTCCATTTCTTCAAAAGAATGTATAAATCTGAAACTAAAAGTGATCCCTACTATAACAAGGATGGTATTAAAATTTTGTATGATATATCTTATTTACCAAACATTTCAAATATTTAAATCCAATGTCAAACAAAAGGGATTGTGAGAAGAGAATGAAATAGATTTAAGTGACTAAAAAAGAGTAGGTGTTAGGAAGAAAATTAGAAGGTTTGGAGAGTTTACTATAGAAGCCAAAGATAGTGGCTCATAAATGATAAGAGGATGAAGATATAGCAAAGTTGATGAAGAAGATATTGTATAATAATTTGCAAGGTTGTTGAACTAAAGAGTAATAGAAATTAAATTTAAATTCCTATATAGGAAGTCTAAATACATATTTCAGAGGGAATTATTACTAACTTAATGATATGGTGAATCTTTTGAATTTGAGGGAATGGGAGATTATTGAAAAATCAAGCTAGTGATTACCAAATTGAAGGGCCAAGTTCATTTCATGAGAGAAAACAAAATCTATATCTAGAAATTTATGCAAAAAGTTAATCAATTATAAGATAATTTGTGACTAAAAAACCATACAATACATAAAAACACACTCCATGATACTTGAAGAACCTATTCAACTAGTTTTAAAGTATGTTAATATTTGAAAGCCACTATACAAGATCAAATTAGTTGGAAAAAAAATTCCTCATTAGAAGCACCATAACATTTAGCGTTTTAAACGTGTAACTAAAATCACCATAAAACAATAGTAAGAAGAACTTTCTTAAAGGAAGAACTTATCATAACTACATGGAATTTCACAATTCTAAAAAAAAAGTGGAAGGAATGTGGGATGAGAAGTATGAGAAGGCCAATGAAATTGTTGATAAGGAAACAAAAATAAATCAAGAGAGAGAGAGGTTTAGTGGATTTAGAGAACAAGGAAGATGCTTCAAGGTCTTATAAAAAATGAATGTACATTGTTATCATCTGTGGTGAAGAGGGGCACAAATGTTTTGAGTGTTTTTTTGGGAGAATGTACATCGAAATTTTAGCAACATTCAAGTAGGGCACAAGGAGGGTAAGAGAATTTAAAAAAATATATGTTTCTACAAGGAATATTTTTTATGCATGTGCAAAGATGGATATCCAACGCCTTTTATTTTTTTAATTATTTTCATCAAATATTCACAAACTTTAAAATAAGGTTCCTCTTTTTTACTTTGCAATATATTTCATGATTACATGTTGAGAAATAACTACATGAATTTAATCGACATTAAATTTCCACAGTCTAAGAAGATTAACATTGTAAACATTTCTAGCATATCATCAATGCGTGTATGCTAATTTGTTTCTTTTTCATTTATTATTTATGAATTTAATATTGATTAATCATATGAGACTTCCATGGATCATTATAGTTATATGCAACAATACACTCCTTTTTGTGCAATCACAAATCTACACTACACTGTGTATGTCTTTAAAAAACTTGTTCTCTTTAAAAAAATATCATAACCTTCATGTGAGAATTGAAAGAAGAAATTTGTGAGGTTTTCAAAGGTAGGTATCATCATTTAGGATTCAAGGAACCATTATATTTTATATATGATGATGGATGCCACGAAAAATTAATGTTGTTATACATGTTTAAAAAATAATGTCTTCTCAACATGCACATTGGAAGGATGGATACTCTTGCTCCTTCTAGAACTTGACATATTTTCTCTCTTTTAACTCCTACAAGGATATCAAGCATCAATCAAACTAATGCTAATAGGTTTTGGAGTACCATTGTGAAAACCATTTTTTTTAATCCCTCTTGTAAATAAGTTTCCATGAATTATAATTCATGTAAATAATATATGGAAATTATGTTACACTGGTTTTCTTTGGTTACATCACATCCTTAGTTTTTGTGGGTTATCCTAAACCATTACAATTTGAAGGTGGTTCATAATTTGCATGAATTCAAGTGGTTTCAGAAAATTCCAACAAACCATGGTTTCAAGTGGTTTTATTTAGTTCTTGTTACATCTCAAATTTTAACTAAATGGTATTGTTTTCAATGTTTATTTTATCTTAGTTATATTGTTTCACTCCATTTTTTTCTTGTTTTAAATCATATTTCCTAATGCATACAATATGGAACAAGTAATATGAGAAGTAAGACAACTTGAATTACCTGTATTTGCATGAATTTCTTGAATTGCATGACCTTCTTGTTTTTTCCGAATGTCTGTCATTTTTTTCTCATCCTTTCTCTAGTTTTTTCTCGCATTACCTCTATGATTGGAAAATTATTTCCTTTTCTAGATCAAAATGTCCAATTTCCCATGTTTGTTGTGAATTCTTGCGTAATTTTCACACTCTGATATTTTTCTATGAATGAATACTTTCTATTATTTTTTCATGCATTCAAATTTAGATTTTTTTTTGGGTTGAGAGTAGATGCTCCATAAAGCTACTAATCCATAACATTTAACATCAATGACATTAATAAAAGTTGGTAAGCGGTTGCTGGGAGGTTAGCAATTAAGCTCGATCAAGCCCCTGGTTAACCACCTTCACGACTCGATTTATGGTTTCTTTAATGCTCGATCAAGCTATTTGAATTTTAAATTCAAGTTCTTGATCAAGCTCCTAAGGTCATACAAATCGCATTTTTAACTCCCCTTCTGCAGATTTCTCTGCAACCCCATTTTGTACCCTAGCAGATTTAGGGAAGAATTTGTACTCAAGTGATGAATTTGATCATGTTGGAGTCATGAAAGAGTCCTCTATCCAATGGCATATGAGTTTGACACTTTCGAATTCATATGATATTTTTCATCTAATTTTTTTTAAACATAATGCTTGGAATTTTTTGGACAGTTTCAAAGGGGTTGAATAAAAAATCAATAACATAAAATATACACAATAAAAAAATTTCAAAAAATACCACTATATTTTTTTACAAGTCCTCTTCAAAAGGGTACTTCTAGTTTTTCAATTTATTTAAAGCTCTGAAAAAAATATTACGAAACACATTTATCTACAAAATGCAATTGAAATATTACTTTGCCAACTTTGAAAAATAATAAAAAACATAATTTTGCATTTAAAATTAATTTTTTAATATCAAAAACTTATTCATCTCCATTTATATCATACTCATATATATATTTTTAAAATTACACATTTTAGACTAAGTTATGCTACATGAATACACACATGCCTCTTAATATGTGCAAAAATTTGCAAGGACAGGTATTTTATTTAATGGAAAAATGAGAGATTATGTGACATTAATTTTTTTTGCAAAAATTATCATTAGGGAAAAAACTTAATTCTCCACATAGTGTATTTTTACTCCGAATCAAAATTCACAATGATTATATGAATTTTGAGGGCTTCAATTCGATAAAAGAGGAAAATTTTGAAATTTCATCACCAAATTTGGCCCAAAAGTGTAACCCATCTTCATGCATTCACCTAGTCACTGACCTGAATTTTATATTCTCTCTAAGGGAAAAATAGGAGTCTTTATCCACATACCCATCAAACAACTGATCAATAATCTATTTTCTTCTTAGGAACCCTTTGATCCACAACTAAAAATGGGTAAGTACACCCAAATATATCACAAGTCACGTCTATGTCATATTAAAAAATGTTCGAATCTCTTTCACTTCAAAATTCATTCCTTTTAGAAAAATTACAAATTTAATCCCCAATGATCAAATCCATTTCATCAAATCATAAGTTGATCCCACTCAAATTGGAGAAAGATTGTGATTATGGTCAGTCATCCCAATTCAATTGAATCCTCTATTATTCCAACATGATAAAAGTTGGACCATCATCCAAAGAGAAAATATAAATTCAATCTCTAATTTTTTCTCCTAAAATTGGGAGACACAAATAAAATATATAAAAAGGTACTTCAAAGAGTTGGTAAATCTCTCCAATCCCCCATAAAGTATTCATACGAGTTACAAGCCCTATTAGCAAGGATAACTTGACCTAGAAGAGGAGGAGTTTAACATATTACCCTATATTTACCCACTTTTACCTACTTACCAGGGTGAACATGAGCTGGGAGTTACTATGCATGACCCAAATTCCAATATGCAGTTATGGAAATGGGGTCCACTTGTCCAAAACTTATTGTAAACTACTAGAGACACATGATCACATTGTTATCAATCCAATTTTCTCTGGTGATAATTTCCCTGAGCTTGACCAATTCTCAGATTAGAATAACTTCCTAGATGCACGCATCCAGACCTTCCAGTGTGGCCATAGGCCTCTAGCTGCATAGATAACCAATCCTTAGTGCAGCCACAACCAAGTTCTCCTAACTCTGTGTATGCGACCACAAACCTTGTTTCAGAATTTTAGGGCCAACACTCAAGCCAACTGCCCAAAATTTTCTAGAACATTGTTAACAAGGTTCCTGAGTCTTCATGCTTTATTTCTAGGATTTGTTCTTTCTCAACCTTGTCCGGTAAAAGTTATTCATTTTACAAACATGTTGTGACCAAGGTGCTTATAGGTTTGGATGCATATTTTGTTCATTGGTTCATTAGTTTTGTCAGAGATTCATCAAGGAGGCTTACCACACTCTCATGCTAGCTATAATAAACAAAAATTAGCTCATGCATCCAAATAAATTATCCAAGAGCCTGTCAACCATGAAACAAATAAATAACAAGAGCACTTCATATAACAAGAAATACACCATCCACATAACATACACTTAACCAGTAATGGAGCCATGAAAAACTAGTCACATAATCACCATATTAAACCAAAAATCATGCTCATTTATCTTCATTAAATAATAACACATATTAACATATGGATAGTAACACCCAATTCAAGGTCTTCCACACTCCACCTGACCATAGATTGGGATGAATTAATTCTTTCTTCCAACCCAATCACCCTCGTGCCATATTCCAAGCCTGAATTTGGGATCACATGGGATAAAACAAAACATAACCAAATAGGGAATCTAGAGGAAACCACCTCCACCCTCAAGCCATAGTGATTTCACCTAATACCAGGTCTAGATATTACCAAAACCAATACAAGCTTGAATGCCTCAGAATTTATTCACCATACCTAGAGGAATTTTCATGTCTCCACCCACCTGTCAAGGGATTACCCGAGAAAAATATCTCCACCCTAAACCCTTGGAATTTTCCTTAGACCACCTCAACCAGGATCTGAAATTTATTGGCAATCCAAATCTCAACCAAACAGGGAACCCACTACATCATGGTTATCCAGGAAATGGCATAAGGCGAGGTTGTACATGATTGTCAATATAGGAAAATATCCATGCTAATGACAACAAAAATGACCAATAAACCAATGTATGAACCATACATTCAAATCCCAACAAGATAATCAAACATGCGCATTGATACCTTCAAAAATCCTCATATAGGCTGCTCTTTCCTCTGTTCTTTTCTACTCTTGCTAGTTGTTGTTGAAACCTTGTTCTTGGTTGCCACGCAAATTCCTCTTGCACTCCTTGCTTTCCTTTCTTGTATCTTGCTTATGTCTAATTTCTCTTGTCTTCTCCCTTGCTGTAGTGTTCTCTTTTTTCCTCTCTTTTCCCCAAAGAGAATGCTAGAATTTTATCTCTCCAATTTTGTTTTTCTCTTCTTTTTCTTTCATTTTCCCTTGCATGCATATTATTTTACATTTTTTGTCCTTTTCTCATCTCTTCCTCTTCCCCACTCGCTGAAGTGGAATTTCTTTCATTATCCTTTATTTCTTTTACATGTTTCCACATGTCCTTGCTAACCTATAATATATATTTTTCCATGATTTCCTTTTTCCTCTTGCCAATGACAATTTCCACAACCAATAAATAATCAACCATAAGTGGATCCAAATGTACTGTTTTTCCCCTCATTCAGCTTCGAATACATGTCCCATGGCCTTGGTTTGATTTTTTCTTTTATAATTTCCATACATTATTTATTTACATGTAAATTTAACCCGAGGCTATTACAAACCCCTCCCCCTTGGGGAAATACCGTGCTTAGTGTTCTATGAATCTTATGACAATACCAAAATGTTGAAAACATGACAAACATACTACTTATGGAGCTTAATAAGCATAAATAGATACAATATATACACATATATACATACACATATTTGCGTCAACCAAGAAATAAAAAAAGAATATGTTACCCTCAATCAACAAGGGAATCCAAAGGCTGACACCTTCACCCTTAATCAACAACAAGGGAATCCAGAGGCTAACACCTCCACCGCAATAAAAAATAAGGGAATCCATAGGCTGACACCTCCACCCTCAAGAGTAGTACCAAGGATTCACCTCCTTCCCAGAAATTCCAAAATCCACTGCTAAAATCAAAGCGTAAACAAGAAAATATTTAGAAATGACTTCTACATATATTAACTCAAGATTGGTCTCTTCCCAAGATGTCCAGGGCTCTAGGGAATACTATCTCAACCCACAACCTTCAGGGAACTGAAGCTATTACATGGATCCAAGGATTCTATCCCAACCCACAGCCTCCAAGGAACCCTAGTTGTTACAGGGTTCCATAGATTCTATCCCAACCCACAACCTCCAGGGAACCTGAGAACCAATACCCTTCACTTCCTTACTCTTCCTTCTTGTCCCAAAACATTATTCTACACATACACATACACAGTGTATAACACAATACATTTACATATACACATGATACAACACAATGAATACACATGTTCCCATAGAACGAATACACATGTTACAACAGAACAAATACACTTGTTACAACAAAACACGTACATAATACACATGGAACAATACAACATGTACACAATAGTAGTATTGCACATCTAGAGGCTGCACCATATATACTAGACAACTTTTCCTCAAGTGTCTTTCCCACACCTTACTGCGTGCATCCACAACTAAAATCTCGGGTTCGTGGTTCCTTCTGCTATTCATGCTTGTCCTAGGATGTCGCAGATTACACTGCTTTCGTTCTACTGATGTATCCTTAAAATTTTTGTGTTAATATCATAAACATAAGCATAATTATAATAAATAATATAAAAATCATAAATCATCTACGGTTACCTCTTTTTCAATTGATTTATCCTACAACCGAGAATATTTTCTTGCCATCCATACCACCATTCTCCCACAGGAATGATCCTTGACAAGAAACTATTAGTCACAATGGCTTAAAAAAATTTCAGTAATCAATCATGTTCATGAATATAACACCTATACACACACACACACACACACACACACACACATATATATATATATATCAAGTAAATTCAAGGTTTAGAGAACCTCCTTTGTGCCATTTTCATGGCTACCATTTTATTGTCAATTATTTCCCATGGACCCAACCAACCTTCTAAGTGGTTTATCAGCCCCAAGGAACAACACTTAGTGGCATATATGTCCAATCCTTTGACTAGCGATTATAATTAGTAATTAGTATACATGTTGTCATCATAGTCAATATTTTCTGGTCATAAACATAATATAAAAATGGACACATGAATGTCATAATCGCATGATGATATAAATAATTAACACCAAGAATTTCCACTTGCTTATTGGATTTCTCACAAAACAGGGAATTTCATTCGCTAATCTTATTGTGTTATCCCAACCATGCAATTAATATATTCATCAATTTTTATAAGTATAATCAATCCTCCTTCCACAAGAATGATTCATGCCAACAACTTGTCAAATACAATGGCATTGCATATACTCATTTATTCATCAACATGTTCATGAACATAACACATATTCACATAATTTCATACAAAATTAAGGTTAAGAGAACCTTCGGTATTTGTGCAAAGCACAGATTCATTTTGAACAACATATTCCAACATAGCTAAAGGAATTCACACCCCATTCCTTTCTTTTATCTTTTTATGTTATTGCAATTGAGTCTTATTATGTGCTATCACATTCACCCAACTGTTAGTTATATAAACATAAACAAACCAATTATTACCTTGCCATGCTAATACCAAGCATGTTGCTCTGGAATTGTTCACACATGTCATTCATATGTTCAAAGGATCAAGTCAACATGTCTATTAATTTGAAATCATCCTTATAACAAGATTAACATCATTAAATTTAAAATCATCCTTTTACCAGGACTAACAACCATGGAATAATATGCAATCAATTCATAATCATTATCCATAGTGCTACAACTAGCACCCACTTGCACTCATGTGCATATTATTTGTCTCAACACACAAAGTGTTAGTACAATTGTCTTAAAACAATAACATTCCTTCATGCAATATCATAAACACATACTCATATCATGCACTTAATCAAAAATTCAAACAATACTTTAAGGGTGCAGAAGTTCAAAAGTCATAATCAATAGTCCTTAGAACACATATATGGAGAAAATCACTTGCTGGTAGTAAAATTCTCTTTAATGCACTCACATATTTGTCACAATATACATATTAACAATCATAGGTGTCACTTATGTCATTCTCTCACTATGAACTTAGTTTCCATAGACTTGGTTCCTTAAGGCTATATAAAAAACTCTTAGTGGTTTCCAAATCGTGTTGTCAACATACTCATGGTTACCTTCTCATCATTAACCAGTCTTGTTCATTTGAATCATGTTATGACAATAGAATTGGAGTCTTTATGCATGCACATCCATTATTGTATGTACCTAGCATACCCTCATGCATTTACCATATCATTATTTAATACCTTATTTGATTGATATGCATCTCTAAACTAATTCATATATGGTATTTTATTATGCATATGTTATTATTCATCAGATTATTGGAAATTCTCAAAACATCAAATAAAATTATGATGAGAAGGAGTTAAGTTGAGAGATTCCCCTTCATAATTTCAACTGCATCATTCAGTCATGAACTTTTGCAATCCCTGTTGAGTTATGCTAGGGAATCTAGTCAGTATTCTGCATGTCTATCATGTTGTATCAATCATGGGAATGATCTGAGATACATCCCCAATTTTTTTCACCTCCTAAGCAGTGTAGATATGAGTCCTAACACCCTGATATACTGTACAATGCTTCTAGCGATGGCCTCCACCCCAAGTCCAATTGACCTCAATGGTTCTTTGCAACTACCTTTATTCTTCCGCTCCATAGTATGAGACCCATGTCCTTTCTCAGCTGCATTGAAATTCTTATGAGGAGCCATATTTTCCTTCTCACCTCCATCCTAAGATATTTCTCAGTTATTGAGACATTTTACTTTACTCTTCTCGCTACCCTTCCAGTCACGCTTGAACTCAAGTTTGTGCTTTGAATGTTCATATCAATGCTTCAACTTCGTGATGGTTTCCTCCAATGATTGAGGATCATCAAAATTAATCTGGTATTTGAATGATAATGGGAATCCAATGATGAACCTTTGGATCTTTGCTTTCTCATCCATGATATATGGCATATGTCTCATTATTTCTAGAAATATGGTTGTATATTCTTCATATGACATGGAATGCATCTTGAGCTCATAGAATTCCTTATCCTTTCCATCATAATACCTCTCATACATTTACTTCTTTATGAAGAGTCTTTCAAATTCTTCCCAAGTCAACTTCTCTTCCTTGATGCCCCTGACATGCTTGACATCTTCCCACCAGATATCTACTTTTCCTTTGAGATTTAAGGTAGATATCTTGACTTTCATATTCTATGAGAAATTATGAAGTCTGAAAAATTCCCTCGTTCTAAGCAGTCGTGCTTCTAATTTGTTCATCTCACCATGAAAAGTAGGAGGCTTGGATTTCTTGAATTCCTTTGGAAAATACTCCTTATAGCTCCTCCTAGAAGATGCTGGCAGTGATGGTGATGATGCCTCCTAAAAGTAAAACTAGAATAAAATATATGTGTACTATCCATCTTCTCAGGCGTGCTCAAAAGTTTTCCACTCTTTACTATATCATAACAATCCATCCTATACCTTCTGTAAGACTGCCTTCCATATGCCCCATTATTCTTTTCTTCTTGTCTGTCTCCATGACTAATCCCGAACTTCCCATGCTTCTGTAAATATGAAATTATTTGAAGAATAACTACAATAACCTTAGCTTTCTTTTATTGAGATTTTACAAGCCTTTCCTAGGCTTAAATAAATGATTCATTGTCAGTTTTACAACTTCTAATCTCTCCCCTAAGACTTCTTAATGTGTCTGCTAGATCGGGAGTTTCCCTCTCCCTGCTGCCTAACTAATTTCCCCCATTCCAATTTCTCTTCTAGCTTGCGTGGGGATTCATATGAACTGTACTCAACCACTCCGCTCTTCATCTCCTTGCCTTCTATTTTCCTGCAACATACCGCTATTAGATAAACCTAATAAAATGCATAATCAAAAGAATTACCTTTATTTGTTTATGGTGAGGCTATTGCATTTGCACATGTCAATCCAGATTAACATGATACATAATAATATCAAGAGCATATTAGTTCATTCATGAATCAAGATAATAACACATAATTTTAAAAATATCATGTACATGGGTATAATAGAAATAAAAATAAAATAACTGACATGCATGCATGATAATCATATAGATCTACATAACAACTTGCATTTACCCTGAGGTCCAGAGTTGTGAACTTGCTCTGATACCACTTTGTAACATCCCACCCCACATTTACCCACTTTTACCTGCTTACTAGGGTAAACATGAGTTGAGAGTTACTATGCATGACCCAACTTCCAAGATATAGTTATGGAAATGGGGTCCACTTGTCCAAAACTTACTGCAAACTCCCAGAGACACATGATAACACTACTATGAGTATGATTTTCCTTGGTAATCATTTCCGTGAGCTTGACCAATTCTCATCCTAGAATTAATTCCCAGCCACATGGATGCAGGGCTTCTAGTGTGGCTAGAGGCATCCATTTGCATGGATAAACCATTATTGGTGCATCTACAACCGAGTTCTCCTAACTCTATGCATGCAACCACAGACCTTGTTCTAGAATTTTAGGGTCAACACTCAATCCAAGTGCCTAGAATTTTCCAAAACTCTGTTAACAATATTCCTGAGTCTTCATGCTTTGGATGCAAAGTTAGTTCACTATTTATTTAGTTTTGTTAGAGATCCATCAAGGAGGCTTACTTCCCTCTCATGCTAGCTATAATAAACACATATTAGCTCATGCATCCATATAAATTATCCATGAGCTTGACAAGCATGAAACAAATCAATAACAAGAGCAATTTATATAAAAAGAAATACACCATGCATATAACATACACTTAACCAGTAATGGAGCCTTGAAAAACTAGTCACATAATCAACACATTAGACCAAAAATTGTGTTCATTGACATTCATTAAAGAATAACACATATTAACATATGCATAGTACTAACCAAGTCAAGGAATTCCACATTCCACCCGACCATATACTGGGTTGAACCATGTCTTTATTCCAGCCCAGTCACCCCTGTGCCATATTCCAAGCCTAAATTTGGGATCACATGGATAAACCACAACATAGCCAAATAGGGAATCCAAAGGAAATCACTTCCAACCTCAAGCCACAATGATTTCACCTAATACCAGGTACATAAATCACCAAAACCGATACAAGATTGGATGCCTTAAAATTTATTCACCATACCTAAAGTAATTTTCATGTCTCCACCCACCTCTCAAGGGCTTACCTGAGATAACCATCTCCACCCTCAACCATTGGGATTTTCCTAAGACCACCTCAACCAGGATCTGAAATCTATTAGCAATCCAAAGCTCAACCAAATAGGGAACACACTACATCATGGCTATCCATGAAATGACACAAGGAAAGGTTGTACATGACTGTCAATCCATCTAAATCTCCATGCCAATGAAAAAAAAAATGACCAATAAACCAATGCATGAACCATGCATTCAAATCTCAACAATATAATCAAACATGCACATTGTTACCTGCAAAAAACCTCCTGCTCGCTACTCTTTCCTCTGTTCTTTTCTACCCTTGCTAGTTGTTGTCCAAACCTTCTTCTTGGCTTCCACACGAATTCCTCTTGCGCTCCTTTCTTTCCTTGCTTGTCTCTTACTTATGTCCAAGTGCTCTTGTCTTCTTCCTTGTTGTAGTTTTCTCTCTCCTTTTTTCTCTCTTTCCCCTAAAGAGAATGCTAGAATGCTCTCTCTCCAATTTTATTTTTCTATTATTTTTCTTTCATTTTCCCTTGCATGCATATTCTTTTACTAATTTTATCCTTTTCTTGTCTCTTCATATTCCCCACTTCCTGAAGTGGAATTTATTTCATTTTCATTTATTTCTTTTTCATTTTTCCACATGTCCTTGCTAGCCTGTTATAAATAATTTTCCATTATTTCCTTTTACCTGTTGCCAATGCCAATTTCCATAGCCAATAAATAATTAACCACAAGTGGATCCCAATGTTTTTTTTTTCTCTCATTAAGCTTGGAATACATGTACCATGACCTTGGTTTGATTTTTTCTTTTATAATGTCCATACATTCAATTATTTACATGTAAATTTAAGTCGTGGCTGTTACAAGGAGATTATGGAGGAAATCCTAAACCATGCATGGTTGGCCAAGTGTTAATAAGTTAATGGAAAAAGGAGGTCCAATGAAGGTTGAAATCAGATATCTGCAAGAGGAGGATAAGAACAACAAGTATTTCTATATAGTGGGGCCGAAGTTTGCATCAATCACAATCATGTCTCTCAAATAACTCTCCAAGATGGAAATAAGGTGTCTTAGAACCTTTTACAACCTTCCCATGACCATTTCCTATACTCAAAAGGCCCTCCCCCTCCCCAAGCTAAATGGGATGACATTCTATAGAAGATATCCCAACTAATATTAGAGCCACAAAACAAGAAGTTACTCCAAAAATTCACATAATCATAAGCTACAATAGTGTGGGGAAAGGAACTAGAGAAAACCTTGGTCCCAAATAGCTTCATTACCCAATTCTATTGAGCCTATTAGATGATCATCAAGGGGGTCTACTTTTAATGACACAATAAGAAATATGAGGCTAGGTGGATGAATCAAGTTCTCCTTTTCAATCTTTATTCCCAATTATAATAAGGTATCGACCTTCAATAATTTCCATTTCATCTCTCTATGCAATTACCCTTATAAATTCCTAAGAAAGACACTCTCCAAATTCCTTCATAATCCACTCCCTACTCTTATCTCTAATGAATAAGGAGGCTTCCTAAGTGTCAAGAAAACCTAAATCAATACTATCTTCATATAAGTAATCATCCTCTCTAACATTTAAATTTAGAAAAAGGTATGATGATCAAAACAGGCATGGAAAAATTGCACCATGTAAGACACTCTTTTCTATTTATTGTCATGAGAATATTTTTATTTTTCAAATGATTTTGGTTTTTGAATTGTCCCTCTTATCATTGAGAGAGGCCTATACCAAGGCTATCTATTATTTCCCATCCTTTATGTCAATATGGTGAAATATCTAGTATGAATTGAAAAGGCCAAATTCCAATGCACACTTCCCATGTTGAATATCACTAAAAGTATCAAAAGTATCACACCTTATTTATCAATAGTTATAGTGTCCCACGCCATTTCATTAAATTAATAAGTAATTTATTATATGAATAATAATAATAATAATGAATAAATGATTTCAAAATTGTAAAAAATAGTAATAAATAAAGTGAGAGATAAGAAAATAAATAAATATGAGAACAATAATGATAGTTATAAGAAAGAAATTAGTCTCAAGAATTAGCTCGATTGGTTGAGTCTCGCTGTTAAAGCTAATTTGCTATTAAGAATCATAAATAACTTTCTAAATATAAATGATAAATTAAAAAAAATATTAAAATTACATAATTAATTATTAAATAACATCAATATATATATTTTTTCATATCATATATACATAACACTACTTATATAATGAAGGTGAAGAGAAAGCGTGACATATTTTACTTGGCTTACATATAAAAAGGCTTAAAAGTTAACATATGTAAAAATGCAATGCAAATGCAACATGAGGTTTAGGAAGTTTTATGCGTGTTGTAACTCTGCTAGAATATTTAATGTGGAACTGAAATGCTACCCAATATTGATCATTGGACATAATAAATGATTTATACTTAATTGAAAAATTCACACAAATAACTCCGAGAGAGTGGACGTATAGCCTGTCGAGTCAAAGTCAAACCCACTAATCTATTGGGCTATGCGGCCCACCACGTCATTGGTGTGAAATAATATATGCGGTCCACCACGTCATTGGTGTGAAATAATATCGAACACCATAAAACATAGAATATGGATGTTTTCTTAGCCCATATTGTTGAGTAATTGCAACTCTATATATCATTGGTATGACATTTTGATCCAATCCAAAACCATAAATAAGGATAGAAAATTACATAAATAAAATAAAGTTTAAATGATTTATTTACTTTAAAGTAATATTTGAAGAAATGGTAACTTTATAATTGTAAGTTTATATTTTTAAATCCATAAGTAATTCAATATTTTAAAAATATTTAAAGCGTTTCGTTTATATAACTTTTAGAATTAAATTTGTATTATAAAATATTCAGTAAAACATTACTTAAAACTCATTAAAAATCATACTTCATAAATAAAAATCACAAACATTTAAACTCTAAATTAGATAAAATCTTACTTAAGAGGTCTTAAATTGATACAAATAATATATATAGTTATACAATTTTATGTTATTATAATAAATTTATTAAAAAATTTATTAAAAATTATATATAAATATAAAATTTATGTTATTTTTTTAAAAAGTCACAACCAAGTCAAATACTAAATTAGTATATAAGAATATTTTGTGATTTGACTATTAAAGTTTATGAAGGTGTACATATTCTATCCATCTCTAAATTTGAACTTGTAACATTTAAGGAGGAAACACATATTCTAAACCATTAGACCCATTTAATCTATTACCAATATAGATCCATCTTAAACATGGATCTGGCATGAGGTGAGAGAGATCAAATCTTTTCAAGTGCAAACATGTTTTAAATTGTAAAATTTGAAAAACAAATTGCATCCCTCTCATCCCTTGATCCCATTGAATTTGTAGTAGTTCTCTTTATATATACAATGTGTAATTTTTCATTGTTGAAAATATATTTTGAAATGCTATATAGAGTACATAACTTAAACTTGTAAATCCAAAATGTCTTTGTTGAATTTTAGGTAAAATTGACAAAAAAAAATAGTTAGAAAAGAAGTAGTAAAATAGCAAGAATACTTCAAATGTTTTAACCATTAAAACTTTTTTTTTTTCTATTACTTTATATAATATATATACATAATTTTTCTAAAATAATATAGAATATATACATAGTTGACATTAAAATAATTTGCATAACATGTGCATTGAGACATTTTATCTATGCACTACATTGTCCATAAGGTATTTTTTTTATTAATATATTTTTAAGCAGAAGTCAATATTACTTAATTTTACATATTAAAATATTTTATTGATAACTTATATTGAAAATTTGTATTATTAAGAATATTTGTAAATGTCACAGATAAAATTTATATTAAAAATTGAATGAATTGCACATCTCCTCTTGTTATTCTTATTAGGAAGTACTTGATATTTTTTATTTTCTTTATTTTATTTTCAATTATTTTTTAAATTTGAGTATTGAATATTTTATTATCTACAATATTAAAATATTTTCTTTTCACACACACATATGAAGTTGATACCAACATAAATTAGTTATTGATCTTCAAATATTTATTAAATTATGTGTTGATTTTTTTTTGAAAAGTGGAAGGTGTAAACATCTTATTCACACTTTTTCTTTTATTATTAATTATTTTATCTCTTTTCAAAGTTGATATAAAATTATATTACTTCACATGGACATTGAAATATTTTATTTGTGATTGAGAGTGAGTGAAATATTTGTACCGAATTAAGTTGTAATATCAACAACAAATCAAGCAACCATAGTGACATTCAAATTATTGATGTTTTATAATACTTTTAATTAAAACTAAAGAAGTATACATAGTCACTTTTATTTTTTATTATACTCACATTGTTTTTATATTTAGAAAATATTTTATTTTTATTTTAAGGACACATGTCAAATTCAAGTTGAGTATAAATGAAATCACACATAACTCTCACACAAGGCTATAGAATACTTCTCGACAAAAAAATAAAATAATAAAAACTAAAATTATATAATAAACAAAGTTTAGATATTCACCTACTTAATTAAAATAAATAAACAACACCTTGCATAAGTAAATATTTTTGAAATTAAAATATTAATAAAGTTAGAATATATATATATATATATATATATTCTTAAGCAACTTAGACTTCTTAAGGATTTCTGCTCTACCATGGGTATGTCTGTTAACACTGACAAAACAAAGGTTATGATTATCAAATCCAAGAAGGACACTTACGCTAATTTTATGTATGACAATAGTAAATTGGAGGAAGTGTCTTTTTACAAGTACCTAGGAATTGATATTCATCACAAGCTCAACTAGAACTATAACATTTAGAAAAGGATTAAAGGGGGGCAGAAAGCTTATTTTGGTCTTGAAAATAATTGTAAAACGGAAAACCTCGTAATGTGGGATAGAAATAAGTTCCTCTTTGAAAATTTAGTCACTCCTGTTATCTTATATGGATGTGAGGTTTGGGGTTGCAACATCTCTAGAGAATCCTGGAGAAAGATTGAGTAAATCCAGAAGCGTTTTATAATGTATAACCTTAAAATTAAAAGCAATACACCCTATCCTATTCTCCTTATAGAAGTGGGTATTTCCCCTATCGAGAGCCTAGCTATGACTAGGCTTTGGTTATACAAGCACAAGCTCAATAACATAGAGACCATAGACTTCCTAAGCTAGCTTTAAATTCCAGCCAAAACCACCTAAGGCTTAAACGCCTGGTTAAACCATTGGTAGATCGACGAGAATGTTGCATTGCAAAACATTAATAACATTAAAAAAATTATTACTTCTAAGTTCAAAGAAAAAATGTGGTGTGAGAAAGATCTAGAAGCTAAAAGAAAATTAAGATATTATAAGGAGGTCATCAACCCCACCCTAGAAGATCAAAAGTATCTCTCTGTTTTAACTAGCTCAAAGAAGAAAATTAATATAGCCAAGATTAGAACGAACTCTCATGAGCTCCATAGTGAAACAAGTCGTTGGACAATTCCTAAAACACCATGGATGGAAAGGATCTGCCATCTCTGTGAGAATATGAACATCGAGGATGAAAATCACTTCCTCTTAGAGTGCCCCACGTACAACCACATTAGAGCTCAATTTCATAATCTTTGTTGCAATACTGACCATCCTAGCCTTTTAAGATGTCAAAATTATAGTGAGCTCGGGAGGCTTCTCTCCAAGATTTTTGAGCATAGGAATAAAATCTTAAATCAAACTAAATAATTATTTTCCTTAGGTTTGATAGACCAAAGATTGGTCTCAATGGATGTTAACCATCATCACCGCCGCCGTCGTCATCATCATCATCATCGTCGTCGTCGTCCTCGTCATCATCATCATCATCATCATCATCATCATCATCATCATCATCATCATCATCTAATATTTGAAATAACCAATTTTGTGGTTATTTTCCTTTTATTATCATACATGGTAAAAATGGTACATACGTAGAGGTAGTGTAGTTAAGTTAAAAACTTATGATTTAAAAGCGAGGTTGTGTAGTTAAGTTAAAAAATTATGCTTTAAAAGCAAGGAGGATAGTGACTTATTCTGGGTTAATTTTGGTTATTTTGGGTTAATTTCGGTTAGAATGAATTTTTTTTAGTAAAATTATTTTACAAAATTATTTTTAAAAATGTTATTTTACAATTTTTTTTTCCATATTTTATAATGGAGGATGATGCACATTAAAGGGGGAGGGATGCTAGGTGTACATATATGTAAGTTTTAAATTAAATATGAATTAAGGTGTGAACGTTTTCCTATAGTTAGATACATGATGTAGATTAGAATTTTTGGAATCCTGTCTAATCTGATTGAGGGGTGAACGCTTCACCCATCTTCACTAGCAAGAAGCTAAGCATAACATAGGAAGAGAAATTCTATCCCTTAAATTTCAATAAGGAGAAATTAAAAAGATTAAAAATAATTGGATAAATAAATTAAAATAATTGATGAATTATTATTAAACTAATTCAATAAATTAAAAATTATACTTAATTTGAATTAGAAGTTAAAGAAATAGAAATGTTATATTAAAGTTTATATTAATATAAATTAATTTGAAAATATTAATAAGAAATTTATTTAGGATAAGGATTCAAAAAATTTATTCAACTTAAATGTAGAAAATTAGGAAAGGTAATATTAAAATAAATGAAGGGGGGCGGAGGTCCCAAAGATATATCTTTTTGAATTGGGTAAATTGATTAAGACAAGTTAGGGATTTGAAAATAATATCTTAAATTAGAATTTAATTTATATTAATTTAAATTAATTTAAAAAGAGACAAAATTCAAAAATTGAGTTAAATTCAAAATTAAAAATGAATAGGGGGAGCAGAGATAGATAAAATTACATTTTTGAATTTTAATTTGAAAAAGGGGTAATTTAATTGGATAAATTATGAATATTGGAAACATAAATAATGTAAATTATATGGGGGAGGGGGGGAGGAGGTAAGAAAAATGAGAGAAGAGGATTATGTATGAGTGTAATGTTCCCAAATTTTACCCTCAAGCTAAAAGGAAAATTATAGTTAGTATTATCTCTAGGTAGATGAATAAAATGGGTAGGGAGAACCATTAACCTCTTTAGAAGGAAGAATAACATTCCTTATGTGAAAAGAGGAAGAATAAGTAGTTGGATTAAGCGCCTATAGGTGTGAACATGATTGGATCATATTGATTCAGTCATATTTGACCAAGTCCACATGCACTGTCTAGATACACTGTATCTCCTTGATGGACTGTGCAGTTTTAATGGAGGAAAAATTGCATGAGCTTGGTGGCACATATGGATGGGACCCATTGTGGAGAGGTGCAACTTGCTATATATGGAGAGGAGGGTAGCCATTGTTATTCATGTTATTTATTATTGATTTCTTGGTCTGTTAGACTTTGTGCATTCTCCTGTTGTTTAGCAGAGTTGCAGTGCTGCTTAGCACAAGGTATTCCTGTTTAGGAATTCCTTATCCTTTCAAGAGAGGCCTCTTGAAGGAGCTTGCTCTTCATTTCTCCACATCCAGGCTTTAGGCCAAGTATCCTCCTTTAGCTACAGTGTAGTTTCTGTTTAGAGCTGGGTTGTGTCACAGGTGTATGAAGGTGAGGCCATCGAACACCACCCATTGGCATTTCGCAGGAGGAAGCTTTTCCTTTGGAGGACCGAAATTGAATATTCTTCCGTATTATTTCAATTACATTTGCAACGTAAACCATTTTCCATCATCAATAAATGTTAGCCTCCTCTCCTCCTCATTAGGGGAATTTTGAGGTCTAAAATGGGCCTCCGGGTTGAAATTATAAAACAATAGTGAAAACTAACAAGATTTGGATGACATCATCAAATTTTAGAGGAAAAATGAAAAACTACTTTTTCAATTCATATTTTCAACTTATCTCCCAAAGTTTTTACTCAAATTTTGCTGAGCACCCCGCGATTTTAATTTAATTTCATTCAACTCGTACCCATGTTGCATACTTTCGATGGGTCCTACTACACGAAAAATGATAAATACATAAAAAAACGTGATTACAATCACATTTTTTATGTATTTCTCATTTTTCGTGTAGAAGAGTTCATCGAAAGTATGCAACATGGGTACTCCTTGGATGAGGAATTAAATTCCGCATCCAACGAGTACTCCCGCTTGAAATTTGAGTAAAAATTTTGGGAGATAAGTTTAAAATACGAGTTGAAAAGTAGTTTTATTATTTTATTATTTTTTAATATTTTTACTTTTTTACTCCAAAAATGGTGAATCATCCATTATGGATGACATCATCATCTTGAATCCTGTTGGTTGTTATAAAGTTTATTTTTGTTGTACATTTTTCTTATGAGGCCCATTTTAGACCTCAAAATTCCCCTAATGTGACTGCGTTATTTTCAGAGAGCATCTGCAGTGAGGGTTGCAGTGTTTGTTTGGAGGGAGAGGTCTTTAGTGTTAGGATTATCCTTTCACTTGGAAGATCCATTGGAGGAGGTTTTTTCAGCTTGTGCATCATCTACAACCATTTCCATACAGTTCTTGAGTTGTAGTTGCTACTCAACCCTGCAACTCCGACATTTTTTCCATTTTGTATATTTCAAGAAATCCTTCTAGGATTTCCTTGAGATTGTTTCCAGGGGTTTTTAGCTTTGCTCCCCCACTTATTTGAGCTATAAATTTCCATATCCATGTATTGAAATTATTTCTGTAGCAGTGCCTCCTATAAACTGCGTAGTCATAGCCTTGGGCTTTCTATATGTAGCAATGTTCTTCATTTTCTTGTACATGTTCTATTGAGGCTTGCATTGCCTAGCTTGAGTGATCATTTCCTCAAGATCTTGTACACATTCTGTTGCTGTAACATTAATAAGATGGCTATGAGTGCTTCTTACATTTTATGAGTTGAATTATCACTACTACTCCAATATGTGTTCTTACATTGTTGCATCTCCAACTTTGGAACATCTTAAGGTGTTCTTATTGTTGTAGAAATTCCTTATTTTTGGATATTACAATGAGGGAGGGAGGGAGGGAGTGGGGGAGGGGGCAGGGAGGGAATAGATTAAGGATGGTTAGGATGGGTTATAATCCAGATTAGAGGGAGGACTCTTAGCAGAAAGGAAGTGAACCGTGGGTTTCCAGGAATGATTCAGTTGATACCCATCATCACGATTGAAGTTATTAGGATGCATCGGGATTAGAGGGAGGACACTTAGCAGAAAGGAAGTGCACCATGGGTTTCCAGGAATGACTCAGTTGATACCCATCATCACGGTTGAAGTTATTATTATGCTTTTCAATTTCAAGAGCCTCCCGAATGACTCAGGTAGAATGAAATGGAGCGGAAGCAAGGATTTTAGATTTGTCAAAACAAATAAGGTGTTTGGAAGAATGAGAGTGTTCGGTAATGGCATATTTTGCAATACGGTTACGGTTAGTGTCAACCATATGTTCTTTTAACCCGGAGTCTATGAGATCACCTTATCCTATGGTAAATCTTACATAAGTCAAACCGATCGCTCATTCAAAACACGATTAAAATAACATATGGCTGACACTAACCATAACCTTATTGCAAAATATGCCATTTCTGAACACTCTCATTCTTCCAAACACCTTATTTTTTTTTGACAAATCTAAAATCCTTGCTTCCGCTCCCTTTCATTCCACCCAAGTCATTCGGGAAGCTCTCAAAATTGAAAAGCATCCTAATAACTTCAACCGTGATGATGGGTATTAAGTCAGTCATTCTTGGAAACCCACAGTTCACTTCCTTTCCGCTAAGCGCCCTCCCTCTAATCCCGATTCTAACCCATCCTAACCATCCTTAATATGTTCCCCACACTCACCCTCCCCCCCCCCATACATAATCCTCTTCTCTCATTTTTCTTACCTTTTCCTATTGTTTATTTTTAATCATTTCCTCTCCCCTCCTTTCTTCAATTTTGACATTTATTATCTCGCCTCATATAATTTTTTGAATTTTGTCCCTTTTTAAATTAATTTAAATTAGTATTTAAATTAATATAAATTAAATTCTAATTTTTCAAATTCCTAACTTGTCTTAATCAATTTACCCAATTCAAATAAAAATAACTTCCCTATCTCAACCCCCCTTCATTTATTTTAATCTTATCTTTCCTAATTTTCTATACTTAAGTTGAATAAATTTTTTTGAATCTTTATCCTAAAAAATTTTCTTATTAATATTTTTAAATTAATTTCTATTAAAATAAACTTTAATATAATATGTCCATTTCTTTAACGGCTAATTAAAATTAATTATAAGTTTTAATTCAATGAATTATTTTAATAATAATTCATCAATTATTTTAATTTATTTATCTAATTATTTTTAATCTTTTTAATTTCTCCCTAACAACTATTTTTGAATTCTACCTACTTTGTTGAAATTTAAGGGCTAGAATTTATCTTATTTATTCTTTCAATGTCCGCACTCTTCCTATCTTACGCTTAGCTTCCTGCTCTTGAAAATGGGGTGACGCTTCCTGCTCTTGAAGATGGGCTAAGTGTTGACCCCAAACATCATGCCCTTCAATCATATTACACGGGATTCTGGAAGTTCTAATCTACATTAAATATGAATTGTTATTTCATTGTTATCTAATAACTTATACATGATAATGAAGAGTAAGGTTTAAGGTTTAAAATTACATTTTGGTATATAATTCTTTTATATATGATTAACTATTAATATGCACTTATAATTGTAATGGGCATGGTTGATTCTAAAACATATACCATACGATTTAATTTCAAAATTATTAAATGGAATTTGATGGTTCAAAATATTTGATAGGAAGTGTAAGATAGAAGAAGCTACAATCCCCATACTGTTTATGCCCATAGAAAATAGGTATGTTTTTCATCAACCCATAATTAGGATACAAATAAGGTTGTATTCAAATTATCCTTGAAATATATTGAGAGGAAATCCCATATACTAAGGAATATGAAGCAACTTAAGCAACTTATAAGTAATCTAAATCATGACATGCTTTGATATGTTCCTTATAGTATGTCACAACTGATAATCAAAGTAAGAAGATAGGGAAATATTTTTTTTCCTACATTGATAAGTGTGGGATATGAATCAAAATGTGTCTTATGTATTTCCTTTGATGGATATTATAGACTTAGAAGCATGGATATGAACATTAAAATACCATCATGTATGAGATACTATATCAACACTTAACACAAAACTAGTCTATGTAACTTATGGAAGTAAGCAAGACACTCATTATTAGGTTGGATGCGAGAAAAGTATAATTGATCAATTATGAAAACAATAGCACAATTATTTGATAGTGAGCATAAAATGAATTCAAAACAAGAAGTAATATACATTAATATAGTATGCAACTATCCTTATAATGATAGAAATTCAAATGAGAAGTTTAAAAAGTAAGTATATTAACAAAGGTTTTAAAAATCGATTGAAATATTTTAAGTTTTATTTCTAATTTTAGCAATATATCTACCTCATAAAGTTACCTTATGAAGCAAGGAAAAAGGAAAAAATTGAAAATTTTATAATGATGATAACTTATGGTAGTCCTCATAACCATAACCAATTGGGAAATATGGGATGAACAAAAAAAATAGTAATAAAGAAATGCTTCACAAAGATGATTACTTGAGTTGAGTGAAAGTTCCACAAACAAAGGATGAAACTACATTTTCATTAAAAACAATGTAATGAATCAACAAGCAATAATATCTTATCCAAAAACATGATGGAAGATTTTGGACTAAAACAATCACTATATGATCTAAATAAGGGCAATGTCTATCCAGAACAACATATTATCAATCAACCAATGAAGTCAAATGATCATGATGTTAATTAATTCCATTTTAAGCAATTGCAGAAAGTATTGTATCATTAGGTTCTCAAAGTAATAAAATTATGGGTTTCTATAGGATGGGGATGAATAAGAGAAAAAAAAATTGTAAAAAATTCATAAGCAGAAAAAGGGAAACACCTTAGCATAATGACGTTATTCTCCTAGTTAATTAAAGATTAATGACAATTAGTTAGGGTGCCCAATTTCAATCACACCAATTTAGAATTTTTATGATTAGGGTAGTTAATTAAATCTCAGATGACTCCCTTAAGGCATATTCCTAATGGATAGCATTGAACTGCTAGGGATACTATGAAAATGCAATAAATCATAGGGTCAATTTATGTGATGATTGTGAAGTGGTATCTATTTCAGGTGACAAAAACTCTTAATAATTTTGATGAATGGATTGATCAACATGAATCATGATTAAGGTTGGTTGGTAAGGATCATAGTGATGACCCATATAATTGTAAAGTGTCAAATGTGCAAAGTATAATAATTGTCTACATTTTGGTTTATAAATCTTCAAGGGAAAATGAAATATACTATGTGATAGATTGGGTCTTAAATACTAGTGAGAAAACATGCAACATAAACAATCAGAAGCTTATAAGCCAATGTAGGGTCATGATTTTGGATTACATGAGTCAATCCTTTTGAGGGTTAGCAATAATAATTACTGGTGAAGTATTGATCACCAAGGCTTAACCATTCCTTCATGTATGTCAATTAAGCATGAAAAAAAGAACCTAAATAATTATGACTTAGTCTTTACATGCCATTGAGTAAACAATCCTTGAATGAATAAACTAGAGATGTATAATGATGTAAGAACCTTGGGAAATGATAAGAAAATATACGAAACTGAGAATTTAATTGTTAATTAATTTTTACATGCCAATAAGGAAAATAATAAATTTGTGCTAAACTTCACGAAAATTCCCTAGGCAAGGATTATGGCTTTAGAGGATAGGGATAACATCAAAGTAAAACATGTATTCAAAAAATGAAAATATATGAAAACTTTTGCATATTAATAGGGTACTATACATACCCCACAAATTGACAAACTTCTTGTTTAAACAAGAGGAAACAATATTTATAAAATTATTGGTATATGGATGATCACATTCCACTGAAAGTATTGAATATTATTTGTAGAATTAGTTTAGGTTGATGGAATTTTCCAAGTAGATCCATGTACGATATTTATATTTTGATGATATTTCTTACTTTAGATATAAAATATGGTAGTCACTATATATTTATGCAAGTTAGAAAACTTGATTTTACTAATGAATCATGATAATAACATTTATGATATTATTGTTGAGCATGTGATATGTAGAAATTATACAAAATACATGTATATCCTGGATTATCCTGATCTAACAATATGCTACTATTAAATACAGAATCAATTCTACTAATCTTTGTGGAAATTTAAAACACAATCTCTAATTATAATATCATGAAGAAAGATCAATCACACACAACACGGATAATTTACCGGGGAAAGATTATAGCTAAAAAACCCATTATATTCTATTGTATATTATATCATGGATCATGAAACAATTACATACAAAGCTCCAATCCAAGAGCTCTCGGTACATGAGCTAATTGTCTCACACTGTCATAGAAAAATTGGCAAGTTCCTTAGCCAATTTACTGTCTCCAGACAACGTGCCTCCACTGTGCAATCCCTGTTGCTAGAAATCCTTGAATGAGTGAAATCTTGCCTGCCTTAACTGTGCAATCCTCATGGGAACATCCAATGTGTGTGTGGTTGCATGTGTGCAACCGGATAATGTCACAACTTATAGTTTACTTCCCTTTCACCTAGAACTCAACTGGGTCTCCACTGGATCTGACATGCATGTAGTTAATAATAGTAAATATTTAGTTGCATGTGAGACCACTGATTGTGAATTAATTAATAATTAATTCACTTGATCTCTCATTAGTGTATCTTCAGTTACAACTAGAACAACATAGTTTAACTCACTTAACTGAGTTAAACTACTTTACAACTTGCATTACTGCACTTCCAACTCTGTTACAACTTCGAATCACTCAGTTACAACTAAGTCAACCTGCATGTCCCACCAACCAACCACTTAACTCAAAATTTCTTTAGCTAACTGATTTTCCACTTCAATTAACTATTTCCAAGTGCTAATTGATAATAGAATATAGTTTATTGTCCAACTAATATTAAGGGATAATAATAGTAGACATGCATATGTAAATAGACATGCATTATATAAATAGAATTTGCACATACATCTATAAATAGACATATACCTAAAAATATCCTGAGGCTCCATCCTAGTGTAGGTTCTTCATTTTCACTAGGATCTTATTGTTGAATCTCAACAAGAAAAGGGATTGTCCTTCACCTCGATCCTGTCTCTATGGTATTCAAATTTGCTCCTAGTGAGCAGCTTCGTCAGAATATCTACATCTTGATCCTCTGTAGGAATGTAATGAAGCAAAATTATTCTCCTCTGTACACAATATCTGAGATGATGGTACTGTATATCTATATGCTTAGATATATCATGAAACACAAGATTAATCTAGATTTTGATGCAACTCTGATTATCACAATGAATCACTGTCGGTTCCATACAAGAACCAAACAAACCAACCAAGATCTTTCTCATCCAGATAGCCTCACATGCATCTTGACTCGCTGCCATGTATTCATCTTCCAATTAACTAAGTGCCATGGATCTCTGCTTCCTACTGTACCAAGAAATAGATGTAGAACCAATACTAAAGATCCCCCTTGATGTGCTCTTTCTATCCGATGGAATACCTGCCCAATCTGCATCCATGAAGCCATGCAACTTCACTCCATCCATCTGTCTGTACCATAAACCATACTCTGATGTGACCCTCAGGTATCTCAGGACATGCTTCCCCACCTTCCAAAATAGCTTGGTAGGCTTAACCATATCTTTACTCAGCTGGTTAACTGCATAGAAAATGTCTGGTCTCGTGTTCACTAGATACATTAGTGAACCCACTAGCTGTCGATAGATAGTAACATTCACTACCTCTCCAGAAGTAGCATCCTCTTTCCTCCAGTTTCCTAGAAGAGGAGTATCCATGGGTTTGCATCCCTCCATGTGAAACTTACCCAGTATCTCCCTTGCATACTTTCCTTGAGACACACAAATTTCACCATCTCGTTGCCATATTTCCAATCCAAGGAAATAATGAAGGAGGCCCATATCCTTCATTTCGAACTCCCTTGCAAGATCCTCCTTGCATGAGTGTATCAACTGCTCATCACTAATCAATATTAAATCATCAACATAAAGAAAAATTATTAAAAGCTTATACTCCACCACAATTTGGTATAGGTTTGCATCTGCTTTACTTTTCGGGAATCCCAGTCCAATGAAATAGTTGTCTATCTGAGTGTACCAAGCACGGGGTGCTTTCTTTAGCCCATACAATGCTCTTCTGAGTCGAAACACATGTGACTCGCTGTTGAAGATCTCGAAACTTTCAGGCTACTCTATGTACACCTCTTCATCAATGATCCCATTGAGAAACAAAGTTTTCACATCCATCCGATGAATGCGCCAATCCATTCGCACTGAGAGAGCAAGGATGGTCCTTATGGAAGAATACCTTGCGACAGGTGCAAAGGCCTGTTCATAATCTATCCCCCTGATCTGTGAGAAGCCCCAGGCCACAAATCTGGCTTGCATTTCTCCACACTCCCATCAATAGCTTGCTTTACCTTGTAGATCCATCTCGAACCTACCACTAATTTTTTGATTGGCCTTGGAACAATTTCCCAAGAAATGTTTTTGACAATGGAGTCATACTCCTCCACCATTGCATCTACCCATGTGGGCTCCTGCATTGCTTCTTGAAAGGAAGATGGTTTAGTCACAATAAAATTTCTCATGAGAGCCATGTATCCAGTAAATCGGCTAGGAGATTGTCTTTGTCTGTGCAGTGAATTATGGGATCCTAAATTCTGTGCAGCGTCAAGTCTCAGCCTATCAGCTTCCATGGTATGCCTTCTGCCATTTCTGATGGATGGCTATGAATGAGTGGACTCCTCCACTCCATGAACCTCCTCATGTGGCTGATCCACATATTGAGACTCATATTTGGGAACCAATAGTTCCTCCTCCGCATGCAAGTCTAGCTCCCTCTCAAGCGACAACCGCATGGATTTCCCCTCATCGAATTTTATATCCCGTCGCACAACAGTCATTCTGTTGTTTGGAAAATACACACGATAATTATGGGGTGTTTCTGTGTACCCCACAAAAATCCCAACTTCAGAAGTTGGCTCTAGCTTCTTCTTGGCGTCCTTGGTCACATGCACATAAACAGATGAGCCAAAAATCTTAGTGTGTGAAACATCTGGTTTCTTACTAGTGAAAGCTTCTTCAGGTGTACTCATGCCAAGTACTCTATGAGGACAAAAATTTTGCACATAAACCATAGTCTTGCATGCTTCCACCCACAAATGCATTGGTAGGCCCTGATCATGCAACATCACTCATGTTTTACCCACAATCGTTTTGTTCTTCCTCTCCATGACCCCATTTTTCTGTGGGTTATGAGGTACTATGAGTTCTCTTCGAATTCCTTCTTTTCTTCAGAAGTTCTTGAATTTGTTAGAGATGTATTCCCCATCATTATCGCTCCTAAGAGCCTTCACTTGCTTCCCTAACTCTTTCTCCACCAATGCCTTAAACTCAAAGAGATTTGAGAATGTTTGATCCTTATTGTTGTGTAACCAACTCCAAAAATAGAAGAAATGAGATATCAACGCCTTAGAAATAAGCCACTTCGAGGGGGCAACCTCCAATACATTACATGAATGATCAATTCTTGGATGATTCAATTTACAAAACCTCCTTTCTATATATTGTAAAACGCGAAGCCACAATGTAATCCTAGCCGACCCAACAATAATAATTTAAGGGCACAATAATAATAAAATGGGGGTTACAAGGGTACAATAATAACAATAAGGGGGTTACACTAACAACAATAAGGGACTATACTAGTAATATAGGGACCCAACATGCCCCTCTCCTTCAAAAAAGTGTTTTCCTCAACACTTGAGTAGCTCTGGGTGCTTCTGTATAAAATTCTCATCCTCCCATGTAGAATCTTTAGTGGGTAAGTTCTTCCACTTGATGAGATACTCCGAAATTGATCGATTCCGTAGTTGTCGAGTTCTTGTTTCCGTGACCGCTTCAGGTTCCAATATGATTTTTCCTTCCTCATCAAGTTCTGGCAATATTGTTTGAACTGAAATATTTTCACCTATAACCTTCTTTAAGCATGAAACATGGAAAACTGGATGCACTCGTGAAGAAGCAGGAAGCTCCAATTTGTATGCCATAGTACCAATCTTTTGCAACACCTTGTAAGGACCATGGTACTTTGGCGATAATTTATTATCCTTCTTAGCTTGCTTGAGGGACATTTGTTTATATGGTTGTAGCCGTAAAAATACCCAATCTCCTACATCAAAACTTCTCTCACTGCGATGTTGATCTGCCTGTTGTTTCATTCGATTTTGCGCCAAATTAAGGTTATCCTTTAAGAGTTGGAGAACTTCTTGCTGATGCTCGATGTGATCTTCGACTGCTTGAACCTTCAAATTTTTCCTTAAAGATGATGTAATCGATGGTGGATGATATCCATAAAGTGCCATAAATGGGGTCATTTTTGCTGCAGTATGGAAGGAAGTGTTATACCACCATTCAGCGAGAGGTAACCACTTGACCCATTGTGTTTGTTTATCGGATACAAAACAACGAAGATATCCTTCCAAACATTTATTTACTATCTCCGTTTGACCATCAGATTGAGGATGATAAGATGAGCTATGAGCTAATTGAGTACCCAAACAAGAAAATAACTCCGTCCAAAAATTTCCCGTAAAAATGGGATCTCCGTCGCTCACAATAACCCTTGGGCTTCCATGTAGCTTTTGAATTCTGTCCACAAATGTAGTAGCAACTGTACTTGCTTTAAATGGATGAGATAATGCACAAAGTGTGCATACTTGGTAAGTCTATCAACTACCACCATGATGACATTCTTTCCTTCGGACTTAGGTAAACCTGTGATAAAATCCATTGAAATCTCCTCCCAACGTTGACTTGGAATGGATAAAGGTTGTAGAAGTCCCGGGGTCTTAATTGTTTCCACTTTATTCTGCTGGAAAACCAAACATTCCGCCACAAATTTTTGAATATCAAATTTAAGGCCATCCCAAAAAAATTCTTTCTTCACCCTGTGGTAAGTTTTTAAAAATCCCGAGTGTCCTCCTAAAGGAGAAGTGTGCAATTCCGGAAGAATATTTTGTTCTAGTTGGGAATTATTACAAAGATATAAGCGATCTTTGTACCATAAGGAATCATTTTTCCAACTAAATGTATCAAATGTACTAGGATCTTGCTGCAACATTTGAATGAGTGTCCACACATCTTTGTCCTTCTTCCATTCATCTCTTGCTTCAGTTATCCAATCTGGTTGGATAATAGAAATGGCACAAAGCAATGCTTCCACCTCTTCATTCTTTCTTGAGAGTGCATCTGCAACAACATTCAACTTTCCTTTTTTGTAGATTATTTTAAAGTCATAACCCAACATCTTTGTGACCCATTTTTGTTGTTCTTCTGACGATAGTCTTTGTTCCAAAAAGTGTTTAAGACTATCATGATCAGTTTTTACCTTGAAGTGTCTTCCCATTAGGTAAGTTCGCTATTTCTTTAGTGCATGTAGTATTGCTAACATTTCCTTCTCATAAATAGGTTTCTGTAAATACTTTCCTTTGATTGGACGACTTTCAAAAGCAATGGGTCTTCCTTCCTGCATTAAAACTGCACCAATTCCATTTCCTGAGGCATCACATTCCACAATAAAGGTTTTGTGAAGTCTGGCGTAGCTAAGACCGGTGCTAGGCACATTGCCTCTTTAAGATGTTCAAAGGCCTTAGTTGCTTCAGGAGTCCATAAAAATGCATCTTTCTTCAATAATGTTGTTAGAGGTGCTGCTATTCTCCCATAATTCTTAACAAACTTGCGATAATACCCTGTTAACCCGAGAAATCCTCGCAACTGCTTTATGGTCGTGGGGACTTTCTATTCCTTAATGGCTTTAATTTTGTTAGGGTCTACTTTAACACCCTCGTGAGATATAATATGACCCAGATATTCCACCTCTTGTACTCCAAAGAAACATTTGGATGCTTTTGCATATAATTGTTTCTCCCGCAATAGTTTGAGCACCCTGTCAACATGTTCAACATGATCCTTCCAAGACCTGCTGTAGATTAGTATATCATCAAAAAATACTAGCACAAATTTTCTAAGGAAGGGTTTGAAAATGGAATTCATCAACCCTTGAAAATGTAGAAGGTGCATTGGTAAGGCCAAAAGGCATGACCAAAAATTCATAATGACCCTCATGAGTTCGAAATGCTGTTTTTGGAATATCTTCAGTCTTCATTCTAATTTGATGATATCCTGAATGAAAATCCAACTTGGTAAAATAAATTGCTCCATGTAATTCATCCAATAATTCATCAATCACAGGAATGGGAAATTTATCTTTAATGGTGAGCTTATTGAGCTCCCTATAATCCGGACACATTCGCCATGATCCATCCTTGTGTACCAATACTACAGGAGCAGAGAAAGAACTTTGACTAGGTTGAATTATACCCGCCTCTAACATTTCTGCAATCATACGTTCAATTTCGCTCTTTGGAAGTAAGGATATCTATAAGGCCTGATGTTTGGAGGAACACTTCCTGGAATCAAATGAATAGCATGATCATGATCACGAATAGGTGGGATTCCTTGGGAGTTTCAAACACCTTGGAATGATTGTCCAAGACTTGTTGGAGATCTGCAGAAATAGATGATTTTGATGTCGGAACTTCTAGTGAGCATAATTGTGCAATTACGCCTCGTTGTTCTTTCTTTAGAAGTTTTTTCATGACATTAGAGCTTATTATCCTTCTCGGCTT
The DNA here is from genome assembly GCA_034641835.2 of Pinus albicaulis. NCBI lineage: Eukaryota > Viridiplantae > Streptophyta > Pinopsida > Pinales > Pinaceae > Pinus > Pinus albicaulis. The sequence continues at coordinate 1,684,019,282 of CM076584.1, forward strand.
CCCTTCAATACCCCGTAATTCGACTTCCTTTCCTTCTGAAAAAAATTTCAAGAAAAGTTCTTGAAAATTAAAAGCTACCATCCCCAAAGATTGTAACCATTGTACTCCTAGTACAACATCAACACCTCCCATAGGAATGGAAAGCATTGGAATTGTCAACACATATTCCCCCATGGTTAGCTTGATATTATGGCAATTTCCAGAGCAATTTATAGTTCCTCCATTTGCAACCATCACTTGACATTCTGGTGCTAGGTATAGGAAACAATTTAATTCCTTGGCTACCTTACAATGAATAAAATTAAGGGTGCTACCTGAATCAATCAACACTATTACCTTTTTCTTCTTGATTTGTCCTTCTATCTTGAGAGTTTGAGGAGTGGTAATTCCTGCCAGTGAATTACACGATATGGTCGGATTCATTTCTTCCTCTTCTAGGGCTAGTTTCCGGTGTATATCCTCTTCTTGTTCATTTTATTCTTCCTTTCACAATCTATGTAAAATAATTTCTTCTCAGCACACTTATGACCTTTAGTGTATTTGCTATCACAACTGTAGCAAAGCCCTTTTGCTCTTTTTTCTTCCAATTGTTGTGGTGTCAACCTTGTAGGTTGTGGAAATCTAGGCGTAGAAACACTTCTTTATAGAAGTGAGTGGTAGGCTTCCTTGTCGCCATAATTTTACATTCAATTTTTCTTGCCAACCTGAATGCCTTCTCCAATGAATCAGGTTCCAAAACGCGAACTTCATGTTGGATGTTATCCTTTAAAGTGCCTAAGAAGAGATCAATCATGTGTTCCTCTGGAATATCAGTTACCCTTATATTCAATTTTTGGAAGTCCTCAATGTGCTCCCCCACTAAACCCTTTTGTTTGAGATTTATCAACTGGCTAAAGAAGGTGTTGCTCTTTGTATCCTCATAATGTGCTATCATTTCCTCTGTAAAAATTGACCAAGTGACAATTTTTTTACGGGAGCAAAGCCATCGATACCATACAAGTGTATTTTGTTCTAAATGTAAAGTTGCAATGCGTACCTTTTGTGTGTTTTGCATGTTATGGAGATCAAAATATTGCTCCATCTGTAGTATCCATGTTACAGGATCCTTTCCATCAAACTTCCTCATATCCATCTTTGGAATATGGTGGTTCTTTCCGCCAACATTAGAGTTTATGAAATCACAATTAACATTTATTTTGTTCTCATCATGAGGTTCTTCTACTATCTTTTCACCATTAGGAAACCTTTCTTTTATAAACTTTGTCAAACCTTCCATGTCTGCTTTTAGAAAATTCTTCATGTTTTCCATTTTCTCATCGATCTTAGCTTCCATGTCATCAATCTTAGCTTCCATGCCTACTTCCATGCCATCCATCTTAGCTTCCAAACCAATCATCTTAGCTTCCACGCCTTTCTTCAAACCATCCATCTTAGTTTCCACGCCTTTCTTCAAAACTTCCATTTCATTTTTTGTTGTTCTTTGCGAGAGCGAAATTTGCTCTCGTAATTTTGATATGTCATGTTGCCATTCTTCATCTTCATGAGTCATAGTAGAGCCTTCTGAAGGCTTAATGGGTGTTGAATTATTTTTAGGGGCCATTTTAGAATCCAATGCTGATATCTATTCTACAATATGCCCTTGGGATCAATTTAACTTGATTATTCAAACAAGACTTGTGCAATTTGAAAAAAAATACACACCTTTTTCTTGCTTTGAGGAGCTCGATATTGAAATTTTATTATCTCTGTGCTTGAAAATCTTCGATATCTAAAATTCAGCCCTGTAGTAGCCCTCTGAAGCTTCTTTCAAATGCCACAGGTCTGACTTGATTTTGATGCTCCAAGACAAAGTTGTGTTCAATCTCCCACAATGACCTAATTCTGGACTGGTTCAGTAGAGCGAACTTGTACGACTTGCCACGTGTCACTGTTTTGTCCTTTGTCTCTGAAATTGATAGCGAAGAAACTATAGGCTGTTTACTTGTGACCAATTTTGACGGCACTCCAATCCAATCTTCAGAGAGAGAGTTATTGAACTTTTCCCACGATCACCTCTTTGAGATGAAATTCAGGAGCCTGAAAAAGCACTACCTTCCACAGATCATATCTCCAAAAATATTGCGAACCAAGCTCTGAAATTTTTTGACGAATTTCCTCAGGATTTTAGCTTCGCACCATATGAATTTCAGATTCTGAACCTTCGTAGAAACAGATTTATAGCGAAAATGCCACGATGACCTGTTTAGGAGCTTGAAAAAAGACCTGACTTCCACAGATGATATCTCCGCAAATATTGCGAACCAAGGTCTGAAATTTTTAGACAAGCTTCCTCAGGATTTCGGCTTCGCACCCTAAAAATTTCAGCTTCGGAAACTTCGTAGAAAAAAAGTTATAGCGAAAATGCCACGATGACCTGTTTGGAGCAGCGAAACCCTAGAATCCAAAGCTCTGATACCAAATGTTGTGTAACCAGCTCCAAAAATAGAAGAAAAGAGATATCAACGCCTCAGAAATAAGCCACTTCGAGGGGGAAACCTCCAATACATTACATAAATGAACAATTCTTGGATGATACAATTTACAAAACCTCCTTTCTATATATAGGAGTCCATGGGGCCATAATGTAATCCTAGTGGGCCACAATGTAATCCTAGCTCACCTAACAATAATAATTTAAGGGCACAATAATAACAAAATGGGGGTTACAAGGGTACAATAATAACAATAAGGGGGTTACACTAACAACAATAAGGGACTATACTAGTAATATAGGGACCTAACACTTATTCGACATGAAGAATATCCAACATTTATGAGAAAAGTCATCAACAAATATTACATAGTACTTATGTTTTATTTTTGAAGCAACCCAGAACAGTCCACACATGTCTGTGTTAACTCTCTAAAGTATCCATGAAGCACGATTATCCTTCTCATGAAAGGTGGACTTTAAATACTTCCCCGTGGTGCAACCCTTGCACATATCTAACTGAGCAAGTGTTCCCATTGGAAGTCTAGTAGATATTTTCTACATGACTTTCAAGGTTCCATGATGAAGATGGCCCAATTGCTTGTGCCATAATTCGCCCTCATCCCGGCTCACCACTTTTTATGCCTTAGCCATCATGGCAGCATAGCCATATACCTCTAGCTTGTAGAGATTCTTAACTCAAATACCTATCCTCTTGGCTTGACCCATTGTTTTATGTCACAGGAAATCTTTTCCATCGCTAAAAACAACGTCATAGCCTCCGTCCTCCAACATTGCGACTAAGACCAAATTTTTCTTCAGACGTGGAACATGCATAACATATTTCAATTGAAATGGTTGACTTGAATCCCTCTGAAAGGTAATGGTACCAATCCCAGTAGCATTGTACCGTTCATCATCTCCCATCTCTATATGCATCTGGAGATCTTTCTCCTCCAAGTCACTGAAAAGTTCCTTATCTCCCATCATGTGAAAGGAAGTGCCATTATCGAAATACCACACCGATCCCAATGCACTTGAAGCCATGCATGAAATCAAGGAGAATTCAAGCTCAAATTGTGAGACAAAGGCCTCACCAGCTACAACTCCAACAACCTTCTTGTTCTTCTTCTTTTGTGGACAATTAGTAGCACGATGCCTATGTTCGTGACAGTGAAAACACTTCACCTTGGACATATCCAACTTCTTCCTTTAGACTCGGATTTAGAATGGAATTTCTTCCCCTTCCCTTTATTTTCCTTGGCAGCCAAAGCACAATACTCTTAATCATTATGCTTTGATGAAGAGTCATCTCTGGTGTTCTTCCTGAACTCCTCCTGCACCAGATCCAACCATAGTAATTTCCAATCCGGAAATTTTCCCCGTCTGTTGACAGAGTCTTCATAACTGTGCCAACTCTTAGGAAGTCCCAAGAGAGCCAAGCTCACCAAATCATCATCAAAAAAAATTATTCCCACACTCCCCAGTTCATCCCAACATTATAAAAACTTCGTGAGATACTTTGGAATGTTGTCTCCCTTTTCCATCTTGATCTTCCTGAGTTTATCTTTGAGCACCAATTTCCTATGGTCACTTCTGCTTGAATAGATCCGTCAAAGCCTTCCACATAGAATATGGTGTGGATTTCCCATGGAGGCTTGATACATGTGGTCTCGTACTCCCTCCAACATGATCCTCCTCGCCTTTGCCACTTTCTTTTTCCATGCATCAAGATTGGCAGCATTTGACGAAGTAGGGTTAGGAACATCATTGTCAATGAATTCATTCAAGCCATTGTCTTTGAGTACTGCCTCTATCCTGTCCTTCCAAGAAATGTAGTTCAAGATACCCTCGAGTGCATACTCTAACCTCAATCCAATGAAAGCCATTTCAATCTTGAATCAGCAGTAGCACCAAGAAATTCTTTTTGGAAATTTGAATTCTTTCCACCAACAAACTCAACGCCTGCTTCACCACTGAAATTTCTTATGCTCCGATACCATGTAGAAATGATACAAAATACATATATGTTATGGATTCTCATGATCTAACAATATGCTAATATTAAATACAAAATCACTTTTACTAATCTTTGCGGAAATTAAAACACAATTTCCAATTACAATATCATGAAGAAAGATCAATCACACACAACACAGATAATTTACCGGGGAAAGATTATAGCTAAAAGCCCCACTATATTCTATTGTATATTATATCATGGATCATGAAACAATTACATGCAAAGCTACAATCCAAGAGCTCTCAGTACATGACCTAATTATCTCACACTGCCATACAAAAATTGGCAAGTTCCTTAGCCAATTTACTGTCTCCAGACAGCCTGCCTCCACTGTGCAATACCTGCTGATATCAATCCCTGAACGAGTGCAATATTGCCTTCCTTGACTGCGCAATCCTCATGAGCACATCCAATGTGTGTGTGGTTGCATGTGTGAAACCAGATAATGTCACAACTGATAGTTTACTTCCCTTTCACCTAGAACTCAACTAGGTCTCCATTGTACCTGACATGCATGCAGTTACTAATAGTAAATATTCAGTTGCATGTGAGACCACTGATTGTGAATTAATTAATAATTAATTCACTTGATCTCTCACTAGTGTATATTTAGTTACAACTAGCACAACTGAGTTTAACTCACTTAACTAAGTTAAACTACTTTAAAACTTTCATAACTACACTTCCAACTCTGTTACAACTTCAGATCACTCAGTTACAACTAAGTCAACCTGCATGTCCCACCAACCAACCACTTAAATTGAAATTCCTTTAGCTAATTGATTTTCCACTTCGGCTAACTATTTCCAAGTGCTCTTTGAGAATATAATATAGTTTATTGTCCAACTAATATTAAGGGATAATAGTAGTAGACATTCATCTATAAATAGACATGCATTCTATAAAGAGAATTTTCACATACATCTATAAATAGACATACACCTAAAAATAGCCTGAGGCTCCATCTTAGTGTAGGTGCTTCATTTTCACTAGGATCTTCTTGTTGAATCTCAACATGATATGTGTTGAGATGAATATGGAATATTCATAATGTTATGTCATGATATTATATTAATGTGTGTTTCCATTTATTATATTGATGTAATGCTATATATTTGATAAATATATGTTGAGGTTCTAATATTATGATGATGTCTCATGATGTGATAGCATAAGCTAATTGTATATAGTTTTATGTTGAGATGTTTAATGATGGAAGGTGTGAGCATGTGGTGCCTCACTATTCAATATGTCATGATGAAAATGTTGGGAAAATGGGAAAATGAATTATTTGGCCTTTGGGCCTTGTTAAACTAATGGGATTTAAGTCTACTACTAAAAGTTGGGAAGAAGAGATAAAGAGTACTCAAACTTCCCTAAAGTTGTGATGCAGACTTTCAATGTTTGTTATGGTCACTTGGATGGCTCTTATACTAATTAAAATATAGATTTTTTTTGGAAAATATGATGTGAAAATAACAACCCATAAGTGATATAGTTAAAATTAATTTAATTTCCTTAGGGGTGTGTGGATGATACCTCATATTATATATATATATATATATATATATATATATATATATATATATATATATATATATTACATGAAAATAATAATAGTAAATACATAAATGGTATCAAAATAATAAAATTTAATGATAAATAAAGTAAAGTTGGAAAATAAATAATAACCCAAAGATAATAGTTGGTAATCCTTTAAAAAAAAAAATTATTAATTAATGAAAAAGGGTAAAAAAAGTAAAGATAAGTCAAGAAAAGGTTAAAAATACATGAATACTTAGCTAAATAATTAGAGGAACCTAAGCATTGAGCTTTTTTCATGGATGGATAAGAATAATTTTATATAATGAAGTTTGAGAAGAAAGAGTGAAATTTTTTGCTTGGGAAATTGATAGAACATAAGTAGTTGATTAAAGGCTCAGTGGAATCTTAGAAGTGATAACTGAGAGGTTGGTTGGTTGGTTGGAGAATCATCCTCCACGGTATGTTTAAGTTAGGTCAATCAAATCTTGAGTGCATAAATTTATGTTCACCTACATTGTAAACGAGTTGATTTTCCCAACTCTTAGGTAATATTCTCTCCACTCGCTTTTCATTTGGATTATGTAATTATTAATGATTTTTTATTTTATTTTATTAATCAATGGTTATGAGTTTTTGTATATAATTTATATATGATTATTTATTAATTTTTATATTTTACAAATTCACACTCATAGGAAGATAATTGGTTACCATTTTTCTCATATTAAAAAAATCCTTGAGGCTACATCAACAATTTGAAAATAAATATTTATGGTTGGAACTCCCCATTGGAACTCTAACCTACAAATCTCATATCATGATATTCTTCTTGGACCTAAATTGGAGGTATTTCACATACTAAAGTATCTACATAACATAAAAATCTCCTTGATGAAAAATTGGATCTTTTTCATATAGAAGATCAACGCAAAGATGGTTATCTATGGGTCCTAATGGATAAATCCCCAAATCCCATCAATTCCATAACATTTTCCCCTCTCTTTAATGTACATTTATCTCTATTTAATTCATCTAGCTTTGGAAAGTGTGATGTGGGCCTTTGGAAAATCCATTCAAATGTTATCTTGGTATGGTAGTAAAGACCAACATTTGGAGAGTTATCTAAGACAAGATAAAATGGTCAAAATACATTTTTGACAAAAAAAATCTAAGATTACCCGTACATCTCTATAATTTGGATAATCATATTCTCTCCTCCAATGGTTTTCACATTTCAAATCTAGTTAAATAAGGAAGCAACCTAAATATTTAAAACTTACCTATCCTAGAGACTAGATAATGGTAATCATATTCAATTTTAGAAGGAAAAAGTCAAGAGAATATCTCCCTTCTCCTAAATTTAGGATCTCAGTGCACTATGATAGTAGTTTCTCTCATAAAACATTTTCACTCTTCATGGCTTGTCCCGATGGGACTCTAAGTTCAAATGGAAAATGGTAGGGGTGGATGCATATTTAGGTCCCACTAAACCTCCAAGGGGTCTAATATTCTCTCATCAAAATTTTTAGCAGAGTGGATCTAATGGACCTATTAGAATTAAAGTTAGAGCTAGGGGACCAAATATTGATGACTAAATATTTAAAAAAAAGTTATGCTTTCATATTGCAACAAAAATATAGATTAGTGATCAGAACCTTCAAAGGAGGCTTGGGGTGAATATGCTTTACCCAAAATAAAATTCTTTTGTTGGTTCCTAACACACACAAAACCTTAACAACGATAAATCATTGCCAGTGTGGTATATAAGGACCCTCTATATACATATTTAGTCAAGTAGAGGAGGAATCAAATACAAATATATTTCTTGAGTGCATCTTCACAAAAAAAGACCTTATAACTTAATTTTCTTGATTTTTAAATTTGAGAGGACAACCCTTGGGAATGGAAGCAATTGATAAAATATTGGAAATCCCAATATCAAAGCATCTTATACTAAAAAAATTGATCATATAGGACCTTGATAGCACTACCAAAATTCATAACAAGGAATTTATGTTTGGAAATGAAGAAATTCATATTTCAACATATGAAACTAGAACTAAAATAACTGTCATGTAGAAATTATCTATTGAAGGATAAACAAGGCCATCCTAACAAAAGGTATTTTAAATTACGATAATCCATTGTACTTTCACTTTGAAAATAAGGATTTAGACCGTTCTAGCTAATATTTCCATAGAAATGAATATTTGAAAAAAATCTACTAGAGAAGAAAAATAGAATTTATTAGGAAAGTAGGACCTCCAAAACTAGTGGATTTCCCTTCACCATCACATTCTCTTCTTCACCTCCAAAACTAGTGGATTTCCCTTCACCATATATTAGCTTTGATTTTATCCTTCAAAACATCCAACTTAGCCTCCATTCTTGCTTTTAAACCATCTATTTCATCTTTGATTTCTCTTTGTAAGACTGAAATTTGTTGCACTTGGTACCGTAATTTTGATATATGATACTGCAATTGTTCCTCTTCATGCATCATAGTAGAGCTTTATGAGGGCTTAATGGGTGTGGAATTAATTTTTGGAGGCATTATATAACTCAATACTGATATATATGCTTCAATATGCCCTTATAGTCACTTCAAACCAAATTTTTAAACAAATGTTATGCAAACTTGTTTAAAAAATACACACATTTTTCTTGCTTTTGAGGAGCTTGATATTGAAACTGAATAATATCTATGATTTTTAATATTCAATATATGAATTTTGGTCCTGTATTAAGCCCTCAGAAGCTTCTTTCCAGTGCCATAGGTCAAACCTAATTTGGATTCTTGAAGGCAAAGTTATGCCCAATCTCCCACAATGACCTAGTTATGGACTGGTTCAGTAGAGCGAACTTGTACAACGTGCCAAGTGTCACTGTTTCCTCCTTCGACTCTGAAATTGATACAAAGGAAACTACAGCCCGTGTACTTTTGACTAATTTTTACAGACTTCAAATCCGATGCTCAGAGAGAGGTTTATGATGATTTTCCCAAGATCACCTCTTTGAGATGAAATTTGGGAGCCTGCAATAACTCTAACTTCCATAGATCATATCTCTAAAAATATTGCGAACCAAGATCTGAATTTTTTACATGAATTTCCATAGGATTTCTTAGAAATGGTTTTTTTTTTAAGTGTCTTAACCCTTGTAGAAAAAAATTTATAGAGAAAATTCCACGATGACCTATTTGAAGTAGCGAAACCCTAGAATCCAAAGCTCTAATAGCAAATGTTATGAAACAAGCTCCAAAAATAGAAGAAAAGAGAGATCAAAGCCTTAGAAATAATCCACTTTGAGGGGGAAACCTCCTTTACATTACATAAATGAAAAATTCTTGTATGATTCAAATGAAAAAACCTCCTTTCTATAAATAGGAGCCCATGGGGTCATAATATAATCCTAGCTGACCTAACAATAATAATGTAAGGGCATAACAATAACAATAGTGGGGTTTTATGGGGCACAATAATAAAAATATGGGGAATAAAGTAGTACAACAATAACAATAAGGGGGCTACACTAACAACAATAAGGGACTACACTAGTAATATAGGGACCTAAAATGTACCTGTGAATACTAAGTATTGGAAAAACCCAACCAAAAGGTGAGAGCTGTGCTTTATTCCACTCTTCTTAACTATGAAATGTAGATATAAAAAAATGTGATCTTTATGTGGAGTTACAATGAACACTGTATCTTGTAAGGATGATACAATATCCTATAATTAATTTCTTCTAATCAAATCTCTCACTTCCTTACTCTACTCAACTATTGAATAATAATAAGAATGAAACTACTTAATTTTCTTATGGCTCAATATTTAACATGTCTTGCCAATGATCTAGGGTTAGTATTATGATTTTTACATGCCTCAAAACTTCCTTAAGGTTAGGGTTTCAAACCATATAGAATATTCTTGAAATTGCAGACATGAATATATAAATATGTGTGAGTAATGAAATTTGACATGGCAACCACTTAGTACCCTGAGTGTCGTACCATGAGTGCTAGTTAGATAGGTGAAATTGTGAGAGGTATAACTTCCTCATACAATCTGTAATTAAGGTGATTATTTGTATCATTGGGAAGCTCTTTATGTGTATAATAGTATCAAGAGGATGAGAAAAATATTCTCAAATTTTTTATTCCAAAAAAGGGTGTTTAATTCCTCAAATGGGCTCCAGAAATTTCTAGATCCCAAATAAAAAAAATAGGGCTACCCCTAAAAAGGGCCCTACAAGATAATAGTTCCATGTTGAGATTCAACAAGATGATGAGCTTAGTGAAAAGAGTCGCCTTCACTAAGTGGGCCCACAGGCTATTTTTGGCATAAGTCTATTTTTAGACTATGTCTATTTTTAGACATGATGATCATATTTCAGAAGTTGCAGGATGCTATTTGTTGATGGTTGATCAAGTTGGAAAAATAGATGAAATTATATTTTTAGAATTTTGGGCGAAGTCTATTTATAGATCGTCAATCTAAAAATAGATGCATGTCGAATCTCGATTATTATTAGCTCTTAATAATATCAGACTCTAAACAACAACTTGTTCTCTTGGAGCACTTCAGTTCAGTGCACAGATGTGGCACAATAGTTGACAGAAGGAATTACACTATTCCTAAGGGTTTACTAGAGCTATTGCATGGAGGAATCAGTTAGAAGTCAAGTGGCAGAGTTATGACACATTTGGAAGAAGTAGTTATGGAGTTGTATTCAGTTTAACTCAGTTAGACTCAGTTGAGCTAGTTGTATCTAGTCTAACTGATTGATACACTAGTGAGAGTGGAGTGAATTAATTATTTAATCAATTCACAAATAATAACTCATTAATCAACTAAAAAATACAACAGTTAACTATAGTGCATGGTAGTTTCAGTGGAGATCAATGGAGAGATAGGTGAAAGGGAAAGATAGACTATCTGTTGTGACTATAGTGATGCATTGATTGCATCACACACTCAGTGGAGATGCCAATGAGGATTGCACAATAAAGGATGGATTAATTCGAATTCATTCAGAGCTATTCTTCAGCAGAGATTGCGCAGTGGAGGCAGGCTAGCAGGTGGCAAAGATCGGTGCATGGATTTTCAAGATTGGGCCTTATTAGTGTATGACGATTGTACTGTATTGAGGCCTTGTGATAAGCTTTGTATGCTTGTATGAGATTGTCATATGATCTCCATGTTACATAATATATAGTTGGGGTTTTCAGCTTCAGGCTTTCCCTGTTAAAAACTGTGTTATGTTTGATTGAATTTTTTTTTTATGCTTCACATGTGTGTGCAATTAATTTTTCTACAAAAGATTAACAAGTGGAATAGATTCAGTATCTTGCATAAAGTTAAATAGTGTGAGATCAGGTGGATATTGGACATATGCATGCTTAGTGCATATAATTTCTACATGGTATCAGAGCATTGTTGATTGAAGATTGCAATTTTGAAGTGAGTTTGTGCTGGTGGACAATTCGAATTTGCTACAGAAGATTCTTGGTGCAAAAGTTGAGTATACATTGAAATGTATTTCAATGGGTTGCGATTGGAGTATGCCCTTGATGGGAGCTCAAATTACATAGCCTGGAAGGACTGGATGGAGGCGGTGCTGGAGGATAATGGGCTGAAGGAGTTTATCGATAGCGACGTTCCTAAGCCGGGATCTAGCGATGCTGCATTACTTGATGCATGGAAAAAGAAGATTGCAAAGATGAGGAGGAATCTGTTGGAAGGTGTGAAGGACCATATTGTGTCCAGAATTCATGGGAAAGCCACTCCATTCTTAATGTGGAAGGCTTTGACAGACTTGTTCCAAATCAGAAGTGACCAGAGAAAGTTGGCGCTTAAATACAAACTCAGAAAAATAAAAATGGAGAAAGGCGATAGTATTCCAAAATACCTCACGAAGTTTTTCCACTGCAAGGATGAGCTGGGAAGTGTGGGGGTTACTATTAATGACGAATAATTGGTGAGCTTGGCTCTCCTTGGGCTTTCGAATAGTTGGCATAGCTACGAATACTCTGTCAATGGACGGGAGAAACTGCCGGGATGGGAGTGACTTTGGTCGGATCTTGTGCAAGAAGAGATAATGCGTGGTACCAGGGATGGATCTTCATCGAAGAATGAAGATGAAGAGAATTTTTCTTTGGCTACCGAAGCAAGGAAAGGGAAGGGGAAGAAAAATCCTTCGAAATCCAATGCTAAAGGCAAGAAGCAGGACTTGTCCAAAGTGAAGTGTTTTCACTGTCATGAGCATGGTCGCCACTAACTGTCCACAGAAGAAGAAGAATAAGCAGGCTACTGGATCTACAGATGGAGAGGCCTTAGACTCAAAATTTGAGCTGGATTTTCCCTTGATCGCATGCTTGGTTTCAAGCTGCATGGGATCGGTGTGGTATCTTGATAGTGGTGTGTCTTTCCATATGACAGGAGACAAAGAGTTGTTTAGTGAATTGGAGGAGAAGGACCTCCAGATGCTTATAGAGATGGGCGATGATGCTCGGTATAGTGCGACAGGCATTGGGACCATTACCTTTGAGAGGGAGTCTGGTAATCCATTCTTGTTGAAGAATGTCATGCATGTTCCAGGTCTGAAGAAGAAGTTGGTCTCGGTCGCAATGCTGGAAGACAAAGGTTATGATGTTGTTTTCAGTGAGGGAAAAGCCTTCCTTTGAAATAAAAAAAGGGGTCAAACCAAGAAGATAGGGGTTCGAATTAAGAATCTCTACAAGCTAGAGGTATATGGTTGTGCTGCAATGGTGGGCAAAGCAGAAGAAGTGGTGAGCCGGGATGAGGGCGAGTTATGGCACAGGAGATTGGGCCATCTTCACCATGGCACTTTGAAAATTTTGCAGAAAATGTCTACTGGATTTCCCAAGGGTACTCTTGCGCATTCAGATCAGTGCAAAGGATGTACAATGGGTAAGTTTGTGAAGACCACCTTTCATCAGAAGGAGAACCGTGCTTCGGTGATCCTGGAGAGAATTCACACAGACGTGTGTGGACCATTCTCGGTTGCTTCAATATAAAAGCACATGTATTATGTGATATTTTTTGATGATTATTCTCATAGATGCTAGATCTTCTTCATGCAAAAGAAGAGTGAAATGTTCTCAAAGTTCTATGAGTTCAAGGCATTGGTGGAGAAGGAGTCGGGGAAGCAGGTGAAAGCTCTAAGGAGTGATAATGGTGGTGAATACATCTCGAGTGAATTCAAATACTTCTGTAGCAAAGAAGGAATTCGAAGAGAACTCATAGCGCCTCATAACCCACAGCAGAATGGGGTCGCAGAGAGAAAGAACAGAATGATCATGGGTGCTGCACGAGCGATGCTGCATGACCAGGGCCTACCGATGCACTTGTTGGCGGAAGCATGCAACACTGTGGTTTATGTGCAAAAACGTTGTCCTCATAGATTACTTGGCATGAGTACACCTGAGGAAGCTTTTATTGGTAAGAAGCCTGATATTTCTCATTTGAATATTTTTGGCTCACCTGTTTACATTCATGTGACGAAGGAAGCTAGGAAGAAGCTGGAGCCGAATGTAGAAGTTGGGATATTTTTGGGGTACACAGAAACACCCCATAACTATCATGTGTATTTTCTAGACAGTTGGATGACTATTGTGCGACGGGATATAAAATTTAATGAGGTGAAATCCATGAAGTTGTCGCTTGAGAGGGAGCTACACTTGCATGCGGAGGAGGAGATTCATGGAGTGGAGGAGTCCACTCATGCAAAACCAAACATTAGAAAAGGCAGGAAGCATACCACAGAAGCTGAGAGACTAAAGCTTGATGTGGCACAGAATGTAGGAGTCCCTACATCACAGCATAGACAGAGACAGCCACCTGACCGATATAATAGATACATGGCTCTTATGAGCAAGTGTATTGTGACAAAGCCATATTCTTTTGAAGAAGCAGCGCAGGAGCCCACATGGGTAGATGCCATGGTGGAGGAGTATGAATCCATTGTCAGAAAGAATGCTTGGGAGATTGTTCCAAGTCCAGTGGGAAAATTAGTTGTAGGATCAAGATGGATGTACAAGGTAAAGCAAGCTACTAATGGGAACATCGAGAAATATAAGGCAAGATTTGTTTCCCGGGGCTTCTCACAGATTGAGGGGATTGCCTATGAAGAAACCTTTGCACTTGTCGCATGGTATTCTTCCATACAGACCATCCTTGCTCTCTCAGCATAGATGGGTTGGCACATTCATCAGATGGATGTGAAGACTGCGTTCCTTAATGTGATCATTGAGGAAGAGGTATACATTGAGCACCCTAAAGGATTTTAGATCTTCAGCAGCGAGTCACATGTGTACAAGATCAAAAGAGTGTTGTATGGGCTGAAACAAGAACCCTGTGCTTGGTACACTCGGATTGACAGCTATTTCACTGGACTTGGCTTCACCAAGAGTGAGGCGGATGCAAACCTATACCAGATTGTGGTTGAGGGTAAGCTTTTAATTAGTGTACTTTATGTTGATGATTTAATACTAGTAGGTGACGAGCAGTTGATACACTCATGCAAGGAAGATCTTGCAAAGGAGTTTGAGATGAAGGATTTAGGCCTCCTTCATTATTTCCTTGGATTGGAAATATGGCAGTGGAAAGGTGAACTATTTGTGTCTCAAGGAAAGTATGCCTGGGAGATACTGGAGAAGTTTCACATGCAAAGCTGCAAGCCTATCGACACTCCTCTTCCAGGAAATTGGAAGAAATAGGATGCTACATCGGAAGAGGTAGTGTATGCCACTGTTTATCGACAGTTGGTGGGTTCGCTCATGTATTTAGTCAATACAAGACCGGAAATATGTTATGCGGTGAACCAACTTTCACAAGCGATGGTTAAGCCTACCAAGATCTTTTGGAAGGCAGGTAAGCATGTCCTGAGATATCTCAGGGGCACATCTGAGTATGGTTTATGGTACAGAAAGACGGATGAGGTGAAGTTTCATGGCTTCACGAATGTACATTGGGCAGGAAGCCCAACAGAAAAAAAGAGCACATCAGGAGGGATTTTCAGTATCGGATCTACGACAGTTTCTTGGTACAGCAGGAAACAAAGAATTGTGGCACTCAGTTCTAATTGATTGATACACTAGTGAGAGTGGAGTGAATTAATTAGTTAATTAATTCACAAATAATAACTCATTAATCAACTGAACAATACAGTAGTTAACTACAGTGCATGGTAGTTTCAGTGGAGACCAGTGGAGAGATAGGTGAAAGGGCAAGATAGACTATCTGTTGTGACTATAGTGATGCATTGATTGCATCACACACTCAATGGAGATGCCAATGAGGATTACGTAGTAAATGATGGAGTAATTTGAATTCATTCAGAGCTATTCTTCAGCAGAGATTGCGCAGTGGACGCAGGCTAGCAGGTGGCAAAGATCGGTGCATGGATTTGCAAGATTGGGCCTGATTAGTGTATGACGATTGTACTGTACTGAGGCCTTGTGATAAGCTTTGTATGCTTGTATGAGATTTTCATATGACCTCCATGTTACATAATATATAGTTGGGGTTTTCAGCTTCAGGATTTCTCGGTTAAAAACTGTGTTATGTGTGATTGAATATTTTTTTTTATGCTTCACATGTGTGTGCAATTAATTTTCCGCAAAACATTAACAAGTGGAATAGATACAGTATCTTGCATAAAGTTAAATAGTGTGAGATCAGGTGGATCTTGGACATATGCATGCTTAGTGCATATAATTTCTATATTTTTTACACATAGAACATATCAAAATAGATGACCAATTATATAGTGATACATTTCATATGATGCCTTCATATTTTAGGATGCTTTTGTCTCCCCAAATATTTTACTGAAGGAGATGAGGAAATATTATTCTACCTTATTAGAGTATCATTTTTCCTTACCTATAAGTTTTAATTTTAATCCAACTTACTAGAGTTCATTTTCTCCTCATCTGGATATTCTAGAATTATTCTTATGCCTCTATGTTAAGTAAGACTTACCCATCAATTTTCTAATATAACATGGAAGGATTATATATTTTTCATTGTTATTATCGAGTAATTGTGCATATATGGGGGTAGGTTAAGTCTATAGGAATCATCACCTACCTTAAATCCAACACTTTAAAATGAGAATACTTTAAATATGTGATTTTATTACTAAGACCCTATAGGATTTCTTTTCTTAGATGCAACTAGACTATGAATTTCTTCTCAAACATCTATTGTTCATGCTGGGACTTATAACTTTCTTGTGATATTTTCAATGTCTCATTTGCTTGAAAATGAAATTTCCTAATCTTATCAATTATTTCTTCATCCTTCAATTATTTTATGTTGTTTCTTCCCTCACTAATTGTTTTCCATATGCAATATATAAAGGTGAAGGTGGAAACTTTCCAAAATAATTTTCAAAACGAGACTTACTAGTAGAAGTTTGGAGTTATCTATTATAATATTAGTGAATGTAATTAAAATATTCAACGTAGGTCATTACATTATTCTAATTGTAGTTCCTTAAAATTTGAACCAATATCATGGTTACTACTTATGACTAATCATCTATATATGCATTGAAAGTTGTAGAACTCTTCAACTTAGTGTTCATCTTCTCCCAAATTTATCCAAAAACTTTTAAAAGAACATGTATGTTGTTTATTGTCCCTCAATGGCCTTTTTACAAGGCATGATAATGAAAATATTACAAAATAAATCAACTACCATAAATATATAATCACATTGTTATTTCCTAAATCTACCTCAGGCTGAAAGAAGGCAGAGTTCATGGTAACATCAAACCACTCTCAGTCTGGTAGCTAGCCCTACCAGATCAGGAGAGGGCTCTCTCTGGGTCAATCTCAACAAAGATAATCAATAGGGCTTGAGATGAATTGAAATAAACGTTGATTTTAGGCTAGGTATATAAGTAAAGGAGTTTGATTTTGATTTTGGAGGTTTTGTTGGAATCAAAGGGAAAGGCAGTTTTGGGTCTGGGGATGAGGCCTAGTTTTTGCAGAGTTCTGAATGGGGCAAGGACGACAATTGTTTTGATGCTTTGGATTGAATTAATGAATAGCTCAGACCGGTGAGGAGCTGAAGAGGGCAAGAGGCTTTCAATAATCCTCTTCAAACAGACGAAAACAGTGAAATTTAAACAAAACTCAAGGCAGAGCAAAGCAATCTAATGAATTCCACCTTTATAACTCATTTGTTTAATTTAAGAAGAAAGGAGAAGGGAAATGATACACATAAAACATCAGTGAACTTACAATCACAGAGAGAAACACACCATAAAAACATAGAGCCACATGGATCCCAAAGAGTGCTGCAAACCCTGGTCTATTCCTTTGCCAAAATTGCAGAGATGAAATGTACAATGAGGTGCCAAGCAATCCCAAGTGTCGAACCCTGAAAATGACTGAAGAAATACAAGATATAGACCAGCCTAACTCATCCCCATGCCTCTAGGGGTCGAGCTCACCATTCTAGGAGCTGTTTCAACAAGATCTAAACTAAGAACTGGAAAATAGGCAATGAAACAACTTGCCTCTATAAGATAGGAAACTGATTCATTAAGTTACATTTCACTTTTTGGTAAATGAATCTACTTGAATGAGTAAAAATGTGCCAAAATTACATCAAAGTCATAAAATTACATCAAGTTACATCAAGAGCTGTACATATGAGGATAAAAAAGTCAAACTGGCCAAAACTAGGCGAAAATCTGAACTGCTGAGTGAAAATTAGGCCAAATTTCCCAATGCGTCGCGCCTGAAATCTCTATGCGTAGTGCCACTTTGAGGCTGATTTTGAGGGCCTTCCAGAAGTCAAAATTGAGCGTAGGATAGCTCGTTGGAAAGATATGCCTGTCTACTTTCCAACCCAAGTGGAATCTCTGAATTTGGTTTCCATGTTCCACTCCAAAAATCAAATATCCCAACACTGCTTCCTGTGTGTCCAAAAAGTGGCTGAAAGGCCATTTTTAGGGTGTTTTTGACCCTTCAAGCAACCCAAAAATTGTCAAAATCCTTAGGTAATGGGTAGGAATGCATAAATTTTGATGAAAAATCCAGAAATGCAATTTTTTCCTCAAAAGGAGCTGCCAATTATAAGCGCGCACCAAGTGGCGCTACGCGTCGGGCAAGAAAATCTGTTTTAAGGCCAAAAATTTCAAAATTGACAAAATTTTTCCCAAATTTCTTGAAATTTGGCTTAAAGGTCCACCATCAAGTTCTATGCTGAGCCAAAGAAGCTTCAGCCAAAATTTGGAGTCTATCATGCCTTTTGCGACGCTTTAGTGCCCTCTTTAGTCTTGCCTTCAAGATTTTGATTCGCGCTTTGCAAACATGATTTCGCGCCCAATAATGGTTCTTCATGTGCCTAAGAATGTTATTTTCCTTGTTGGCCTTCTCCAACAGCTTCTCAAGATGAATATTGACCCTCTCAAGCCAAGTCTCTCTATCAGCCTCAATCTCCCGCTCAATGGATGTCATCTCGGTTGGGCTTCTTCGGGCAGCTTGCTGGTTCTCACAGATGTTTTGCAACTCCATGATTGTTTGTTGATCTTCCAACTGTTTGTTTCCTTGCTCCAGGTAGTTTATGATCCATTGGGCTCTTTGCAACTTGACGGTCAATGTGTCTATCTCCGCTTTCTGCTCCTGAATAGTCTCTCTCAACTTTGAGCTTGGAGAGCTCAAATCCTCATCAATCAGTATGAAACCTGTGTCTTGGCCTCCTGAAGGGCCTTCATCCTGCATAGGCCTCTTACCTCTGTCCTGTACCTGTACTTGTGCTGCTGATGACGGCAACGAGACCCCTTCCACCCCAGGTGGAGATAGTACTAGCCGAGCTGCTGCAAATAATCCTCTAGTGCCTCTCTGATAAGTGACATATGTCGGCACACTAGTAGTCTCTGCCTCCTGACCTCCATACTGATGTGAAGGTTCACCTGCATCATGGAAAACCTCCGGAGGAGTCTAAGGAGCTGTGAAGAAATCATGGGAAATGAAATCCTCCAGTTAAATACCCTGTAATCCAAGCTGATGTACAACCACAATCTTGATGAGTGCATAGTGATAAATACTGTTGTACTGCTTCTTTGGAGTTTTCTTCTGCACAAGAGTGGTAATTCTCTCGATGTTCCGGCACATAAAATGAGGAATGTTCATCATCCTCACCCTTGTGAAATGCATCAATAACCTGATATGGTAGGCATAGAGGCATGAAAACCGACCCTCACAATTGAAGTATCTGATAATGAGTTTCATGAGAGGCGCATAGGAATCCTTTAGGAATCAGAATGGGAACACCCTACTGAGTTGCCTCAAAAAGCTAGGCCTGATATATGGTTCATAACGCACTCTGTCCACCTGTTGTATTTTATTCCACTGTTCACCCACATTCAGTATTCCGGTTGCTTGAGAAATAGTTTCCGGTGTCAAAGTGAAATTTACACTAGCAAGAGTTACCTGACCATCATGTAAATGCAATACAAACAAACGAGCCAACTCTTGATGATGATGGATCCTAGCAATCATTTCACAAAACTGATAGCATGACTGTTCTCGAAAACATGCCATGGCAAGTGGACAAGCCTGCAATTTAGTCAATGAGGTGGGCTCCTCTCTCACATGTCTGCCACCTTTATGAGGCCTTCTAGGTGCATGTAGCTCAGTGGTGGAATCACTATCTCGGTCATATGATGTATCAGTATCTGTCTCCATGATGTCCAAAGTCTATGCAAGGTATATGCTGGCTTGTATGAGATGAAAATGAGAATTTGGGTGTTTTTGTTTTAATTTCCAAATGTATGGTAGTGTGGGAGGGACTCTGGGGAAATAGGGCAGTGGGGACAATGAAGTCTTGTCAAGTTGAATTTGCCTTTTGAAAACTTGTGATTTGACAAATTTAGAGACAAGGGACAACCACTTGATTTTTAGGATAAACTTGGGATTTGGGAAAACTTTTACAAATGGGATAGGGAAAATGGGAATGAGATGGGTATGAATGGCTTTAGGGATGTAGGGAGATAGGGGAATGGACTGTAATAATAAGATAACAGTGAGGGGAGGAATAAACAAGGTGAGGAATGAAGTATTTGGCACAAAGTTATTTTTAAAACAACAACTTCAAAACCCTAAGGAAGCAATTTTCAATAAGATGATAGGGTTTGAGTTTTGAAATTCAAATTCTCATAATCCATTTTCAAACACTTTTAAATGGAAATTACAGTTTCACATAAACTTACTTGGACAAAATAAACCGAGTCAATTTGGAGTTTGTGGAAGCAACGTCAAAAATTTAGTTATCTTCCCTATGCGCCGCGACCACTGCCCAGTGCGTTGTGCACCTTCAATGTGCTGCGACAGTTCAAAAACACACAGAGAAGAGTGGTCCTATGTGCTGTGCTCAGTCTATGCGCTGCGACAGTTTCCCAGTGCGCCGCGCCAGTCAATTTCACCACAGTTCGGCCTCCAAACTATTTCTTCATTCCTCTACGATTTTCTTTGGCTCATTGATGTCTTTGGTATGAAAATGGAGTTTTGAATTTGGAAATATCTTATATATACCAAATATTTTAATTTTTTATTTGAAAAACCCACTTTCTAATGTTCGAAAGCTTTGGCTTTTTTCAAATGAACTCTGTTTTGCTTGTTTTTTGATTTTTGGACTGAATGATGAATTTCTTGTTTGTTTTGCAGGGATGGATGGCATGGAGTTTTGGAAAGGGCGACCAGGGCTGTGAATGGAGAATTATTACAACTGAAGAACTTAAAAATTACATTGCGTTTGTTACAAAAGGACAAAATAGACAATTTTTCTTCAAAACAGAGTTTTGAAGAAAAATCATTATCAAGCATTATGATGATGAAATTTTTGCAGTGAAACCTTATTTGAAGCTTCCTCATGTGCCTGCTGACATTATTAGACACTCTGAAGACTATATTAACGAAACCCTAGACCTAATGAGACAAAAAACCTAATATGACTCTTTGTAGACTATAAGACCAAAAAAATGACTGTGAATTATTTTAATAAACAGACACGGACCAGCAGGTACATGACATGAGGGATATGAGTGACAAGACCCTTCCGTCAGATGATCCATGCTCCTAATGGAATGCAGCTGATTGAACTGAATGAGACACCTAAAATGAAATGCAACAAGAGAAATTTGATCTCTGACGGAGGGAGGAAGATACTGACTCTAACACACGTCACTTCCTAGTTCTTTGTAAACAACCCATGAAATCCATGGAGATGCTCTCCCATTGTCTAATGAGTATAATTAAGGAATTATATAAAAAAAATTCCTATTATTTTTTTTGTTGATACATCAAATCATGCATCCTATAATAAATTGAAATACATCTTCTTACATTCTAGGATAATACACATACCTCTATAAGTTCATAATAGAATTCCCAACACCAAAATTCCTTACATATTTGGATATGTGAGCCTCTATGATAATATGCAACCTTTCACCTTTATTAACCAAGGGTTTTTCTAGCTTATAGAGAAACCAATCCTAAAAATGATAGTATGTCTTATGGTCACCTTATTCTACACCAACTTGAAATTGTAATTGTTGAAATGCCTCCTTAAGTCCTAAAATTATTTTTATGCCTCTTTATATGCATCATGTTGGAAATGATCCATGTGTATAAGAGTATCGAAGCTATGATATTAGATAATGGTGTCCTTAAAAGCATGTTTTCAAAACTATTATTATTTCCATTATATTTCATGATGTCACGAATTTGTTTCAAATACCCCATACACTTGGAGTGTTAAGTTTGTTGAAGCTTATTTTTGGCTTCAACATAAAATATTGGATGATTATCGATGTGGATGATGGTTTCCTTAACTATCATATAGTACTTCAATTTGTTAATAATTTAAACCAAAGCATAGAGTTCCTTTTCATATGTAGGGTAGTTCATGACCTGACCATGGAACATATCAAAATGATAGCATATTGTCTTACCACCCTCCATGGGTTGATCTATTTGTCACTCAATTATTCATTTGGTTCCCATTCCAAGTCATCTATTACACCTATATTTTGCACCATAATCTAATACAAATGTAAAGGATCAAAATACACTATAATTAAAACAAGAATAATTTTCTCACAAACATCTTAATTATAAAAAGGGCATTAAGGTCATGCTCATTCTATAAAAGGAATGAATCTTGCATTTCATATAGATAAAAAATGGTTTGACATGTTTTTCCAATATAAAATCATGGTCACCCCTTAGAGCTTTAGAAAGTTTAAAAACATGAGGAAAGATAAAAATAAAAATAATTTTTTAAAATCTAGAAGGCTCACATGAAAGTTATGCATAGCTCATAGATTCATGACTAGCATGCCATGTAGTCTACTTCCTAAAAATATATATAATTAGTATGAGATCCAAAGCTAAGGGAGGAGAGTCTATATGTGAGTGTCCTTATGCTATTAGATTGTAGTGAGAACCCTTGGTCTTGAGTTTGCTATCATTATTGAGTTTTTGGAATAAACAATTGTGTGATTAGAACTTCGGTGAGATTTATTAGCATTTCACTTGGTTACTTTTTTGTGATACAATTATGTGTTGCACTTGTTCAACAAGTGGAATTGGGACTAGGAAGGAGGAATTTGGGTTTTGGAGATAGGAATATAATGTTAAATTCCAAGGTAATCATCATTGGTGTTACTCTTATTCAATACATATAATTACATCTTGTTTTCCTTTAAAAATATCTATGTTTATGGATATCTTTTGCATCTACAATGACGTTTTGTGGATCTAATTTGGTTTGAGATCGTTAGATTAAATATTTTATTCATGTAGTTTTATATTTATTGTAAGAATGAGGAAGGTGTTGTTTGTTGCATGATTATTCAGGTTGTTTAGCAAAGCAACGAAGATATGGTGAAGTCAAGTGAAATTTGTGACACACCCACTCTTAATCCCATAACCCAACCATAATTATCAGGAGGTAATCAATGTGTGAATCTAGCGCCCAAGTTATCATTATGGGAAGAAGACCCAAAATTGTGAATTTTATTGACTTTATTAAAACTCCATCTCAACATCCTTGTTATGATTGTCTCATCAAGGCAATTCCAATGATATAAAATTTTCCTCAATCTAACTTATGGATTGATAGATATGCCCCTTTTAAATTTAGACATCATCATTGTTCCACATCACTTTACCCTCTACGTGGCATCCACCCAGTGGCCCACGTGGAAGTGATTGGAGGCACCGCCATCGTGGACAATCCTTCCTATAATCTACCAGCCTCACTAGATGAACAATGAGGAACAAGGCTTCAACCTCACTTGCACATCCCCTACTCAAGTAGGAAATACACAACCATAGGAGATAAACTCCTTGGAATAAAATGCTACCATAAGGCCAAAAGTTCCATGAAATGTTAATATTCATCCATACATCCTCATATGGATGAATAACTGGCATTTCAACATATAAACACAAGTAAACCAAGACATGTCATGCAACCAATAACATAACATTCATTCATGATTTAACATGAAATAAATACAATATTATGTAGAAGAAACTTATCTTATATTTGTATAGAATATGGGAAACTATATTCGGGACTTCAACTCTTCACCCAACCTTAGATAAGATGCAACCAAGCTACTTGCAGTTGTCACCCCCAAGAAATATTCCAGGGACTGAGGTGGTCTTGCTCCAGGGAATAAAAGACAATAGTCGTCAGCTGAAACATGGACTCCAAAGGTCCTCCTTCCTCCACCAACTATTCTGCATTTAACCAATGTTACAGAGAATCCAGAAGCGATTTTCTCCACCCTCTAGATATTCAATGGTAGCCAACCAATACACACATGGAATCCAAAGGCTTTCTACCTCCACCCTCCAGCTACCTAATGGTAGCCAACCAATTCACACAGGGAATCCAGAGTCTTGTTGCCTCCACCCTCCAGTTATTCAGTGGTATCAAACCAATACACACAGGGAATCTAGAGGCTTGCTACCCCCACCCTCCAGCTATCCAGTAACACATACACACATACTCCATGGAGTCAAGAGGATTCACCTCCAACCTGGTAGCATGCAACATAGTGGTTCCACCCAGTTAAGAGAATCCAGAACCCACTGCCACATAAAGGTTCCACCCAATGAAGAATATCGAGAACCCATTGCATATTCAAGCAAAGGAGACTCCAGAATTTCCTTTACTAGGAATCCAAGGGCTAAAACTCTACCCCAAGCTGTCAAGGGAATACAGACAATTCCATCTCTACCCTCTATCACCCTAAGGTATCTTGAGAATTACCCTCACTTGAAGGAGAATTTCTCTTGTACTCCTAATGCTTAACCAAATGTATGATAACTTTCTGAGAGTAGTGTTCCACCAAATTTAAGGGATTAAGAACCCACTTACCATTCAAGAAAAGGATACTACAAAATTTCCTTTACTAGGAATTTGAGGGCTAAACCTCTACCCTAGGATGTCAAGGGAATCTAAAGAACGTCATCTCCACCCTCAAACCCCATGAGGTATCCAAATATTTAACCTCACCTGAAGGATAATTTCTCTCCTACTCATAATTCTCAACTAAATTGTGATAGCATTCTGAGAGTAGTGGAAGAAACCAAGGTCTCCCACTTTACAGGTATATGTTGTTGTCTTCTCATTAAATCAAGGCACACTCTTCTACTCTTTCTTGCAAAGTGCTAGCTGCTCCTTTACATCCTCCGGTGTGCTAAGATTCAAACTCATAATTATTCTCTCAGGTTTTTTCTTCCATTTCCCAATGAAATTTTCTCCCTTCCCATGCTCCCGTATAAACATGCTTTTGTGACTCTCCTCTTTCTCTATTCTCATTTATCCTCTCCATAAGGTTATTCCCCTACTATCTATGTGCATCTACAAAGTTTCACTCTCCTCTCTTGGGTGTTTTTTCGTGAGTCTCCTCCCAGGTCAATCTCTCTAGTTTTTTTTTCCAACTGCACCCACACAACTCCTATACATCAAATCTTCATTCTTTTCTGTCCATTGTGGTTCCCAAGGAAACATGGGATTGTCCCTTATTTTCAATTCATAAATCTATAATAGCAGACCCATGTGACACACAATTCTAGTGCAAGTAAGGCTCAATAGTTAGCCTTCAATGGCTAACCAAATTGTCCAGTTTCTTCTTTCAGTAAGTGAGCTCAATATCAAAAGCAATTGGCCTCCTTCAGTCCCTTTGGAATCTATGTCGCTTTCACATCCCATTTAATTTTTAAAATTAAATTACATGTTATAATTACATGGAAAGATCAATCCATTTATAATCTAGGCTATTACATAGCCCTCCCCCTTGGGGGAACACCATCCTCAACATTCTATGTCCATATACACAAAGAAAACATGCTAAATAAGAAAACAACATACTATCATTGGAGATTTATATTTACAACAATTTATAATATTTACATTTATATATGAACATTTTCCTCTACTGGAAAACAAAAATGGATAAATTGTCTTCATGGAATCAAATATTTCTCAAGTGGCTTCCTCTAGCCTAAAGTGTTTCCACTACACTTTGACTTTGTTTATGACCCGGTTCTGGAGGATGAGGCTCCTATGGTATAGAATGGAGAATGGCTTTCATTGGAACTCTCCCTTTGGTTCCACCTATAGGACAAACCAATAAATAACATGATTATAATCCTGTACATATATTATAAGCAAAGAAACATGGAAAACATCATGGAATTTAAAAAAGGAGGTAAGGCCTGTCTATAGGCCACTAGACCAATCCTCTCAAGGGTCTCAAAAGGTCCACAAAATTGTGGTGCCAGCTTGGCGCATGACCCAATCTTCACGAAGCTCTTCTTGGGTCTAATTCTCAAGTAAATGTGCTCCCCAACCTAGAACCCTTTGTACCCTATGTTGATCTGCATATCTCTTTTTTTTTTGTCTTATGCTACCTTTAAATTATTCATGATAACTTACATTTGTTGTTCCATATCTTTTAACATATCAGGTCTGACAAGGACCCTATTATATGGATCACTCTAGAAGATAGGAGTATTAAAACTCCTTCCATATAATGCCTCAAATGGTCTCATCTTTAAAGATATCCATTATTGTATGAAAACTCCACAAGTGGAAGATACTATTCCCACTTCTTTTTTTGGTGCATTACATACATACTTAACATTTCCTCAAGGATTCAATTACTCTCTCTATATTCCCATATGTTTGTGGATGATATGCTATACTGAATGCTAATTCAGTTCCTAATCTTGAAAATAGTTCCTTCCAAAAATTATAAGTGAACTTGGCATCTTTATTTGAATAATTTTCTTGGGTACTCCATGTAGTCTCACAATATCCTTTATGAAAATTTGTGCCACCTCACTATCCGAGTTGGTGTTCTTGACCATTATGAAATGAGCTACCTTGCTCAATATTTCAACAACCACCATGAATGTATCATTTTTCCTAGAGGTTCCGGGAAAACCTATGATGAAATCCATATATATCACCTCCCATTTCCATTATGGAATGGGAATGGGCTGCAATAAACCTATTCGATGCTCGCATTCAAACTTCACCTACTAGAACTCTATGCATTTAACAACAAAGTCAGTCACCTCCTTTTTCATATTAGGCAAAAAATAAAATTTATTAATGGCCATGAGAGTCTTTTGGTATTTTGGGTGGTCAAAATATGGCTTTGTATGAAACTCTCTCATTATGAGGATTTTTTAATAAACGTTGTTTGAAACATATATTTTTTTCTTGAATCTAATTAAAACATCATATTTGAGATGATATTCCTCATATCTTCCAATATTACTACCTTCTTGTAAAACTTCATTGATATGATAATATTTCTCATCATGTTTCCCTGCATTATTAACATGATCTACTAGGTCCAATCCATAAGAACTTATGGCTTCCAAATGATTTAGTTGAATCCTTTGACTGAGTGCATGAATAGCTCAATTTTCCTTTCCTTTAATGTTGTTAGGTCCCTATATTACTAGTTTAGTCCCTTATTTTTATTAGTGTAGCCCCCTTATTGTTATTGTTGTACCCCTATAACCCCAATATTGTTATTATTGTGCCCTTACATTATTATTGTTACGTCGGCTAGGATTATATTGTGGCCCCATGGACTTCTATATATAGAAGGAGGTTTTGGTCATTTGTATCATCCAAGAATTGTTCATTTATGTAATGTATTGGAGGTTTCCCCCTCGAAGTGGCTAATTTCTAAGGTGTTGATCTCTCTTTCCTTCGATTTTTGGAGTTGGTTTCATAGCATTTGGTATCAGAGCTTTGGATTCTAGGGTTTCTCTGCTCCAAGCAGGTCATCGTGGAATTTTCACTATAAATTTTTTTCTACGAAGGTTCAGAAGCTAAAAATTTTATAGAGTGAGGCTGAACTCCTGAGGAACGTTGTGGAAAAATTTCAAATCTTGGTTTGCAATATTTTCGAAGATATGATCTATACAAGTTAGGGATTTTTATAGGCTCCTACTTTTTACCTAAACAGGTCATCTTGGAATTTTCGCTACAACGTTTTTTCTACAAGATTTCAGAAGCTGAAATTTTTAAAGAGTGAAGCCGAAATCCTGAGGAACATCGTGGAAACATTTCAAAGCTTGATTCGCAATATTTTCGGAGATAGGCTCTGTGGAAGTTAGGGATTTTTCAGGCTCCTGAATTTCATCTCAAAGAGGTGACCATGGGAAAATCATCATAACTCTCTCTCTGAGCATTGGATTGGAATTATGTAAAAAGTGACAACAAGTAAATGGATTGTAGTTTTTTCTATATCAATTTTAAAGCCAAATGGGGAAACAGTGACACGTGGCACATTGTACAAGGTCGCTCTATTGAACCTGTCCATAATTAGGTCATTGTGGGAGATTGAGCATAACTTTATCTTGAAGAATCCAAATCAGGTGAGACCTGTGGAAATTTAAAGAAGCTTTAGAGGGATACTACAGGGCTGAATTTTAGATATTGAAGACCCAAAATAACAGAGATAATTCAGTCTCAATATTGAGCTCCTCAAAATCAATATAAAGGTGTGTATTTTTTTCGAATTGCATAAGTCTTGTGTGAAAAATCAGTTTCAATTGATTCCAAGGGAATATTGTAGAAAATATATCAGTATTCAGTTATAAAATTTCCCCTAAAAAGAATTCAACACCCATTAAGCCTTTAGAAGTCTCTACTATGACTCATGAAGACGAAGAATTGCAACATGACATATCAAAATTACAAGAGAAAGTGCACCAAATTTCGCTCTCGCAAAGAGCAACAAAAAATGAAATGGAAGTTTTGAAGAAAGGCGTGAAAGCTAAGATGGATGGCATGGAAACTGGAATGGAATCTAAGATGGATTACATGAAAGACAACATGGAAAACATGAAAGACAACATGGAAAATATGAAAAATGATCTAAATGCACACATGGAAGGTTTGACAAAGTTGATACAAGAAATGTTTCCTAATGCCGAAAATATAGTAGAGGAAACAAATGATGAGAAAAAAATAAATGTTAATCGTGATTTCATAAACTCTAATGTTGGATGGAAGAACCACCATATTCCAAAGATGGATATGAGGGAGTTTGATGGCAAGGATCCTGTAACATGAATACTACAGATGGAGCAATATTTTGATCCCAATAATGTGAAAAACACATAAAAGGTACGCATTGCAACTTTAAATTTAGAAAAAAATAAATTTTTATGGTATAGATGGCTTTGCTCCCGTAAAAAAATTGTCACTTGGTCAATTTTTACAAAGGAAATGATAGCACATTATGAGGATACAAAAAGCAACACCTTCTTTAGCCAATTGATAAATCTCAAACAAAAGGGTTCAGTGGTGGAGCACATTGAGGACTTACAAAAATTGAATATAAGGGTAACTAATATTCCAGAGGAACACCGGATTGATGTCTTCATAGTGACTTTAAAGGATAAAATCCAACATGAAGTTCATGTTTGGGAACCTGATTCATTGGAAAAGGCATTCAGGTTGGCAAGAAAATTTGAATGTAAAATTATTGTGACAAGGAAGCCTACCACTCACATATATAAAGATGGAAGTGTTGCTACTCCTAGACTTCCACAACCTACAAGGTTGACACCACAACAATTGGAAGAAAAAAGAGGAAAAGGGCTTTGCTACAGTTGTAATAGAAAGTACTTAAGTGTGCTGAAAAGAAATTATTTTACATAGATTGTGAAGAGGAAGAATAAAATGAACAATAATCTTCAAAAGAAGAGGATATACACCAGGAACCAACCCTAGAAGAGGAAGAAATGAGTCCGACCATATTGTGTAATGCATTGGTAGGAATTACCACTCCTCAAACTCTCAAGATAGAAGGACATATCAAGAAGAAAAAGATAATAGTGTTGATTGATTCGGGTAGTACCCATAATTTTATTCATTGTAAGGTAGCCAAGGAATTGAATTGTTTCCTAAACCCAACACCAAAATGTCAAGTGATGGTTGCAAATGGATGAACTATAAATTTCTCTGGAAAATGCCATAATATCAAGCTAGCCATGGGGGAATATGTATTGAATAGTCCAATGCTTTCCATTCAAATGTACTTGATTTCACAAGTCAAATTCACTAAGTGTTCCCAGCCACCTAGCATGTTTGGCATTCAACTTAGGTTGATCAAGAAAGTAATTTAGTCCTCCTTGATTTGTATTGAGCATAAATCTTCTGCCGAGTAGGTAATGCCTCCACATATTTAATGCATGGATAAAGACAAATAAATCCAAATCTCGAGTCACATATTATTCCTCATTCTCATTCAACTTATGAGATTCATAACAAACTACCTATCCATCCTGCATCAGGACTCCACTAAGCCCCTCCTTGCAGGCATTGGTGAAAATCACAAAATCCTTGTCTGGATATGCAATTCTCAATATTGGTGCATTAGTGAGTAGTTATTTCAGTTGCTCAAAGATGGCTTCACACTTAGCAGTCCATTCAAATGTTCCCTTTAATCTACAATGATGTGTTATGATGGCCTATATTTGAAATTTTTTTGATGAACTTCCTATAGTATCCTGCCAACCCCATGAATGATCTAACCTCATTCACATTATTTTGTGTGCGACACTCCATGATAGCCCTAACCTTCTACAGATCAACTGATATCCCTTCCTTGGAGATAATGTGCCCCAAATAATGTTTGGAAGAATTCACACTTGATAATATTTGTGTAGAGTTTACGCTCTCTCAACAATTGTAGCACTACAACAAAATGATTATCATGTTATTACTTAATCCTTGAATACACCAATACGTCATCGACAATTACAATGAAAAACTTGTCCAAATAAGGAAGCAACACACTATTGATTAAGTAAAATAAAGTGGTTGGGGCATTAGTAAGCCCAAATAGTACCACCATGAACTCATAGTGTCTGTATCTTGTCTAGAATGTGTTCTTATGAATTTCTTCCTCCATGATCCTCACTTGATGATACCCTAACCTCAAGTCGATCTTGGAGAAACTACTGGTCCCTGCAGCTAATCAAAGAGATCACAAATCTGTTGAAATGGGTATATGTTCTTTATGTCACAATTTTTAATTCCTTGTAGTCAATGCATAATCTAAGGGTCCCATCCTTTTTCTTTACAAACAACATGTGTGCTCCCCATGGAGACATGCTCGACCTTATGTATAGCTTGTCAAGTATCTCCTTTAGCTGCAATTTTAGCTTGACCAACTCAGGGGTACTCATCTGATATGGTGCCTTGGAAGTTGGTGCTACTACAAGTACCATCCCAATAGAGAAACATATCTCTCTATGAGGAGGTAATCTAGGAACCTCACTGAAAATACAGCTACATACTGCTGCAAAACCGGATATCTTTTCATAAGCCCACTTTCCTCACTCTCTGTATCGTTGTTAACCTTCTAAACACTAGAAATTTTCACTACAAATAACATGCATCCTTTTCTTTTTATGAACTTGGATTGGATAGCCGTGATTAGCCTCATTGAAGTAGGAATTCTCCCACCTTGCAAAACTCTTCTTTCTCATTTCTCCTCTAAAAATTCAATTATTTTACAAAAAAATCCACATTAGTGTGGTGTTTGTATAAACAGTCCATGCCCAATGACACATTATATTTTCCCAATGGAAATAAGTTTATATTTACAATGGTTGGCATGTCAATCATCTTGAAAGCACATGACTTCGCCCAATAATAAATCTTTCTCTTGGTTCTTGTTGCCAACTCAAGTGACCTACATGGTTCCACATTTGTTTCCTTGGCCAATCAACACTCTTCTACGATTTGTAGACTAACATAATTGTAATGAGAGCATGGGTCAGTTAAAATAGAGATAATTTTGTTGGAAAACATACCTTCAATCTCAATAATGGATGTCTGGTAGTCTTCTTAGCGATTATCCACTATTACATAAATTATAGGCGTGCTTTTTGTTATGTCACCCACTATTTAAGCTTCTTGCGCACTATAAATATGAGGTCCTGTGCCTCTCTCATGCGATAAATCTCTTTTCCAATGATTCTCTCCACAAGTCCAACATCTTAGAGTATCTCTTTCCTCATCCATGCATTGTTCTCCCATGGCTGGTTGCACACTTCATTTCTCCCATTGACCAAGTTTCTGCTGAAATTGGCCTCCTCTATTTGAGGTCACACCTTTCTTATGAACGATCCTTTTGGGACACTTATTCTTGTATCTCTTTCTTCCCTTTGATTTCCAGTCACTTTTATAGTCCAACCTCCTCTTGTCTTGCTCATAATAGTGCTATAATTTCTTAATGGCTTCATCCAAGGTATGTGGCTCATGGAACTCAATGTAGTTTCTAAATGACATAAGAAAGCCACTAATAAAGCGTTGAACCTTGGATTTATCATCCTTGAGATATGGAACATCCCTAAAAAACTCAATAAATTTGGTAATATGCTCTTCATCTAAAAACTACCCAAAATTCAACTCAAATAACTGATCCTTTGCCTTGCTGTCATACTATCTATCTGATAGATATTTCTTCCTAAAGAACTTTACAAACTCCTTCCAAGTCAGTATTTCTTTTGATAATCCTTTCCTATTTTTCAAATATTCTCACCATATGTCTTCTCTCCCCTTTAGACTGTAGGTGGCTACCTTTGCCTTCATGTTCTCAGAATAGTCATGAATTTTGAAGAACTTCTTCATCCCAAGTAACCAATCTTCTGCATCTCCAGAATTCTTCACCTTCCCATCAAATGCAAGTGGTTTTTCCTTCTTAAAATATTTGGGCATGTAGCCTCTTATTTTCCTCTTCTAATAATAAGAATGATAATGATGGCAATGAGGGTAATGATGATAATAGTAATTCCCATGAGTACTATTTCTTCCCTCTGGAGTACTTAATGGTGCATTTCCATTCACAATATCCTCACTTTCCCTTCTATGCCTCTTACTGGATCTGCTGCCATCTATTCCGTTTGTTCTCTCTTATAATTCTAAAGGTCTCATCTTGGCTCTATGGCTAGCCTCCAACTCATGATTTTTCTATCTTTGTAAGTATAAGAGTCTTTGCAGTATGATTTCATTCACTTTTTCCTGTCTCTCTTGGGCCTTTACTAATATTTCATTATCCACTTTGAAGCTTCTTGTCTTAGCCTTCAAGCTTCTCAATGTTTCCAACCAATTAAGAGAGTTGGCTCCTCCCCTCTTCCCCACTGATCCTTCTTCATAATTCATTCCTTCCCCTTTAGATCCATCTTGTAGCTTGTCAGAGCTATACTATACCATTCCTATCCTCATACTATAATTCTTGCTACTTGTGATGTGTTTTCATTCACAAAACATTGCCAGGTGCATATCATCATTTTCCAATCAACCAAAATCTTAACATTGAAATTTCTTTCTCAGAGCTGGCATAACAGTCTAGCTATAACAAAAGAACCATGTTACCGCATCAATAAAGCTCAAAATATTGTTAATCATCAGCGCTATGATGAATATGAAATCATAATAATTTAATTTAAAACTTTATTTTAACACCTAAACATCAATTTTGTTAATTTTATAAAAATAAATCATCATGAAATTTTGTGCAAGAAAACTGCTACTAGCTTTCTCATGATAGAGCCCATACAGTGCAAGTGTTGAACCCAAAAGCAATGATACCATGTTGTAACACACCCTTCCTAATCCCATCACTCAACCAGAATTATCAGGAGGTAGTCACTACGCGGATGAAAATCCCAAGGTATCGTTATGGGAATGTGACCAAAAATATTGACTTTTCTTAACTTTCTTAAAACTCCATCCTGACATCATTGTTATGATTGTCTCATTAAGAAAATAATTCCAATGATATAAAATTTATTTCAATCTAACTTATGGATTGGGAGATATTCCCCTTTATAGTTAGGCATGCTCACCTTTCTACATCACTTTACCCACCATGTGGAAGCCACCCAATGGCCCATGTGGCAGTGATTGAAGGCACTACCATCGTGGACAACACATGTGGTAGTCGGGTCAAAGTCCAGTAAGAAGTTGAACCTACTCACCAATTCCATTTTATTTTCCATTTCTGGGCCCAACCCCCAACCTCCAACTTAGTCAAGGTTAGCCTTCCTCATTGGCATAATGATAAACTAGACCGGGGTTAGTCCCAACCCTTGACTATCTGACTTCCCAACCCGCCTACACTCCAACTCTTGCAAGTTTCATATTCAGCTTGACATATGTCCAGCAGAGGCCCACCATGATTCCGCTGACCTGGCCAGCCTCCTGACCACCAACTTGTGGGTCAAAAACTTAATTTATTAGCCATTTTACTAGCGATTTATAAAACTTCAGATATCGCTTCAATTCAAGGGTTTTCCAGGTTTTTAGCAGGTCTTTCAGGAAACAACAACAACACCTTCAGGCCATTGAAATCCAAGTAAAATATAAGAATGAATTGATGAACATTCCCTCAAATAAAGTCACCCAAAATTGAACCACTTCCAAGAGCAATCATTCCTATGAACATAAAGATCAAACCATATTTTTAACAATAGGAAACCTGCCTTCATGGACTCTACCAAACTCACCAGATAAAAAATTAGGAACAAGGCCTCAACCTCACTTTCACATTCACTACTCAAGTAAGAAATACACAACCGTAGAAGAGAAAATCCCTAAAACAACATGTTAGCATAAGGCCAATCGTTCCATGAAATTTTCATATTATCCATACATCCTCATATGGGTCATAACTATCCATTCAAAATATAAAAATAATTAAACCAAGACCTATGATGCAACCAATAGCATAACATTAATTCACACTTTAACATGAAGTCCATACAAGATTATGTACCAGAAACTTATCTTAGATTTGTATAGAAGAAGGGAAACTGAGTTTGGGACTTCAAATCTCCACCCAATCTTAGACAAACTACAATAAAGCCACTTACAACTATCACCCCCTATCTAAATTCCCAGTACTAAGGTGGCCTTACTCGAGGGAATAAAAGACACCAACTTCCAGCTGAAATAGGGACTTCAGAGGTCCTCCTTTCTCCACCTAGTAGCTACTTTGTAGTTAACCAATGTTACATGGAATCCAAAGGCCAACTACCTCCACCCTCCAACTATCTAATGGTATCCAACAAATACACATAGGGAATCCAAAGTATTTCTGGCTCCACCCTCCAACTATCCAATGGTAACCAACCAATTCACACTGGGAATCTAGAGACTTGCTACCTCCACCGTCTAGCTATTTAGTGGTAGCCAACCAATACACATAGGGAATCTAGAACATTTTTTCCCCCACCCATAACTATCCAATAGCATACACACACATACTTCAGTGATTTGAGAGGATTCACCTCCACCTTGGTAGCATGCAACAAAGTGGTTCCAAAAAATTAAAGGAATCTAGAACCCACTACCACACAGTGGTTTCACCCAATGAATGCGATTGAGAACCCACTTCCCATTCAAACAAAGGATACTCTAGAATTTTATTTACTAGCAATCCAAGGGCTAAACCTATACTCCAGAATGTTAAGGGAATTCATAGAATTCCATCTCCACCCTTAAGCCCCTTGAGGTATCTCGAGATTTACCCTTACTTGAATGAGAATTACTACCATACTACTAATGCTCAACTGAATGTATGATAGATTTCTAAGAATAGAGGAGGAAACCAATGTCTCTCACTTTGCAGCTATATGTTGCTATCTTCTCATTAAATCCAGGGACGCCCTTCTTCTCTTTCTTACAGAGTGCTAGCCGCTCCTATGTGTCCTCTAGTGTATAAAGCTTGAAACTCATAAGCTGATAGGCACCAACATATTTCCTCTTCTCCACAAAGTTATTCTCCTATGCTCTTAGGTTTTGTCTTTCGTTTCCTAGGAATAGTTTCTTGCTTCCCCTGTTGCCATAAAAATAGGCTCCTGCATCTGTATTTTTTTTCTCTCGTTTCTCCTCCCACAAGGTTCTTCCAAAAATACTTGTGTGCATCTACAGTGCTACACTCTCCTCTCTTGTTTTTTTTTTAGTGAGTCTCCCCCCCAAGTTGATCTCTCTAGTGTTTTTTCCAATTGCACCCACACAAATCCTATTCATTAACTTTTTGTCATTTTCTATCTGTTGCAGTTCCCAAGAAAACATGGGATTATCCATTATTTGTAGTTTATAAATTTACATCAACAGTCCCATGTAGCACACCATTCCAGTGTAAATAAGGCTAAAAAAATAGCCTTGAATGGTTGTCAAAAATGTCCAGATTCTTCCTTCAATAAGTAAGTTGAATATCCCAAGCAATTGACCTCCCTCAATCCCTTTGAATTTTGTGTCCCTTACTCAAACCATTTATTTTTTAATTTTCAATTACATACTATAATTACGTGGCAAGATCAAGCTAATTGCAGGTTGGGCTATTAAAAAAATATTTAGATTCTTTGGACAACCATCAAAAATCAAGTACTCCTTCATCCTTGTCTCATTTAACTTTTAAATCACATGTTTGTCTTAGGTGAAAGAAATGCAATGTTCACCCCTCTATTTGACATTGAATTTCACCCATTCATTGAGGGTTATTGCTTATCCATACATATATTTTCCTATAAAAAAATTAAAAAGTGATATTGTTAGGTAACCAAGTAAAATGTTAAATATTTTAGGTTTTATATTCAAAATTTTTATTGTAAAATGCCATTTTCCCATTTTGACATTGGATGTTTGACTTAAACTTATCACAAATATCTAAACTAACTTGGAGAGTATGTTTTGGGTGGCTTACCTAACAAGGTTTTCAGCTAAATGAATAAGTAGGTTTATTATGAATTTTTTTATTAATAGATAAATTAGGGTTCATTTAGATTTTGGAAAAGTGTGAACACAAAAGATAACCTCTAGTGGAAAAAATTCTACTGATTCAATTTTCATGATACAAGTGAAAAAATTGAAGAAGCATCCCAACCAATTTATAACATAATGCTACATTTACAAAACACCTTCATCTACCAGGGATACAGTTTGGAAGTATCATATTCACCAATCTTGGAGCTTAAAATAACACTTAGGATTTAACATATTCATGACTGGATTCTTGGCCAAATAACTCGATTGAAACATATTTCCCACTAGAATATTCAAGACTTCCCAACCATGAACTAAATTAGGGAAAATTACAGATGGTCAGATATTGAATTTCAACCTTCATGTAAATATCTCAAATATAACACCTCCAAGAATAGTTTACACATATTTTTTCGCATTCATCAATTATCATATTGTTCTCATAATCACTAGAAATAAATCCCATAAATCCCATCAACCTAAGAATCCTTCAAATCCTTCACACCATGCTTTATTTTCACTCCCTTATATTATTATGCATTTTTTTAATCTTTCATGTCTCCTAAAAAGCTACAAATTATTAAGATAAATATTTCTTTTAGAGGGTCCTTTTCATGGTTGACACTCCCATGCATAGCTGAAAAATATATAGAAGTGATGTATAGGACAAATGAAACATTTTGAATCCTTAAACCATGTTAGTAGTGAGGTGACCAACCGTAGAGTGGTAAACCATGGAGTTGGGAATTTGTCTCACTCTTAATTTAAGGCTGCATACAATTTTCTAGAAGTAGTGTATAGTGTTTAAGTGTTGTGAAACCAGCTCCAAAAATAGAAGAAAAGAGATATCAATGCCTTAGATAGAAGCCATTTCGAGGGGGAAACCTCCAATACATTACATGAATGAACAATTCTTGTATGATACAAATTACAAAACCTCCTTTCTATATATAGGAGTCCATGGGGCCACAATGTAATCCTAGTGGGGCCACAATATAATCCTAGCCGACCTAACAATAATAAAAATATGGGGGTTACAGGGGTACAATAATAACAATAAGGGGGTTACAATAACAACAATAAGGGACTATACTAGTAATATAGGGACCTAACATGTCCCTCTCCTTCAAAAAAGTGTTGTCCTCAAAGCTTGAGTAGCTCTGGGTGCTTCTGTATAAAATTCTCATACTCCCATGTAGAATCTTCAGTGGGTAAGTTCTTCTGCTTGATGAGATACTCTGAAATTGATCGTGTTAGTATGAATATTTCGTTGTAAAAGATCACTTTAGCTATGCATAACAAATAGCCCTAACATCGATTATGGTTGCAAAATATCTTTGAATCTGCTGCACAAATCCAAATCTAAGCACAAAAGACATTAAGCAGATAAAATATAATATGGCTCCATGCATCCAATGGACAAGATAAAAACAATGTATTTAAAAGAATTTTATATTATATTAAAGAATGGGGCACCTGAGAGGAAAAAAAGAAAGGTGTTTTTCGGTTCTCCTCAATGGGATGGGTTCTTGAAAGTCCTCAGTGTTTCAGATCTAAAATCCTCTCTCTTATTGATGTGGAAAACCCAGACAAACAAAGAACTCAATGGGAGCTCACAAAGCAAAAATGGAAAATGGTGACCAAGAGTAGATCCAGAGTGATCTAATGCAATGGAGGTGACTAATAAATGGGGAAAACCCTTCTATTTATAACAAAATATTGGGGTGTTCTAGAACTCGGTGCATGAATAAAATATTATTAATCAAATTCTACAATCACCCTTTATGAATATTTTATTATATTTGTTGGAGGGAAAATGTCTTTTGACTTGGGTCAATTCCTTTATTTATAAACAATAAATAAATAAATGATTTATTTATTATTTTAAGGAGATGGTGGGAATATAATTAAATAAACAATGATTTATTTAATTATTTAAAAATGATTTAGTCAAATTTAACTAGGAATATTATTAAATAATGATTTGAATAACTTATTCCTAAGAAATAATTAAATAAATAATGATTTATTTAATTAATTTCCTTTTTTTGGGTTAAATATGACCAGGAAATATGGACAAATGTTATTTTACATGGTGAAAGCAATTTTACTTAGGGTAAAATTGGTCTTACATGGTGTACTTGAGTTCATCTAATGATAATGGGTTAGATGACCAAAAAAATGGTGTAATGCATTGATTCCGTAGCCGTTTGTGTGCCCTGTTTCCGTGACCGCTTATGGTTACAATATGATTTTTCCTTCCTCATCAAGTTCTGGCAATATTGTTTGAACTGGAAGATTTTCACCTATAACCTTCTTTAAGCACGAAACATGGAAAACTGGATGTACTCGCGAAGAAGCAGGAAGCTCCAAATTGTATGCCATAGTACCAATCTTTTGCAACACCTTGTAAGGACCATAGTACTTTGGCGATAATTTATTATCCTTCTTAGCTTGCTTGAGGGACATTTGTTTGTATGGTTTTAGCCATAAAAATACCCAATCTTCTGCATCAAAACTTCTCTCGCTGCGATGTTGATCTGCCTGTTGTTTCATTCGATTTTGTGCCAAATTCAGGTTATCCTTTAAGAGTTGGAGAACTTCTTGTTGATGCTCGATGTGATCTTCCACTACTTGAACCTTCGAATTTTCTCTTAAAGATGATGTGATGGATGGTGGATGATATCCATAAAGTGCCATAAATGGGGTCATTTTTGCTGCAGTATGGAAGGAAGTGTTATACTACCATTCAGTGAGAGGTAACCACTTGACCCATTGTGTTTGTTTATCAGATACAAAACAACAAAGATATCCTTCCAAAAATTTATTTACTATCTCAGTTTGACCATCTAATTGAGGATGATAAGATGAGCTATGAGCTAATTGAGTACCCAAAGAAGAAAATAACTCCATCCAAAACTTTCCATTAAAAATGGGATATTTTTCGCTCACAATAACCCTTGGGTTCCCATGTAGCTTTTGAATTGTGTTAATAAATGTAGTAGCAACTGTACTTGCTTTAAATGGATGAGATAATGCACAAAAGTGTGCATAATTGGTAAGTCTATCAACTACCACCATGATGACACTGTTTCCTTCGAACTTAGGTAAAACTGTGATAAAATCCATTGAAATCTCCTCCCAGTGTTGACTTGGAATGGATAAAGGTTGTAGAAGACCCAGGGTTTTAATTGTCTCAACTTTATCTGTTGGAAAACCAAAAATTCTACCACAAAATTTTGAATATCAGATTTAAGGCCATCCAAAAAAAATTCTTTCTTCACCCTGTGGTAAGTTTTTAAAAATCCTGAGTGTCCTCCTAAAGGATAAGTGTGCAATTCCAAAAGAATATTTTTTTAGTTGGGAATTATTACAAAGATATAAGCGATCTTTATACCATAAGGAATCATTTTTCCAACTAAATGTATCATATTTACTAGGATCTTGCTGCAAATTTTGAATGAGTTTCCACGCTTCTTCGTCCTTCTTCCATTCATCTCTTGCTTAGGTTATCCAATCTGGTTGGATAATAGAAATGGAACAAAGCAATGCTTCCACCTCTTCATTCTTTCTTAAGAGTACATCTGCAACAACATTTAGCTTCCATTTTTTGTAGATTATTTCAAAGTCATAACCAAACATCTTTGTGACCCATTTTTGCTGCTCTTCTGAAGATAGTCTTTGTTCCAAAAAGTGTTTAAGACTATCATGATCAGTTTTTACCTTGAAGTGTCTTCCCATTAGGTAAGTTCGCCATTTCTTTAGTGTATGCAATATTGCTAACATTTCCTTCTCATAAATAGGTTTCTGTAAATACTTTCCTTTGATTGGACGACTTTCAAAAGCAATGGGTCTTCCTTCCTGCATTAAAACTGCACCAATTCCATTTCCTGAGGCATCATATTCCACAATAAAGGTTTTTGTGAAGTCTGGCGTAGCTAAGACCGGTGCTAGGCACATTGCCTCTTTAAGATGTTCAAAGGCCTTAGTTGCTTCAGGAGTTCATGAAAATGCATCTTTCTTCAATAATGTTGTTAGAGGTGCTGCTATTCTCCCATAATTCTTAACAAACTTGCGATAATACCCTGTTAACCTGAGAAATCCTCGCAACTGCTTTATGGTTGTGGGGACTTTCCATTCCTTAATGGCTTTAATTTTGTTAGGGTCTACCATAACACCCTCGTGAGATACAATATGACCCATATATTCCACCTCTTGTACTCCAAAGAACATTTGGATGTTTTCATATAATTGTTTCTCCTGCACTAGTTTGAGCACCCTGTCAACATGTTGAACATGATCCTTCCAAGACCTATTGTAGATTAGTATATCATCAAAAAATACTAGCACAAATTTTCTAAGGAAGGGTTTGAAAATGGAATTCATCAACCCTTGAAATGTAGAAGGTGCATTGGTAAGCCAAAAGGCATGACCAAAAATTCATAATGACCCTCATGAGTTCGAAATGCTGTTTTTGGAATATCTTCAGTCTTCATTCTAATTTGATGATATCCCGAACGAAGATCCAACTTGGTAAAATAAATTGCTCCATGTAATTCATCCAATAATTCATCAATCACAAGAATGGGAAATTTATCTTTAATGGTGAGCTTATTGAGCTCCCTATAATTCGGACACATGCGCCATGATCCATCCTTCTTGTGTACCAATACTATAGGAGCAGAGAAAGAACTTTCACTAGGTTGAATTATACCCGCCTCTAACATTTCTACAATCATACTTTCAATTTCTCTCTTTTGTACATAAGGATATCTATAAGGCCTGATGTTTGGAGGAACACTTCCTGGAATCAAATGAATATAATGATCATGATCACGAATAGGTGGGAGCCCTTTGGGAGTTTCAAACACCTTGGAATGATTGTCCAAGACTTTTTGGAGATCTGCATTGTGCAATTACGCCTCATTGTTCTTTATTTAGAAGCTTTTTCATGACATTAGAGCTTATTATCTTTCCTGGATTCCCTGCAATACCCCGTAATTCGACTTCCTTTCCTTCTGAAAAAATTTCAAGAAAAGTTCTTGAAAATTAAAATCTACCATCCCAAAGATTGTAACCATTGTACTCCTAGTACAACATCAGTACCTCCCATAGGAATGGAAAGCATTGGAATATTCAATACATATTCCCCCATGGTTAGCTTGATATTATGGAATTTTCTAGAGAAATTTATAGTTCCTCCATTTGAAACCATCACTTGAAATTCTGGTGCTGGGTATAGGAAACAATTCAATTCCCTGGCTACCTTACAATGAATAAAATTATGGGTGCTACCTGAATCAATCAACATTATTACCTTTTTCTTCTTGATATGTCCTTCTATATTGAAAGTTTGAGGAGTGGTAATTCCTACCAATGCATTACACGATATGGTTAGGCTCATTTCTTCCTCTTTTAGGGCTGGTTCCCAGTGTATATCCTCTTCTTATTCATTTTCTTCTTCCTCTTCACAATCTATGTAAAATAATTTCTTCTCAGCACACTTATGAACTTTATTGTATTTTCTATCACAACTATAGCAAAGCCCTTTTGCTCTTTTTTCTTCCAATTGTTGTGGTGAAACCTTGTGGGTTGTGGAAATTTAGGAGTAGCAACACTTCCATCTTTATAGAAGTGAGTGGTAGGCTTCCTTGTCGCCATAATTTTACATTCAATTTTTCTTGCCAACCTGAATGCCTTCTCCAATGAATCGGGTTCCAAAACACGAACTTCATGTTGGATGTTATCCTTTAAAGTACCTATGAAGAGATCAATCCTGTGTTCCTCTGAAATATCAGTTACCCTTATATTCAATTTTTGGAAGTCCTCAATGTGCTCCCCCACAGAACACTTTTGTTTGAGATTTATCAATTGGCTAAAGAAAGTGTTTCTCTTTGTATCCTCATAATGTACTATCATTTCCTCTGTAAAAACTGACCAAGTGACAATTTTTTTACGGGAGAAAAGCCATCGATACCATACAAATGTATTTTGTTTTAAATGTAAAGTTGCAATGC
This sequence comes from Pinus albicaulis, assembly GCA_034641835.2. Taxonomy (NCBI): domain Eukaryota; kingdom Viridiplantae; phylum Streptophyta; class Pinopsida; order Pinales; family Pinaceae; genus Pinus; species Pinus albicaulis. Next base: position 1,684,061,711 of record CM076584.1, read on the forward strand.
ATACCTTTTGTAGATCAAAATATTGCTCCATCTGTAGTATCCATGTTATGGGATCCTTTCCATCAAACTTCCTCATATCCATTTTTGGAATATGGTGGTTCTTCCCTCCAACATTAGATTTTATGAAATCACGATTAAAATTTATTTTGTTCTCATCATGAGTTTCCTCTACTATCTTTTCACCATTAGGAAATATTTCTTGTATCAACTTTGTCAAACCTTCCATGTCTTCTTTTAGATCATTCTTCATGTTTTCCATCTTAGCTTCCATGTCATCCATCTTAGATTCCATGCCAGCTTCCATTGCATCCATCTTAGCTTCCATGCCATTCTTCAAACCATCCATCTTAGATTCCACACCTTTCTTCAAACCATCCATCTTATTTTCCACGCCTTTCTTCAAAAATTCCATGTCATTTTTTGTTGCTCTTTGAGAGAGTGAAATTTGTTGCACTTGCTCTTGTAATTTTGATATGTCATGTTTCCATTCTTCGTCTTCATGTGTAATAGTAGAGCCTTCTAAAGGCTTAATGGGTGTTGAATTCTTTTTAGGGGCCATTTTAGAATCCAATACTGATGTATATTCTATAATATGCCCTTGGAATCAATTCAACTTGATTCTTCAAACAAGACTTATGCAATTCTGAAAAAAAATACACACCTTTTACTTGATTTTGAGGAGCTCGATATTGAAATTGACTTATCTATATACTTGCAGATCCTCAATATCTGAAATTCGGCCCTTTGTATTCCTCTAAAGCTTCTTTCAAATTCCACAGGTCTTACTTGATTTGGGTTCTTCAAGGAAAAGTTATGTCCAATCTCCCACAATGACCTAATTATGGACTGGTTCAGTAGAGCAAACTTGTACGACCTGCCATGTGTCACAGTTTTCTCCTTTGGCTCTGAAATTTATAGATAGGAAACTACAGTTTGTGTACCTCCAGTCACTTTTTACATAATTTCAAACCGATTCTCAGAGAGAGAGTTATGAAGCTTTTCCCACAATCACCTCTTTGAGATGAAATTCGGGAGCCTGAAAAATACCTAACTTCCACAGATCGTATCTCCAAAACTATTACGAACCAAGCTTTGAAATTTTGTGACGATGTTCCTCAGGATTTTATCTTTGTACTCTAACAAGTTCAGCTTCTAAACCTTCGTAGAAAGAAAGTTAGAGTGAAAATTCCGCGATGAAATGTTTAAGTGAAATTCAGGAGCCTGCAAAAAGACCTAACTTCCACAGATCATATCTCCAAAAATATTGTCGAAGCAAGCTATGAAATTTTGTGAAGATGTTCCTTAGGATTTCGGCTTCGCACACTAAAAATTTTAGCTTCTGAAACTTCGTAGAAAAAAATTTATAGCGAAAATTCCACGATGACTTGTTTGGAGCAGCAAAACCCTAGAATCCAAAGCTCTAATACCAAATTTTGTGAAACCAGCTCCAAAAATAGAATAAAAGAGATATCAATGCCTTAGAAATAAGCCACTTCGAGGGGGCAAGCTCCAATACATTACATGAATTAACAATTCTTGGATGATACAAATTACAAAACCTCTTTTCTATATATAGGAGTCCATTGGACCACAATGTAATCCTAGTGGGGCCATAATCTAATCCTATCCGACCTAAAAATAATAATTTAAAGGCACAATAATAACAATATGGGGGTTACAGGGGTACAATAATGACAATAAAGGGGTTACAATAACAACAATAAGGGACTATACTAGTAATATAGGGACCTAACATTAAGCCACTAGATATTATCCTTAAATCTTGTCTTAGGCCAAAGCATGTGTATGTGGTGTAACAAACATTATAATTGGGCCCATGTACCACTCTTAAACCTTACAATTAGGTAGATATCTCACACATTTGTAGGATATACCATCCAACTGACATGCCTCATGTCTTGTTTCCCATTAATGGCCCTTGTAGCTTAGATATAGCTCATTTAAGGTCCAAGCCCAAATTTTATATTGAAGCATGTTTTGGGTGAGGAGAAATACACCTTATGCACCAAACCACTACATTAGACTTGTAAACCGATATTGGGGTTTAGGGCCTAATCCCCTTATTTTCATCCTTGAAACATGTTCTTAGATAAGAGACCCATCCTTGGTGTACCAAACATTGGAGTTGAATTAATATGAAAATCATAAGAGAAATATGTATTTTACGGTGCTTGTTTAGGCTTATATATTGGACTTAAGAGCCTAAATTTTAGCCATGAATGATGTTATATGACATAAGGCATAGTATTGGTTGAAAAAACCTTATAATTAATCATAATGGAATTCATTGGACAAAGCTTCCCTATGGTGGTGTTATTTAAGGTTAAGGCCCCAAGGCGAAAGCATGGAGAGGGGTTACACATTTTGGCGAAAGAGGGCGCATTTGGGTGGGAAAAAAATGGATCGATCGAGCCATTTAAGAGCTCGATTAAGCCTTTTTTGAGCTCTCGATCAAGCCATTTAAGCGCTCAATTGAGCCACTTTTTAGCACTCACTTCAGCTACTTGGGAACTAAAATAGAATCTTGATTGAGGGTTAAAAACTAAACCTTGATCGAGCTATAATTCTCGATCGAGCCATAGTGCTCGATCGATCTTTAGGGCTTGATCGAGATTTAAGGATCGATCAAATGTTAAGGCTCGATCGAGCCCTTTTTTTTAATATACTGCTCTCGCGGTCTCTGTGTCACATTTTCATAGATCGTAGGAGCTTGATCGAGAGTTTGAAAATAGCTCGACCAAGATTATTGGAGCTTGATCAAGAAATAGAGCCTTCAAACCAATCTCACCAACCACCCTGCCAACATTGCAGAAGCTCAAATGAAGGTAGTTACTTGTTGACTGTGTTGGACCCACCGACATTTAGGGGATCTCCTAGATATGAAGTCCCAACTATGGAGTAGGAGTCCCAATAATGGGGTGTTAATGATCTACCTTGGTTGCAAATACACATAGACTGGTGCAAGTGTCTTTGGTGAAAACAAGTGTGTGACCCTATGGAAATTCAAGTGCGATGCATGAAGGTTCCAATACATGAAGGGGAAGGGAAGTGCACCCCTTAGAAGCTCGCAATAGTACACATTTTGGAAGGAACACATGAGCATAATGACATCACACGAACTAACATGTGGAATAGTCCACAAGTTAAGGTAACAACCTAATACATCAACATGCATCCAAAAAGATTCATATAAATGGAAAAAAAAAAAATTCATAAGCATATGCGTAATTTAAACAAAATATATTACAAATACAACAAGAATAGTCCTACTATATCCACAACATATGCATGAAAGCTTGTCGGCTGTGATTTTTATTAAAACTGAAAATTCCAATCATACATACACCATTGACGAACCACTTTCCCCAATAGTGGAATGTGAATTAAACATCACCTACTTCTCCAAAGAACTATACTCCCTCTATGCTACATAGAATCCAAAGCTCTCACAAAACTCCCAAGATCTTCCTAAGCCTAAACCTAGCCAAAAGCATGGCTCCAGAAATTTTGTTACATGAGTTATGAGGATATATTTATAAAACAATGGGGGTGGCTCTTCACATGCCCCTTTGTGACTCTTGGACTTCCCTCATGACTCTTCAACGTATTTACAAAATGACTCATTACATTACATTATGACTCTTCACATTCCAATATGGAAACTTGGAATTTTTCTTTTACAAATAATTACAAATAATATTACGTTTTCCACTCATACCCATATGATAAAAAATAGGGTAGAGGAAACTTGAAATCCTAACAAGACAAAATACTATGATGCTTGATTTTGGGAAAACTCTAGCTCAACAAAGTATACTTGATGCTTCTCGATCACATATTGATGCCAAGTTCAGTATTGTGTGATGACATCCAAAAACTGCGTGATGGTGTCTAGCATCAGGGTACAATGATTTGGAATCAGTCTTAACTTCTTTCTCAAGCAAGCGAAACATTGTTCTAATCTAGACATTACCACCGATGTAGTTTTGCATGTTTTGTCTATTCAACTCCAAATCCTCCTTGGTGGCAATCTATCTTAGCTTCTCCAAGTACTCTTCGATCTCCTGCCTAACTTGATGTTTGTGTTTAGCTTTAGTAAGTGAGTTGACTAATGGCATCTTGTGCGTTCTCACCATGAAATCCAAACGGTTGTATAAACATACATATGAGGCCTAAATATTCACAACTAATGAGGCTAGTTGCTTATTGTTTTGAATCAAAATTCAAACCCTTGATTTCTCCATCTCTTCTTGCATCTTCATATTATTTAGAAAGTTAAGAGGTGCCCCTTTGTATCTCATTGTCCATTCCTACATGGAAGAAATGACATCTTGTACATTTTTAAGAGTTTTGACAAAGTCTTTTCTTTTCTGTTGTAGACCATGCAAGTGGAAAACTGCCTTATGTATGGTTACGAGCTCCTCATAGAGGCCCCACATGGTCTCTCCAAGAGTTGATACTTCACCAAGTATCGCTTCTCTCATTTCCTCCAAGTAGGTCTGTGCAGAGACTATGGTCTGTGTTGTTGCATGGAGTTGTACTATCTTTTGTCATTAATCATGTAAGTTATGTGCCAATTGCTTATTCTCGGTCATCAAATACTGAGTGTTTGATCTTGTTGCACCTGCGAAGGCCAAGTTGGCTTCGAGTAGGTGTTCACCACTATCAGCCTCTCTCTAGTGAATGCAGGTGATGCATGATCATATCGGAAATTATTTCTCCATGCTTGTACAATCCTTTTTTGGAATTCATTATACGACGGATTTTACACAGCCATTACTGAATCATGTGTTCACCACTATCAACCTCTCTCTAGTGAATGCAGGTGATGCATGATCATATGGAAAATTATTTCTCCATGCTTGTAGAATCCTCTTTTGGAATTAATCATACGACGGATTTTACACATCCATTACGGAATCATCATGAAGAGGAACTGTGTCCCCTTCCTCGTTAGGGGATAACTTTGCGGCTGGAGATGGTGGAGATTGAAAGGTGACCTATGGTGTACTCTACATTAGGTCAACATCCTTATTCTGTGGCTCCAGTTCCAACACTATATCTGCAACTTCGATCAAGTCTTCAATCTGTTGAGAAAGCTCTCGATCCTACATCTGTTCACCCTCCTTCTCTACTGTTGGTTGGTTCAGTTTTTGTTGTTCAACCTATAATGGAATTATTTCTTCTGCTATGGTACCTTGAATTTATTCTTCTTACTTCTTCTTCTTTTCTTCTTATTATTTCCTCCTCAACTCTTATTCTTCCTTTAGTTCTTGTTATGTTTTCTTCAATCTCAATTCTTCTTCCTACAAGCTCTACTTTTCTCTCTTCCTTGACTCTGCTCTCTATAGCCTCAAATTCCTCTTCACTTCCACTGCTAAAGATGTTTTCATAAGTATTGAGTTTTCTTTCTTCTTGTAGCTTTTTTATCCCCCTAGAATATCAACAACATTTCTCTTCCCCTTATCTTGTACGAGGCTGCTTCCTTCTGCTGGTGCCGCTTCTAGAGTTATTTCCCTCTACAAAGTGGTCCTCTATATACGCCTCAAGGCTCTTTGATGAAAGATATTCATTAAATTGATACCGTGTTAGTGTTAAATACTTTTATATAAAAAATTGAGTGTCTGCATATACTAGCAATTCTATTGGCGTTTTCTCAACTGCTTCCCCAGTATTTCTTTCAGTGGTCTCTTTTGAAGAAATTCTCTTTGGTGCCATGGTAACAATGACTGATAGAGAGAAGTGCTTCACAACTGTGGTACTTGTGGGACAAAAAGACACTCATGGCAAGCAAACATTAGCCTTTTGCAAATATAACTTCACAACATGATTAAGTGGAAAACCAAGCAACTGATGAGAGGGATTGCAAAATTTTGATCAATAAGGGATATTGAATGACTATGGCAACTGCGCAGTCCCAGTAGTCAAGGGTGAAGCTTGAGGCTTGAGACTGCAAAATGCACAATTCATCTTGGGCAGTTGACTGGGAGAGATTGTGCATTGCGCAATCTCAGTGGCCAAGGAAACATACTGAGCCCTAGAACTGTGCAATGCATAGTTGGGCCAGCCCGTACTATGAACTGTGCAGTCTTAGAGACCAAGCTCTCAGCTTGAGCCTTAGGATTGCACAATCACTAGTTGGGAAAAGTGAAAATTGGCCAACTAAAGTGCATATATGACTAATTATGAATGAATCAATGTAGATCAAATGCAAAAATGCGACAAACAGAAGGAAAAACATATGCGAGGAGGGTCGCCGAAATGACGAGCATCGGTGCAAAAGCAAGAAAAACGATGCGACACTTATGAAAGGAAAACAACAACTTGAAAAAAAACTTCTACAAGTTAAAATAAGCTGAAATTACAACAACAATGTAGAGAAATAAGAAAACCAACACTTACACAAGTGAAACAACAAAAAGTGGAAAAAAAGTGGTAAAAGACGGTGAAAGCAGAACTCACCCGGAAAAGCAACGATGACCACACCGAAGGTTCCTTGATATCCTTGAGAATTCTAGATATCAAATATCAAATGTGTAAATGAGTTCTAGAGGCATCGATTAAATATATTTGAGAAAATTAGGGGTTATGATGCACATGCCTAAAATCAAGGAAAAAGCGACACTTGGTAGAACTTTCTAAAAATAGTGAACGTGCCTCCTTCGAGATACTAATAATGGATCCCTATTTTTATGGATGTTTTTTTTCTTTTCTGGGGAAACTTTCCATGCACACTACCGGGAAATATTGCACAATTCTGGGGAACTAGGCAACTTTCTGGCTCAGTGCACTACACAGTTTCTAAGCTCAGTGAGGGATTGAATATTTTTTTGGCTCAGTGCTAGGATGCTTTCCATGACTATGCAGTTTCGGAGCTGAAGGCTGACTGCCAGTCTGAATTTCTCAATTCAAATGATCAAGGTTGCTTTCCCTCAAGGATTTCGCAGTTTATGGAGGCAAGCTTAGAACTTTTGTGAAACCAAGTCAAGAGGTTAGCTTGTGACTTGGAAATATTAGTTAAGTGTGAAAATGAGAAAAAAAAAGCACAAATGAAAAGGATAAGTCTCAATCGAATCATGAGTACCTGATAACAGTGCAAGATAAGCTCTTGTGGATGGAAGACTCCAAAATCGAAGCATAAGAAAAATTTTGGAGGGTGGTTTTAGTCACTAAAACAATACTCTATTCCTTTTCTTTCTTATTTAATATTTTTTGAAAAATGTAACAAATTAATTAAAAAAAACAACCATATACGAAAACCATGAAACCATACAAAAATTATGAAAGTTACAAAAAAAAACCCTTAAAAAAAGCTTAGAAAATCACAAAACCAACCAAGAAAAAAATATAATAAAAAAAACCTTCAAAATGCGTACCAAAACCAACTTACAAAACCATAAAAAACCCCTTCAAAACAACCTAGAAAACACTTGAAAACCACCCAAAAAAACTATAATCTAGGTTTTAAATTTGTTTTTTACTTGCAATGTTTTATGTTTAAATGCATATTTTCTGATTTTAAATGGTAAAAACATTTTTTTTCTCATTATTTTAGGTTTTAAAGTTTTTCTTTATGATTTTATGATATATATATATATATATATATATTCAATTTTTTGTTATTTAAAATGCTTTTTAAATTTCTAGCAAATTTGACTGAAAATATACCCCCAAAAAAATCCAAACAAAAAACAAAAAATCTATAACCAATAAATAAGTAAATTAGGAGCTTGAGATTGACATGATGAATATGGTTGCTCATAGTGAACCTCTATTTATAAAATAAGAAAATTTATTTTATTTTATTATTTTAAATTTAATTTAATTTATATTTTGAATTTAAACTAGTTTAAATTTTAAATATTTTTTTAATAATAAATATAGTACGATTCTAGTTTTAAAGACAAAATATTACTCTTTAAAGTTAAAAATCTAAAAATATAAATTATATATATATATAATTTTACATAACACACACACACACACACACACATATATATACAACATAACATAATTTTACACGCACACAGATATATATATATATATATATATATATATATATATATATATATATATAACTAAATTACAACATACTTATAACATCTAGACAATATATATATATAATATGACATAGTTCTATAACTATTTAGTTCATAACATAAAGTTATAACATATAACTTTATAATTTTTTTTTCCAAGTTAAGTTAAATCTATTAAAAAGAAGAAATAATGTACATTGTGGCTGTAGCCTATGTGTTGCCCAGTAGATGTGGCATGATCAACAAGAAGACTGTTTGAGGAATGCCCACATGGGGAAACCAGTCCAAACATAGAGCATTCAGTGAAAAATGCTACCCATGTAGGGGTAACAGCCTTAGAAACTAGTATCTCAGACATAAACTACATGATATCAGTACAAAAAACTCAAGATTAGCCCCTGAAGTCTGGGACTTGACATACACATAATTGCAGAATATAAAAGGATTAACTATCATGAGGAGGAGGTGGTTCTTCAAGGATGAGGCACCTGTAAGCCTCCATATCATCATTCGCATCTGGCTTGTCTGCATGAGAGGCAGCGCCTTGCATGGTGTGTCCTGTTCGGTGCGAACCAACATCCTCGTCAATTGGTGCCTTCTCTTTGAGCTTATCCTCCTTCTGAATCTTCAAAGCCTCGTCCTGAGTAGACCCCGCATCCTTCCCTCCTGAGTGCATGCCTGCAATAGCTATCTGAGGCTCTTCTCGAAACGAGACAGAGATGGTGGCAATTATTCTGGGATGGTTCAATGTGCATTTGAAAGAAAATTGGGCTGTTTGAGGCAAGTTTGAGGCTAGGGAGGCAGGGGAAGCCGAAGCGGAGGAGGCCATCTTGTGGCTGGCTGAGTGGGATCTGCCTCTGCCACTTCTGGTATTCGGATACCTACCAGCAAAGTACTCAAAGGATGGGGATGAAGTATCAGAGCTAGAAGAAGAGGGAGCATGCTGAGGACGGCCTCTATTGCTGCCCCTCCTACAGTGCATGCAATGACAAAGTCTGGGCATGGTTTCACTCTCAGAAAGGGGCGTACGCAAATGCGAGGGAGCAGTGTGAAGGGGTGGCGAATGAATGGAGAAATCAAGGGTAACAGAGCTGAGGTTGTAGAGTCCATTTCGAGAGAGATGGATTCCATCTCCCAGCTCAAGACAACAAGCAATTATACAACGACGACCGATAGCAGTTCGGGAACAAGAATTCACAGCGGTTGGAGAACAAAAGATCTGCAACGGAGGGGGAGGAGACATAGAATGAGCTCGTCGCTCTTCCATCTTGAAATTCAAGTTGCGGATGCCTCGATGAGATCTCGACTTTAATGAACCATAAATGTGACCTGAATTCAGTTGCAGAGAATGTTTTACGGTGGCGGAAGAAAGATCTTGGCCATTGGTCAAATTTAAGACATTCTGGTTGACAACCCAGAGGCTTATGAGCTCATGCATGGTGGTGGCAAGCATGGCCAAGTGTCTCAGCCACTTGCCAGCCCCATGTCCTATCGCATTAAACCTCTGTCTTGACACTCGCATCCGGGGAACTTTATAATTATTTAATATGTATAAGATAAATTTATTTAACATAACACACATAAAACATAGCATGTAACATAACTATTTCATAACTATGTAATTATATAATTATTTACATATAACTATATATATTTAACTAGATTATAAATTTATAACATATCACATAGCTAGATATATTATAGTTCTATATATATATTGTTTATAACATAGCATCAAATTTTCTATTGCTATTTAACTCAACATAACTCGTTAAATTTAACATTTAAAACATAAAATAAAATTAATTAACCTAATATAATTATTTAACACACACACACATATAACTACAACTACAACTACAATGCATTAAAAACTCTCTATATATATATATTTCATAACTTTATATATCTATTTATCATAACATAAAGTTAGTTGACATAACACACACACACATATATACTGTAACATAGATCATAACATAACATAATGTAACATGTACATTGTGCATAATATAACTATAACATTTAACATAGCATAATTATTTAGCATAACACACACACACACACACACACACAAATATATATATATATATATATATATATATATATATATATATATATATCTTTATATAAGTTTATGTTTCAACAATGTTCATTGATAGATAAATTAAATTTATCATACAAAATGCATTTGGTCTAGTGAATAGAAGCATTTAGACTCTTTTCTAATTTGTACCATATTGTTTCATTATGTAGAGTGTTGTATAAGAAACATTGTCTTCATGTGCTTGCACCTAATACATGTTGTTGGACATGAGATCCCCTCGAAGAAAGAAGAGAGAAGACTCTGCAGATTGAGGAGCGGACCGCACAGCATAGATTCCATTTTGAGTCTTAAGGGCTTTGGGGTGGGTCAAAGGCCCTTATTTTGCAATGGGATGGGATTATTTTGTGAACATTGAACTCCTCCCATGGTATTGTAAATGCAAAATCTATATAAAGACTCTAGATAGAAGTCATAGAAAATCTTTAATGATAGATCTAGTGAAATTCATTTAGATGTAAGACCATTTTGAGTCAAATTCTATGTTTGGGTTAGAGGAAAGGCTCTTGCAACTAAGTGCATAGAGACCTTAGGAAGTCTGCAAGTGTGTCTGCATATCCCTGCAGCTATGTGCGCAGGGTGGAAAGTGAATGTATGAGAAGGATCTGGCTATTAATGAAAGAATTGTTGGGATATATCTGAGTTCTACTGATGTGTTTTCTTTACTTGTTGTCTTTGATTTTATGTGTTGAATAAGGTTTTTGTTCTGTAGTTGAATAGTGTAGATATGTTTATGGTTATTTACATTGTTTTATGCATGAATAAGTAAGATCACGTAGTTGTTGGTAAGTTCAACAAATGTGTTTTAAAATTCATGTATAATTAATATATATGTTCTATGAAGTTCTGTCAAGGAAGAAAAGCCCTAAATCCACAGTCCATTGTCCCTCTAGATGCAGAAACTTAGTTCTAGAATCTCCCTATATTGCCTCGAATGATACTTCAGTCTACGCAAGAATATCCTTGCCAAAAGGGCCGATAATAGTGGGTTTTTTTGGTTCGTGCAACCACATTTGAACCTGGGTCTAGGCCCCATCAAGCCAACAAATTGTTCCATTGTCAGGACCAAGATCTGACTGAGGAATATTTGGATGTGGAATCCGTTTAAACAAGAGATTGAAGATTGGGTAGATCTAAAATAACGTGAGTTTTATGTGTAAGAAAATAGAAGTCCACACATCTCTACTGAACATTAGTTACAAAAGTATGTTTATAAATATCAATACAACATATTTTTCACATAATTTTCTAGCGATATGTATGAGTGGATATCAAGACTAGTTGCGCAGACGAGTTGTTTCAATATAATTCGACTGAGTGGACCCCATATCTGATTGAGAAGTTGAAAAATACTAATAAAAAAGTTGTAAGGGTTGTTTATTATGGGATCAATAGAATCCTTGGAGGGTTTATCACAAAGTTTGTGATTGAGACTTTTGTGTCTTATAGCGAAGCAGAGCAGAAGTTCTTCAGAGGCCCTAGAGGTAAGTACCTGAATTCACTGAAGTTTTAGATTAAAATGCTATTTTGTGAAAAGGGTATACTTCAGATGCACTCAGATTGATGTTCGAAGAAATATAACCTGGTTCTATGCCGAGCAGTAAAATATTCAAAACAAATTGGGGTACTGATGCCGAAACTGAATATAGACCATTGTTTGGGTCTGAAGAAAGAGAAAGAAACCTAGCTACCTCGAGAAGTCTGTCGCTGAGATCTGAAAGTCAGAAAAGCACTGCGAAGATTCATTTTTCTTCCACCCCTATCATCACCCCATCCCATTATGTTCCTCCACCTCCACCTCCCCCATTCACCATGTCCCAACCCCTGAATATTTATGTGTTTAAGGGATCAGATGATCCAGAACAGTTTTGGTTTGTTGCAGAAGCAATAAGGAGTTCGTAGAACATTACAGATGAGAATATGAAGAAAGTGTAGTTGGTTATAGAATTTCAACATAGAGAATTGTCCCAGTACATGAAATATGTTACGATAAATGAAAATTCTATAGTGGCTGAGACAAAGACTGCGATGAACGCTGAATTCAAGAAACCAAAGTTGGAGTCCTAGTGTATCATAGAAATCAAAGAGATTAAGCAACTGGCTACTGAGACCATGTGGGAGGTAGATCAGAGATTTAATACAATGTTGAGCCAAATTAGTGTCAAGATCTGAGATGAAAAGCATAGAGAATGGTTCATTGTTGCACTATTACCTCATCTCATATTGCCATTGTCTCAATAGAAGATTTCAACTCAGGCTGAAGCATTGGAGATCACAATGAAGCTTGAATCTTCGTCAATAGAGGATACAAGAATAGGAGTGTAACAAATTCAGACTCAGTTGGCGAGCCTGCATATGGAGCTCCATGATATAAAGAATGGAAAGGAGGTTCGATTGGATATAAGGTTCAGAAATCTGATGTATCAAGTGCAAAGAAGAGGGTCACTATAAAGAGAAGTGCCCTGTTTATAGAGACTATTTGGGCTCTGGGATGTCGATTCCGTTGAAGCCTTGATCGAGTGCTGGGCCAAGTGTAGGGCTCCATGTATGGTGTAGAATATGCGAAGTTGTAGGCCAACATTCCACAGACTATTGTCAATTTTTGAAAAATTTTGTCAGATCACCAAAACAATTGTTTTGCAATTTCTACAGCTTGGTGGGACATGATGAACAACATTGTAAGAGCTATGATCTGATGATGCACAATAGACCTGGTGTATATCGAATGTAGGTATAAGGGAAAAAAGCTTCGGGATTGTCGATTGCGCGAGGAGTTTTCCTAGGCTGAGGGTGTGGCCGAGGAGGAGGCACTGGTTGTGGGCAAGGGCAGATCATATTTTACGACAACGGAAAGCCTGGAAATTTTACATGGGATTGTCATAATACTACTATGACTTCCTGTAAGTATTGTCAAGAATTTGGTCATGAAATCGAATAGTATCCCATTTTGTTAGCTAAAATGCAAGAGAAGTGCAACCAACAACTGACTCATAATATATAGATGATAAAGGGTTGAACCGCACCAGGAAGATCCAAGCGTTAACATAGTAACACACAGTGGTGTGAATACCGAAGGAAACTGCGCAGAAGAAAAGAGGAATGTGACAGAAACATGGGCAAGAAAAATTGATGATAATAATGTTGGTTTCAATGTATAGTGTGAGAAAGAGACATGCATGGAAGCGAAGAAGACATTTATGACTCCTAAAGTGTCAACACCCTCCATGGAGAGAAACCTATTTCCATTGAAGAATATGCCTGAGGAGGACATTGAAGTAAAGGAAGCTGATCAATCTATCTTGGTATCCTTTTTGCAAATGTGTATGAAATTTCTAAGGGACTAGAAGGTCGTAGAAGGGTTACATGAGATGATAATAATTGCAATGGCAAGGAAAAGCTGCAAATGGAACCGCGCGCAGTAGATAAAGTGTATGAGAACAAGAAAATAACTGGCCGAGAGATTTGGTTGATTGCATAGATCAAGGACTATGAGATAGATCAAGTCATTCTGGATCTCGGGTTAGATGCCAACATTCTTCCAAAATAGACATGGGAGTAGATAGGAAGGCCTAAGCTGCAATGGTTGCTAATTCAGCTGAGGATGGAAAATCAGTAGAATATCATTCCCATGGGGCGTTTGCAGGGGATCAACATAGATATTGATGGTTCTAGCATTTTGGTAGACTTCGAAGTTATTGATATCATTGATGATATCAATCCTTATCCTGTGATGTTGGGATTTGATTGGGATTACGTCATGGATGTTATAATCAACCTAAAGAATAGGCAGATGGTGTTTGAAAAGGATGGTACTCAATTTGTTGTAGTATTCGATCCTTCTGAAGGTATGCGCTATACAAAGACAATCCATCATGAGTATGGGGATGATGATATTGACCAAATCTATAAGCTTACTGTGCAGGATGAAGACTGGATTAATCCCACCGCAGATGGTAGAGTATGTTGGGAGCACAATATTTCGTACATTTCAAATTCCAATGAATAATTGGAACATTGACATAATCGCTTGCATGAAGTAACTACTAAGCGATGTAACAAGGTTACCAAATCTCTGCGTTGTGTCCAATCAGAATTACGTGACTTTCCCTTTTATGATGGAACATGGAATGTTGTCTTGTTTCTCGAAGAATTTGTGCAAAATGTGCCCGAGGACAAGAGATACAAAGATTTGGACTTCGAATTAAGGTCTACTCCAGCCTGCTAGTGGGGCGCGCACAAAGAAATTTTAGGAGGGTGGAAGGAGTTCTACAAAATGATAAAGTTGAGGTTTGGTCATATTGATACAAAGGTTGCAGAGAAGTATGATGGTAAGAAAGATCCTCGTGAGAATTTATCTTGCTGGACAACATCTTGGGGAACTGAACCTCAACCAGAATGGGTGCACATTTTCTTTCATTCCTTGGATACGATACCTATTGAACCTCATAATTACCCTCTCCTTGACATCATTTCTCACCTTTTTCCCTTACTTTCTCATAATATCACATACTCCAATCAATGATAAATGCTATGTTTTGGCTTAAGCAATGCATTAAAATGACTGCCATGTTATATTTTCATGTTCTTGCTATTTTAATAGATTTTTGCAATTTAGCTATAGAATGCAACCTATTTTGCAGCTAACTGTGGATTTCATAGCTACTCTCATGGTCTGGAAGGTTCCAGGAGTCAAATGAAGAATTGAGCTACATGGGTGTTTCTAGAATCATGTGCACATGGATTTTTTCCTATTCACTCAGTCAAGATCGACAGAAAAGCAGGTCTAAGATCATGGTCAGAGGCATAGTCAAAGTACGTTAGCCGAGAGCAACAAGACTCTTGATTTTCTCTATCGTAGCAAATCAAAAGTCAAATAGTCCTATTGCAATTCTATAATTAGCCACATGTAGCAAGATTGTCTCATAGATAGTTATGTGTATTTCCTTTAAAAACCGGTTGTACATAACTGAGAAGACAATTAAGAAATTAAGTTTTAAGTTTAAGCTTTTTATTGATACTCTATGCTAAGACTTTGTTCCATCATAATACAAAATTGCCAATGATTGCTTAAGTGCACCTTTAACCAACTAGCGTTTCAGCCAAATCAATTGCAGAGGGTCCCTGCACCGGAGGAGGTTTTTCAGTTGTTGTTTTTAGTTTAATTCCCATTACTCTGTTTTCAACAATTTTGTTTTCTTATTAGAATAATGTTTCATTCCAGTTTTTTATCAATAACACAATGTTAAAAACATAACTGTGTAAGCCTTGTTCTTATAAAATATTTTGTGAAGATAGATAACTCTATTTTCAAATCAAATTAAGATTGAAGCACTAAGAATACACAGTTATCTAGTTTTCTTATTGTTTTGTCATTCATTTTCTGAGAATATAATTATCAATTAATTGTGTAAATGTATGTTCTCAAAAGTCATTTCATGATGATGATTGTGAACTAAATGATTGAATTTCTAATTCATACAGTTATTGAGTTTATTTTGCACATTTTATTTTCTTTCTAGGAATTTAGAAACTAAAGTATATTTGACTTCTTACACAACATCTCAAGAGGGTAATACTTCACATTGAATGTTGGGGAAAATAAAACATACATTAGTTGTTGCAATTATTTTTACATGCTTTCACATTTTTATTTCAGATCCTCAGTTATTTGCATCACTGATATTCCTAAAATTCATTCCAAATAGATTGATTTAATCATGTTTCAAGACTGAATGACTGAATGTTTAATGAGTGCAATTACTGAGTTACTTTCTACATACTTTACTTTCTTGTCTAGATCATTAGGTATAATTAGTTACTTAACACCATCTCAAGAAGGTCACACTTCATAATTGAATGTTGGAGTATCTAAATATACATTAGATGTTTTCCTTTACATCCTTTTCTTACTGTTCTAGGACATTAGAAGATAAAGTATAGATAGTTACTAACACATCATTTCAAGAAGGTCACATTTCATAATTGAATGCTAGAGTAACTAGAAGTACATTAGTTGTTTTCATTCTCAGTTTTTACTTAAGAAAAACACTGCAATTTCAATCTCAGTTTTTAAGAATTAGATCCATGGAATAGAACTAATGATAAGATAAGATAGATGCTCTTTTTTCCAAATTAGATTCTAACCAGCCAACAATATTTGATTTATTTTTATGTAAATTAATTAATTTAGGAACACTTCCTTTTCTTCCTTCTTAAAACTCATTAGATTCATTTAAATCTTTTTCATAGGTTTTAGATTGAACATTATTAGATATCAAAGAACAAAAACCCCCAAAAAAACATAAAATACAAGCAATGAAGTAAGAAGAAAGATTAACTAAGAACATACAATGCACTACACTTCATCAGTTTACAAACCTCAGTTGATAATTTATGCAAGAAATTTAAGATATTAAATTGACTAAACAATACCCCAACATTGGTATCTTGAAACAGAGCTGCGTCATGGCACTACGGATTGGGATGAGATGACAAAAGGATTATTGTTAACTTATAGGTTCGCTAATGGTTGGGAGTGAATTAAAGAGGCTCTTCCGGAATTCAAAGCGGGAGTGTTCCATATTACCAAGGAGCCAAGGACGTTGGTACAGCCAGATTGGGCTGCACAGTTGGAACATACCCAAGAATGTTGTAAGCAATCCGCTTGGAAAGACCTAGGAATAAAATATGTGTTAGGGGAGGAGATATGAAAATTCATTTATGAATAGGTGCGGAAGATAATAAATGAGTCTATAAAAGTGTGGATTCCTCGTAGTAGAAATATTGCGTGGTACAATGAAAGCATACGTAGCTAGGGGGTACTACGCCAAGGTAGGTAGGACTGCATCGAAGGGGTGAGTCTCATGGAGTTCACCCAGAAAGTGACCGTTGGAACAAAAAAAGTTGATTGGACAACGACTTGACCATTAAAATGAGCGAGAAGGATGCAATTAATGGGAATATCTGGGAAAATTTGCTGCTAAATAGGAATTTATGAGAATGATCTAAGGGAGATGATAGAATTTGAATTCTAATTTCGCTATAAATCAGGGATCCCACTCCCCATTTGAACACTTTGCACGCTAATAATTAGAAGTGAGAGTTGTTGTCTACAAGAGCGCTGAGCAAGATATTACTTGTCGGATTACAGTTTCGCAACATTTAGAGAAGCAATAATCAGGGCAACACTCAGCCACACGACTGGCCAGGTTTAGACTACACCATGATGGTTACATCGCTAGTAACTACCACATGTCCGAGGTCACCCAGGCATCATCTGACTCCAGGCGCAACACTGCAGTCCACAAAGCTGAAGAAACTAGTGTTAAGGTTGTCGCCTCGGAAGAAAATCCCAAAGAAACAATAGAGTAAGGGAGCTCAAGATCGACAGAAAAAAGCCATGGAGATTGAATCTTATGAAGAAGAAGAACTCACCCTGAAGGAATTTCATGCTGAGGAGGTAAAACCTATCTCTAGGTTTCCCTCATACATTCTGCCCTGGAATCTGGAGGCTAAGAAGCCAGTAAAGGACCCCGATGCAGTGAAGTACAAGGTGTTTACTCCGTTGATTCTTGATTTGGTGTGGTTTGAAGGAGACTTACTGGCCAAAGTGCCCTAGTTGAGGATGGAGGTCTAGGATTTTAATGATCAGATTAAATACCCACATTTTGAGCCCAGTAGATATCTGTGTCAACAAACCTATCCATGAGGAGTGACCATATTGGAACCAATGAAATGGGTGAAGGGTATCCAAGAGGCAGGGATACTCAACATGCTATATTTTGCCACACTTTGGGCGAAGCCCCATTGACATTATCTGTGGGCACCAATTTCTAGCATTGGTGCACGACGATTTTTTATGGCTAGGGAAAAAGATCCCCATTAATGAAATACTCATCAGGAGAATTACAACCCTTCCGTATCTCGGATTGGACCCTGTAGAGGCTTTTGTGGGAAAGATCCAAGATAAGAAGCTCATGAATTAGATGAAGAACGACTACAATCTGACAAAAGGAACATGGGGCTATTCAGTCAATTCCATCTCGGATAGATCAATGTGCTTTTCCACCTATATTTTAGTGAGGAGGATCATGAGAAAGAGCCTCAGAGAGGAAGTTTTGGAGCCCTTAATAGCCTTAGCTACAAAGTGTGCCAAAGGCGTTGTCTATAATTGGGTAGAATATCTATGTAGCGAATTCCTCACTAATTATTGGGAAACTCAAGAAGAGGGCAAGAAGATTCACTACACGTGTCTCTTGCTCCTCATTGCATTAATGGAGTGGAGAGATCCGGAGGAGTCGCAATTCAACACTGCAGACCGTAATCTGTGTGAGGCAACCAGATATGCTTCGCTATGGAACTCAACAAAGCCATCGAAGGTCATGGCCAATAAATTTTTCCGGGTAGGATTTGAGATGAGTTTGCGGAAAATGATTAACAAAAATCCCTTGTTATCACCAATCATTGTGGAGAAGTATCAACAGATCGCGCAGTTCAAAGCGGAATTCCACCATAACCAAAGAAGGACCTCGCTAGAGTCTGGTATGAGTTTTCGTACCTTATCGAAGAAGAATATGTGGAGGCCACCATTATCAGTCACTAGCCGAGTGATTGGTTAGCTCCACTTGTTGAAGGCTCGAAGAAGGCGGGAAAGAAGGACATGAATGTCACATTCGTGACTGAGAAAGAAACTGAAGAAGAGATTCTGGAGATAGGAGGGGATGGCACTCTTGGTGGTGATATCAATATGGACCCATATTTTACTACCAAGTGGTGAAAACCATAGAAGGGTAGTGTGAGGAATAAGGTGAAGTCTGATAAGTCTGTTGGACTTGAATCCATGGTCCTTACTGAAGGGGACCTCGAAGAAATTGGAGACTCTGTGAAGCATGCCACTGAGAACTTATGGGGAATTATTGAAGAACAATATAAGAAGGTGTTGGAAGATGTTCACAAGGGCCTAAAATACTTGCAGGTGTAGATTAGCGTTTTTCATGCGAGCTTGAGCAGGTTGCAAGTGAGCATGTAGGTTCAGCCGAGCGGAGCACAAGTAGGTGCAAGCACAACAATGCATGAATTGGAACTGACGTCTGATGCCTACACAATGCCTATCCTTGCAGGTTCATTGATTTTTGACACGGTGAAGTAGCTAAGGAAAGTGGTCCACTAGAAGAATACAAAGTTCAATCTTGCTATGATGCCACTAAAGGCTTTGCATTAATTCCACCAGGGCATTGATGAGGAATTAAATATCAAAGAATAGTGGGCCCTCCTGATCATTCATGATCTTAAGAAGGAAAGGTAGAGCATGGTTGAGGAAAAGCAGCTTGTTGTCCAAGAGTGTGAGGTTGAGTCAGCATAACGATAGAAGCTAGAGGATGCTATCTCCAAGGCTTTCAACGAGCTACCAGAGCTCCAGATCTGGGCTGCGACTGTGCCCAAAGAGAAAGTAGCCATGCTGGCCACATCAGTTAAGGACTCTAAGGCCAAAATCAACAAAGTAAGAATGGAAATGTAGATGAAAATCGTCGAGATGTAGATGGAATTGTAGCTTGCCACTCTGCTAGTAATTCAGGATCAGCACGTATCAGAGCTGAAAGATGCCACAAAACAGATTGAGTCCCACATACAGGAGTGTGTGAATTTCTTTGGAGAAGTTATGGATGTATGGTCCTCACTGCAGGAGGACCCTTAGGCACAAAATTTGTACGCCGAAGTGTGGGAGAAGCTGGAATAGATGGATTAGATTAAGGTCACTCCAAATACCTTAGCACCAATGTAGCGGCTTACCGGTCTCCAAGGGGGTAAATTTTTACAAGAACGGGTTGAGGAGATACATAGGAAAGAGCGACTACTTGTAGCTAAAATGAAGCCATGGGAAGTTGAAGCCAGTCAACTCTCCCAAACTGTGGAAAATAAGTTGAATACATTGTGTGAGACTCAAAGAGGAATTGAGGAGAAGGCAGCCAAGAAAGTCACAGAGACGTTGCTCAAAGAAGTCAACGATTTTGAAAAGCAGTGCATCGAATCGGTTCCATCATTGAAGGGTGCCTTGAGTGGCATCAAAGAGAATATCAATGGTACACCACCTTTGTAACTCAGGATGAGTCACATTTCTGTGTTGGGGGCCTGTTGGACATTGGATCCCCCCGAAGAAAGAAGAGAGAAGATTCTATAAATCGAGGAGCAAACCGCGCAGCACGGTGTCCATTTTGAGTCTTACGGGATTTGGGGTGGGTAAAAGCCCCTTATGTTGTAATGGGATGGGATTATTTTGTGAAAATTAAACTCTGCTCATGGTTTTCAGACCATGGTATTGTATATGCAAAATCTATATAAGGAGTATAGATAGAAGTCATAGACAAGATTTAATGATAGATCTGATGAAATGCATTTGGATGTAAGACTATTTTGAGTCAGAGTCTGTGTTTGGGTTAGAGGAAAGGCTCCTACATCTTAGTGCACAGAGACCTTAGGAAGTCCCTAGCTGTGTGCGCAGACCCCTGCAACTAAGTGCGCAGGGCCCTGCAGCTATGTGGAAAGGGTGGAAAGAGAATGTATGAGAAGGATTTGGCTATTAATGAAACAACTACTGGGATAGATATGAGTTCTACTGATGTTTTTTCTTTACTTGATGTTTCTAAGTTTCTGTGATGAATAAGGGTTTTGTCTTGTAATTGAAAAGCATAAATCTATACATGGTTATTTACACTGTATTAAGCATGAATAAGTAAGATAGCGTAGTTGTTGGTAAGTTCAATAGATGTGTTGAACATTGCATGTATTGTTGGGTATGTGTTATATTATTTCCAAGACTAAGCACACGCGGGGGGGTAAGAGGGGGGGGCGATAGCCCCCGCAACGGGGGGGTCACAGGGGGGGCGGTAGCCCCCCCTGTCAGGGTCCGGGGTAGCGCCCCAGCGAAAATTTTTGGTCCTTAATTTCCGGTGGGTAGTCCACGTCCATGGTTTTGCACATGGTATTGGGGTACGATGGTTTTCGGCCCCTGGTATTTTTGTAGATCCGGTCAAGGGAAATACAGTTATGTTCTAATCCAGGGTTTATGGATTGGGGTTTATGTATGCTTCGGCATGTATATATATGTGTGTTGTAACACTAAAAGGAATATAATGAAAAATCAAGCTGGTCGTCCCGATTTGGGATCCAGGGAAAAATCTCTGTGTTTATCTGTTTTATGTTTTATGCTCTCGCTATTGTTTATTTTCTGTTATAATATTCGTGTGTAGATAATTTCTGTTCAGGGTTAAAACCTACATTTGGTATCGGAGCTGTTTCGGCTTCAAGGGGACGCCTTTGCTGCTGAGAGTTTTTTTCTTGGGCCTGAGGTAGACCCTGTTCAGTGGGAGATCTGCAGGATTGATTCTTGCTATGAAAGAAGATGGCGAGCGGCGGGAAGATAGATATAGAGAAATTTAATGGTCAGATTTTTGAGTTGTGGAAGCTCAAGATCGAGGATCTGTTGGTGGATAAAGATCAGTGGATCACGATAGATCCAGGTACTGAAACAACGGCAATGTTTGATGAATACTGGAAGAAACTAGATTGGAAGGCTAAGAGCACAATACGGTTGTGTGTCTCAGATTCAGTATTGTTGAATATATCTGGGGAAGCTACGGCGAAGACCTTGTGGGACAAGCTAGGGACTTTGTATCAATCTAAGTCTCTGGTGAATAAGTTGTTCCTGCGGAAAAAGCTGTATAACCTGAGGATGAAGGATGGAGACTCGGTGACAGAGCATCTGAACGCCTTCAATATTGTGGTAACTCAGTTGTCGTCTGTTGATATTAAAATCTCATATGAAGATAAGTGCATCAGTTTGTTGTGCTCTCTACCAGACTCGTGGGAAATTCTGGTTATTGCAATAGGTAGCAATACAACTACCTTGAACTTTGATGATATTGTGTCAGCCTTGCTGTCGGAGGAAATGAGATGGAGAAATATGGAGGGTCGGAATGGAGATGCCTTATCTGTACGAGGAAGGTCCCAGAACAGAAACAAGAATAAGGTTTCGAGTGGGAGATCTAAATCTAGAGGGAGATCTAAATCTCCTGGAAAGTTTGTAAAGGTGTGCTGGAAATGCGGAAAGGAAGGAAACTACAAAAAGGAATGCAGATCTAAAGCTCCCGAGAAAGGAAAGGGATCTGATGATGCTCCTTCTGCAGAGGCAAAAACCACCTCGGATGAAGGTGGGGATGTGTATTTGGCTTCTTCTTCAAATACACATGTAGATCATGAGTCATGGTTGATTGACTCGAGTGCATCCTTTCACTTCACTCCCCATAGGGAGTGGTTCTGTGAGTATGAGAAATATGATGGCGGCGATGTATTCCTAGGGGATGATAGGAAGGCCAGAATCGTCAGACGTGGAAAAGTCAAGCTGAATCTGCAAGGTGGAAGGATTAGAACACTTCGTGGTGTTCTGCATATTCCTGCATTGGCCAGAAATCTGATTTCTGTAAGCAAGATGGATGATGCAGGTGTAAAAATAGTGTTCGAGAAATATGCCTGCAAGATGGTTTGGGGAGCACTAGTATTAATGCGGGGAGTTCGGATTGGAACTCTGTACAAGCTACAAGA
The DNA here is from genome assembly GCA_034641835.2 of Pinus albicaulis. Lineage (NCBI taxonomy): Eukaryota > Viridiplantae > Streptophyta > Pinopsida > Pinales > Pinaceae > Pinus > Pinus albicaulis. Next base: position 1,684,084,472 of record CM076584.1, read on the forward strand.
TATCACTGTTGTTGATGGGGTGTGAGTTGCAGCATGTGGTTCACGAAAGTGAGACAGAAAGCTGGTAGTGTACGGGAGAAAAGACCATGCTATGGCATCAAAGGCTTGGCCATATTGGAGAGAAGGGACTTCGGATACAACATGAAAATGGTATGGTAGAAGGTATGTCTAATTTCTCTCTAGATTTCGATTTCTATGAACATTGTGTATATGGTAAGCAAAATCAGGTGAGTTTTCCTTCTGGTGCTAAGAAGGCAAACAAGATATTAGAGCTTGTGCACTGTGATGTGTTTGGACCTGTATCGGTTCCATCACTGGGAAAGTTTCTGTACTATGTTTCATTCATAAATGAATTCTCAAGGTATACATGGATATATTTCTTGAGGAAGAAATCTGAAGTCTTTGACATATTTAAATAATTTAAGGCTCTAGTGGGTGCTTCAACGAGAGAAGAAGATAAAGGTGTTGAGGACGGATAATGGTGGGGAGTTCTTCCAGAAGGAATTTGAAGAGTTACGTAAGAAGTGTGGTATAGCACGACAGAAGAATACTCCATACACCGCATCAAAATGGAATTGCGGAGAAAGAATAGGCGGAACAGCGATGGAAAAGCCGAAGCATGCTTGAGTAGTACGGAGTTAGGACAAGTGCAGGCGAGAGGCGGTGGAGCGCATGCTATCTGGTTAACAGAGATCGGAGAGATCACCTTCATCGGTGTTGGAGGATAAGACTCCACATGAGGTATGGATTAGTAAGAAACCCTCTCTTTAACATTTGAGGGTATATGGATGTGATGCATATGTACATGTTCCAAAGGAGAAAAGGGGCAAGTTGGATAATAAATGTGAAAGGTGCATCTTTATTAGGTATAATGATGGTTTAAAGGGTTACAAGCTTTGGAACCCGAAAATAAGGAAGTTTGTGTATAGTTGAGATGTGGTGTTTAGAGAGGTGAAATATGTTGTTAAACATGAATTCCTACCAAAGGAACCTGAGAAGATAGAGTTTGAACTAAAGGAGGATGAATCAGACTCTACAAAAAAAGAAGACTCATAAGAGGAAGAGCCTGGCTCCAACTTTGAGAAGATCGGTTCGGGAAAGAAGGCAACCGAGAAAGGTAAAGTCCATACGCACTTTATTTAGGGTTTTCCTTAACTATAGCGATGATGAACCCAAAGGGGAGAGAGCGGTAGATTCAGAGGGACGGTTACGGGTAGAGAGAGGGCCATGGTTGATGAAATGGCATCCTTGCACAAAAATTAGGCATGGGATCTGGTGGAGTTGCGGATGGAAGGAAGCCCAGTAGGAGCAAATGGGTGTTTAAGAAGATGAATGTAGAAGGCAAGGTGGAGAAATACAAAGCTCGGTTGGTAGCGAAGGTTATTCCCAGGTGAGTCAAGAATTGATTTTGGTGATATTTTATCTCCTATTGCTAAGGTAGCTTATATTACATTACTTTTATCTGATGTTGTTGCTTTTTATTTTGAGGTAGAATAGATGGGTGTGAAGACAACATTTATTCATGAGGGTCTTGAAGAAGAGATCTACATGAATCAACTTGAAGGATTTGCAGTGAAGGGTAAGAAATAACTAGTATGCAGGTTAAAATAGTCACCATATGGGTTAATATAGTCACCAAGGATGTGGTATCAAAAATTTGATACATATATACGGGGACTTGGCTTCACCAGAAGCAAAGAGGATCGTTGTGTTTATTTTCAATTAACTGGTGACAATATTATTTATTTTTTCTTGTATGTGGATGATATGTTGTTGATTGGAAATAATGAAGAAATTATCAAGATTTGAAGACCAAGCTGTTCTCCAAATTCAACATGAAGGATCTGAGTCTTGCAAACTATATTTTGGGCATGGAAATTAAGAGACGGGCAAAGAGGAAGCTCACAACGGTTAAACCGGAGGTTCCATGTCGAGACTATTGCGAGATAGGTAATATGCGGGATAGTAAAACGGTGAATGTTCCTATTCTTGTAGGTGTAAAGTTGTCTATTTGAATAATTGCCCCAAGGCTAAGAGGAGTATATGTCCCGTGTTCCATATGCGAGTCCAGTGGGTAGCACGATGTATGCAATGGTACATGCCTAGACAGGTTGTTGCACATGCAGTGGGAATATTGAGCAGGTTTATGTCAAAACCAGGGAAGGAGCATTGGACAACAGTGAAGCAGGTTTTTAGATATTTACGTGGCACTAGTGATTATGGCTTGTGCTACCAGAGAAGACCAGTATTGGAAAGAATGTTGGACATTCATGGTTTTGTTGATGCAGTCTGGGCTGGAGATCTGGACCAAAGAAGATCTACAATTGGGTATGTGTTTAGCCTATTTGGAGGCGTAGTCAGTTGGATGAGTAAAAGACAGTCTGTAGTGGCTCTTTCAACTACAGAGGCAGAATACATAGCGGCCACTCATGCAAGCAAGGAAGAAGTTTGGTTGCAGAGATTGTGTTCAAGTATGGGGTTGGTACAGCAAGCTATAAGGATAGACTGTGATAGCCAAAGTGCAATTTTCTTGGCTAAGAACCTTGCTTATCATTCAAAGACAAAGCACATTGATGTTCAATATCACTTTGTTAGAGATATGGTTGAGGCTAAAGGTGTTATTTGGTAAAGGTGGACACTTTGTAGAATGTTGTAGATGCATTCACAAAGTATGTGAGCACTCAGAAGTTCTCTTGGTGTAGAGAAACAATGGGTGTTGAAGAATTGGGCCAATGACTAAGCTCTCTTGTGACCCCCTGTGGAAAGAAAACAATAAGTGGGAGAATGTTGGGTATGTGTTATATTCTTTCGACGAATAAGCACGCGTGGGGGGGTAAGAGGGTGGGCGATAGCCCCCCCAATTTGTCTTGGGCGCAACGGGCGTCACGGGGGGCGGTAGCTGTGTCGGAGTTCGAGCGGCGCACCGGCAGGCCACGGTCCTTAATTTCGTCGGGTAGTCGCATCCATGGTTTTGCACATGGTATTGGGGTACGATGGTTTTTCGGCCCCTGGTATTTTTGTAGATACGATCAAGGGAACTACGGTTATGTTCTAATCCAGGGTTTATGGATTGGGGTTTATGTATGCTTCGGCATGTATATATATATATGTGTTGTAACACTAAAAGAAATATAATGAAAAATCAAGCGGGTCGTCCTGATTTGGGATCCAGGGGAAAATATCTGTGTTTATCTGTTTTATGTTTTATGCTCTCGCTATTGTTTATTTTCTGTTATAAGATTCGTGTGTAGATAATTTCCTTTCATGGTTAAAACCTACATGTATAATTAATGGATATGTTATGTGAAGCTCTCTCAAGGAAGAAAATACCTAAATACATAGTCCATTGTCCCTCTAGATGCAGAAACCTAGTTCTAGCATCTCCCTATATTTCCTTGGGTGAGACTTCGGTTTGCGCAAGCAGATCATTGCCAAAAGGCTCGGTAATAGTGGGTTTTGTTGGTTCGCACAACCACATTGAACCTGGGTCTGGCCCCCTTCAAGCCAACACATGTCATGTATCAAAGCCAAAGTTAAGAAAGCAAATTCTATTGTAGTACTTGGTTGGCATGAAATTTTAGTAATTTTTTAAATAGGTTTATTTCAAATTTTTACATATATATTTACATATATTAAGTTATGAATTATTTGAAAACGAAAAACTGTGAGGGTAGAGTTGATCACTTATTTCGATTGTGTTTACATGGAACTCAATGTAATTTGGTTGATAAATTATCAAAAAGTGGACTCTAAAGTTTAGGACCCTAGGCCAGATTATTCTACTTGAGTTTAGAAATGGTTTTCTTGTCAACATTTTTTTCTTGGATTAGTTTATAAGTATTATACGTAATATTCTAAGGCATCCCATATACATGCCCCAACCATGGGCCATCGTAGTGCGAGAGGTTATGTTATACATAGTTGGGCTCATGATAGATCACGTAGCCCAATGAGAGTTCATGTTCCCCTTGTAGAGCATGCCTACGACACTAGTCATAGTGTCAAAGGCAGTGTTTCTGTCTCTGTTGATGTCCATGCCACATCCATTGGACCTTCTTCGCCCATTTTAGGTACACCTCCTGCATTTTTAAATCATCTTTAAACTTATGTGTTTATGTCTTGAAATTGTCTTTAATTTTTAAATTTTCTTCAACTGACGTGTTTGACTTTAACGTATATGTTATTATGCTTCTAGTTTGTTAATTATACATATGTTAAATTATGTTTATGATTTGCATGTCCCCAGTAGGATGAAGCTTAGGATCAGAGTGTAACATGGATCCCTTAATGGGATGATGCTACAACTCAGATCACATTAGATGATGTTATGACCCATCATACACAATGTTGTAACATTATTTAGTTTTGATAAGTTAGCATGTATAGTCAAAATAAATTCAAAAAATGTTAAGATAGAATATGGATGAAAGAAAAATAAACTAAAAATTATTAGGCTTATTGTGTGCTTTATATATCCATATAAATATAAAATGTTAGGTTAGATTTCCGTAAAGAAAGGAGGCAAAATAAAAATGTTAGGATGCAAAAAAAAAAATGAAGGCTTTAATGTACAAAAATGAAAAATATATCACTGCAAGCTCAAATGCGCCTTTTCATAAATTTATAAGTTAATTATGATTAATTTCTTTAAAAAGGGGATTAATTTTTTATTAAATTATAAACATTCAGACCTAAAGTTTATGGCGCATAAATGATTTGAATCGTAAACTCACACTCCACACTTTGGTAACACCTACTAAGACTCCATAAAGCCTCGAAATGTGATAAGTCTACATTCCTGGCTAGTACACTAGCTTTATCTTTCCACTTTACCTTTATCGAAATCACATATCGTAGTTTCATAACGCATGTTGTAATTTCCATATCCCACAAACCCCCGAGTGCGATAACACTTCCATTTTGTGTTGCGCCCCTTTAGCCTCAAAACATTTGAAAACCCTTATATGCTTTGGGTTGCTTATATATTTCTTTACTTCTAGGCGCATTCCATTTCCGCTTTAAATTTTCAAAAGGGAGCCACCTTACCTTTTCGCATCGCTATATTGTAAATTTCATTGTTTCCACTTACCTCCGCCTTCCCCGATTTCGATTAAAGTGGGGCGCTTACCTATTACGTAAGCCGTCGTTGATCGCATATCATAATTCCTCCATGCCATTCATTCATATCACTCACCCTGATCCCCGATATGCGATACCGACTCCTTTCCCTGATTGCGATATAAAGTGGGACCATTTCTCACTGCCACGTCATCTCTTCCCCCATCGCCCATCACATATCGCATTATCCAATTCCCAAATGATATGTTGTCTATTCCGACTAACCGATATACGATTTTATTGACCTCTTTTAAATCATGTGATCTTTATCATACAAAATGGGACAATTATTCGTATCCCTTTGTCTTTCAATTGGGACACTATGTCCATTACATTAAAAAAAATGTATGATTTCACAGACATATTTCAAAAAATAAAACACCTTGCTTTGATATGCAAACATAGTTATCATCATTCTTCGCTTGAACTGTTGTCACTGCTAGAGCTACTTCCATGACTTGGGTTATTTTCAGGAATGTTTTGTTCATGACGTTGATTGTTTTCTTCTTCTTTACCTTCCATCTACAAACATAAAAATAAATTGAAATGAGTGTATATACATTGGTGAGAATAATGAAAATTGAATCCTAAACAATATACATCAATGTAAATCGAAAATAAAAATGATGTACCATAGCAACAATTGACTCATAAATTATACACATTCTTTCAAAACCATGTACCATGCCATCTTTCAAAATTTCATCTGTTGGCACGGTTCCATACTTTGTTTCCTGCAAGTTTTATACCTCATAAGAAATCATATATTTAATATAAAAGATGTTTTTGTTCTATTAATTATAGACGAAGCTAATTAAAACAATATCGATAGATGCTTACAAATTCCACAATTAAATTATGATATGCCAACATATAATCGCAGCCCCAATTTAACCAAATTTCAATCAATTCGTCTGATTGTCCTTCTTTGTATGTTAGCACCTGTTTGAAGACATTCAATGATGATTTTTGTAAAACAACTTATGTTGTGTAACTAGCTCCAAAAAGAGAAGAAAAGAGATATCAACGCCTTAGAAATAAGCCAATTCGAGGGGGAAACCTCCCATACATTACATAAATGAACAATTATTGGATGATACAATTTACAAAACCTCCTTTCTATATATAGGAGTCCATGTGGCCACAATGTAATCCTAGTGGGCCACAATGTAATCCTAGCCGACCTAACAATAATAATTTAAGGGCATAAAAATAACAAAATGGGGGTTACAAGGGTACAATAATAACAGTAAGGGGGTTAAACTAATAACAATAAGGGACTATACTAGTAATATAGGGATGCTGTGCCCCTCTCCTTCAAAAGTGTTGTCCTCAACACTTGAGTAGCTACAGGTGTACGTGTGGAGATTCTCATCCTCCCATGTAGAATCTTCGGTGGGTAAGTTCTTCCACTTGATGAGATACTCTGAAATTGATCAATTTCGTAGCTGTCGAGTTCTTGTTTCCGTGACTGCTTCAGGTTCCAATATGAATTTTCCTTCCTCATCAAGTTCTATCAATATTGTTTGAACTAGAATATTTTCACCTATAACCTTCTTTAAGCATGAAACATGGAAAAATAGATGCACTCGTGAAGATGAAGGAAGCTCCAATTTGTATGCCATAGTACTAATCTTTTGCAACGCCTTGTAAAGACTATAGTACTTTGGTGATAATTTATTATCCTTCTTAGCTTTCTTGAGGGACATTTGTTTGTATGGTTATGTGATAAAAATACCCAATCTCTATCGAAAACTTCTCTTCGTTGCGATGTTGATACGCCCCATTGTTTCATTTGATTTTGTGCCAAATTCGAGTTATCCTTTAAGAGTTGGAGAAATTCTTGCTGATGCTAGATGTGATCTTCCACTACTTGAACCTTCGAATTTTCCCTTAAAGATGATGTGATGGATGGTGGATGATATCCATAAAGTGCCATAAATGGGGTCATTTTTGCTGCAGTATGGAAGGAAGTGTTATACCACCATTCAATAAGAGGTAACCACTTGACCCATTGTGTTTGTTTATCAGATACAAAACAACGAAGATATCCTTCCAAAAATTTATTTACTATCTCAGTTTGACCATCAGATTGAGGATGATAAGATGAGCTATGAGCTAATTGAGTACCCAAACAAGAAAATAACTCCGTCCAAAAATTTCCAGTAAAAATGGGATCTCTGTCGCTCACAATAACCCTTTGGCTTCCATGTAGCTTTTGAATTCTATCCATAAATGTAGTAGCAACTGTACTTGCTTTAAATGGATGAGATAATGCACAAAAGTGTGCATACTTGGTAAGTCTATCAACTACCACCATGATGACACTCTTTCCTTCGGACTTAGGTAAACCTGTGATAAAATCCATTGAAATCTCCTCGCAACGTTGACTTGGAATGGATAAAGGTTGTAGAAGTCCTGGGGTCTTAATTGTTTCCACTTTATTCTGCTGGAAAACCAAACATTCCGCCACAAAGTTTTGAATATCGGATTTAAGGCCATCCCAAAAAAATTCTTTCTTCACCCTGTGGTAAGTTTTTAAAAATCTTGAGTGTCCTCCTAAAGGAGAAGTGTGCAATTCCAGAAGAATATTTTGTTTTAGTTGGGAATTCTTACAAAGATATAAGCGATCTTTGTACCATAAGGAATCATTTTTCCAAGTAAATGTATCAGATGTACTAGGATCTTGCTGCAACTTTTGAATGAGTGTCCATACATCTTTGTCCTTCTTCCATTCATCTCTTGCTTCGGTTATCCAATCTGGCTGGATAATAGAAATGGCACAAAGCAATGCTTCCACCTCTTCATTCTTTCTTGAGAGTGCATCTGCAACAACATTAAGCTTTCCTTTTTTGTAGATTATTTCAAAGTCATAACCCAACATCTTTGTGACCCATTTTTGCTGCTCTTCTAATGATAGTATTTGTTCCAAAAAGTGTTTAAGACTATCATGATCAGTTTTAACCTTGAAGTGTCTTCCCATTAGGTAAGTTCACCATTTATTTAGTGCATGTAGTATTGCTAACATTTCCTTCTCATAAATAGGTTTCTGTAAATAATTTCCTTTGATTGGACGAATTTCAAAAGCAACGGGTCTTCCTTCCTACATTAAAACTGCACCAATTCCATTTCCTGAGGCATTACATTCCACAATAAAGGTTTTTGTGAAGTTTGCTGAAGCTAAGACCGGTGCTAGGCACATTGCCTCTTTAAGACGTTCAAAGGCCTTAGTTGCTTCAGGAGTCCATGAAAATTCCTCTTTCTTCAATAATTTTGTTAGAGGTGCTGCTATTCTCCCATAATTCTTAACAAACTTGCGATAATACCCTGTTAACCCGAGAAATCCTCGCAACTGCTTTATGGTTGTGGGCAATTTCCATTCCGTAATGGATTTAATTTTGTCAGGGTCTACTTTAACACCCTCGTGAGATACAATATGACCCAGATATTCCACCTCTTGTACTCCAAAGAAACTTTTTTATTTTTTTGCATATAATTGTTTCTCCTGCAATAGTTTGAGCACCCTGTCAACATGTTCAACATGATCCTTCCAAGAACTGCTGTAGATTAGTATATCATCAAAAAATACTAGCACAAATTTTCTAAGGAAGGGTTTGAAAATGGAATTCATCAACCCTTGAAATGTAGAAGGTGCATTGGTAAGGCCAAAGGCATGACCAAAAATTCATAATGACCCTCATGAGTTCGAAATGCTGTTTTTGGAATATCTTCAGTCTTCATTCTAATTTGATGATATCCCGAACGAAGATCCAACTTGGTAAAATAAATTGCTCCATGTAATTCATCCAATAATTCATCAATCACAGGAATGGGAAATTTGTCTTTAATGGTGAGCTTATTGAGCTCCCTATAATCCTGACACATTCGCCATGATCCATCCTTCTTGTGTACCAATACTACAGGAGCAGAGAAAGAACTTTGACTGGGTTGAATTATACCCGCCTCTAACATTTCTGCAATCATACGTTCAATTTCGCTCTTTTGGAAGTAATGATATCTATAAGGCCTGATGTTTGGAGGAACACTTCTTGGAATCAAATGAATAGCATGATCATGATCACGAATAGGTGGGAGTCCTTTGGGAGTTTCAAACACCTTGGAATGATTGTCCAAGACTTGTTGGAGATCTGCAGAAATAGATTATTTTGATGTTGGAACTTCTAGTGAGCATAATTGTGAAATTACACCTCGCTGTTCTTTCTTTAGAAGCTTTGTCATGACATTAAAGCTTATTATCCTTCCTGGCTTCCCCGCAATACCCCGTAATTTGAATTCCTTTCCTTCTAAAAAAAATTTCAAGAAAAGTTCTTGAAAATTTAAAGCTACCGTCCCCAAAGATTGTAACCATTGTACTCCTAGTACAAAATCAACACCTCCCATAGGAATGGAAAGAATTGGACTAGTCAATACATATTCCCCCATGGTTAGCTTGATATTATGGCATTTTCCAGAGCAATTTATAGTTCCTCCATTTGCAACCATCACTTGACATTCTGGTGTTGGGTATAGGAAACAATTTAATTCCTTGTCTACCTTATAATGAATAAAATTATGGGTGCTACCTGAATCAATCAACACTATTACCCTTCTCTTCTTGATATGTCCTTCTATCTTGAGAGTTTGAGGAGTGGTAATTCCTGCCAGTGCATTACATGATATGGTCGGATTCATTTCTTCCTCTTCTAGGGCCGGTTTCTGGTGTATATCCTCTTCTTGTTCATTTTCTTCTTCTTCTTCACAATCTATGTAAAATAATTTCTTTTCAGCACACTTATGACCTTTAGTGTATTTGCTATCACAACTGTAGCAAAGCCCTTTTGCTCTTTTTTCTTCCAATTTTTGTGGTGTCAACCTTGTAGGTTGTGGAAATCTAGGCGTAGCAACACTCCCTTCTTTATAGAATTGAGTGGTAGGCTTCCTTGTCGCCATAATTTTACATTCAACTTTTCTTGCCAACCTGAATGCCTTCTCCAATGAATCAGGTTCCAAAACGCGAAATTCATGTTGGATGTTATCCTTTAAAGTGCCTATGAAGAGATCAATCCTGTGTTCCTTTGGAATATCAGTTACCCTTATATTCAATTTTTGGAAGTCCTCAATGTGCTCCCCCACTAAGCCCTTTTGTTTGAGATTTATCAATTGGCTAAAGAAGGTGTTGCTCTTTGTATCCTCATAATGTGCTATCATTTCCTCGTAAAAATTGACCAAGTGACAATTTTTTTACGGGAGCAAAGCCATCGATACCATACAAATGTATTTTGTTCTAAATGTAAAGTTGCAATGCGTACCTTTTGTGTGTTTTTCATGTTATGGAGATAAAAATATTGCTCCATCTGTAGTATCCATGTTACAGGATCCTTTCCATCAAACTTCCTCATATCCATTTTTGGAATATGGTGGTTCTTCCCGCCAACATTAGAGTTTATGAAATCACGATTAACATTTTTTTTGTTCTCATCATGAGGTTCTTCTACTATATTTCCGCCATTAGGAATCATTTCTTGTTTTAAGCTTGTCATCAAGCCTTCCATGTATCCTTTTAGATCATTCTTCATGTTTTCCATGTTGTCTTTCATGTCCACTTCCATGCCATCCATCTTAGCTTCCACGCCATCCATCTTAGCTTCCATGCCTTTCTTCAAACCGTCCATCTTCACTTCCATGCCCTTCTTCAAAACTTCCATTTCATTTTTTGTTGTTCTTTGCGAGAGCGAAATTTGTTGCACTTGCTCTTGTAATTTTGATATGTCATGTTGCCATTCTTCGTCTTCATGATTCATAGTAGAGCCTTCTAAAGGCCTAATGGGTGTTGAATTTTTTTAGGGGCCATTTTAGACTCCAATATTGATATCTATTCTACAATAGGCCCTTGCAATCAATTCAGCTTGATTCTTCAAACAAGACTTATGCAATTCGGAAAAAAAATACACACCTTTTACTTGCTTTAAGGAGCTCGATATTGAAATTGTATTATCTGTATTGTGGAAAATATTGATATTTAAATTCAGCCCTATAAATGTTGCCTCAGGCTTCTTTTAAGTACCAGGTGCGACCTAATTTGGATTCTCCAAGACAAAGTTGTATCAAATCTCTCAAGAGCTTTAGATGCAGGTAGTTGAGGAGAGCAAGCTTGTACGACTTTCCGTGTCAACTGTTTTGTCTGTACATCGGAAATTGATATCAAAATAAATTCCGTGTACTTGTGACCGGTTTCTGACGCTTTCCAATCCGATCCCCAGAGAGAGAGTTATTAAACTTTTCCCACGATCACCTCTTTGAGATGAAATTCAGGAGCCTGAAAAAGCACTACCTTCCACAGATCATATCTCCAAAAATATTGTGAACCAAGCTCTAAATTTTTTTAAAGAATTTCCTCAGGATTTCAGCTTCGCACCATATGAATTTCAGATTCTGAACCTTCGTAGAAAACAATTTATAGCGCAAATTCCACGATGACCTGTTTAGGAGCCTGAAAAAAGACCTGACTTCCACAGATCATATCTCCCAAAATATTGCGAACCGAGCTCTGAAAGTTTTATACAAGCTTCCTCAAGATGTCGGCTTCGTACCCTAAAAATTTCAGCTTCTGAAACTTCGTAGAAAACAAGTTATAGCGAAAATGCCACGATGACTTGTTTGGAGCAACGAAACCCTAGAATCCAAAGCTCTGATACCAAATGTTGTGTAACCAGCTCCAAAAAGAGAAGAAAAGAGATATAAACGCCTTAGAAATGAGCCACTTCGAGGGGGAAACCTCCAATACATTACATAAATGAACAATTCTTGGATGATCCAATTTACAAAACCTCCTTTCTATATATAGGGAGTCCATGGGAATAATAATGTAATCCTAGTGGGCCACAATGTAGTCCTAGCCGACCTAACAATAATAATTTAAGGGCACAATAATAATAAAATGGGGGTTACAAGGGTATAATAATAACAATAAGGGGGTTACACTAACAACAATAAGGGACTATATTAGTAATATAGGGACCTAACAACTTAAAAAATACAAAAATGAAATCTAGTTAAGTTGTTATAAGGAAGTAACAATTACTCACAAACTTAGAGATCAACCATTTTCTTCCTTGTCGTCCTGTTTTATGTGCTGAATGGGTTCCATTTTCCTTTCTTTTCTGCAAGAAAATTCTTGAAAATTAATATTTAATGCTAAATTATTTATTTATTGTACCTAATGATCGAAAAATTCAATGATTACATATTACGTTTGAAGCACGTTGTTGTATTCATTCCACTAGATCCCTCAAAATTTTGTAAAAGCTTTTCCCCCTTTCGTTAACCTCTAGCACCACTCCAGATGAGCCAAGGAGCAATTAATTTTCATTTTCATGTTCTATTTTTTTTCTTTTCTTAGAAAAACATTCCTTTTTTGAGTTGTTGGTCCCTGTAGAACATTAAACAGATGTGAATTAGTAGACAGTTTGACACATGTTATTTAATAATTTTAAGTATATTATTAATGATAATTAAAAAAAGAAACTCTTATTGGATCGATAGTATTGTTTCATTCACTTGATTCACCTTTTTGCAATTTTTCCATTAAAATTTTACGCTCTTATGGTCGTAGATCAAAAATAATCATATCGAGCTTTGTCATTTTGTGGCTCTGCATGATACACAGTAAACAATACATATTATTTAAAGTTACATATAGCTCAAAAATAATATTTTTTATAAAGAATTTACAAAGAACTTGCCTTTTTTTCTTTTCTTGATGTGTTAACAATATTTTTGTTACTTGATATCTTGTTAGTAATTTCTTTATAAATCTGAAACCTATAGCATATCATTCATTAATATATTTATAAATAAATTCTCAAATTTTCAGTTAGAAAATAATTCTCGAGACACTGATGCACCTTTCATGAAATCCGCACCGCCGCCGATGTGTGGATATATTAACAACACACCATAAAATAGTATAATACACCGTACGGTGCATTCGGTATTATAAACATGCCACAAAAATAGTGTAATAGACCTAACGGTGTGTGGGGTATTATAAACGCACCACAAAAATGGTGTAATACACCATACGGTGCTTTCCTAGTAAAGAGAGCACCGGTGCCCTATTTCAGATTTGGCGCACGGATTTAAAAAAATGATTTCAATTTTTTACGACACAGAACTTGCACGATGCACTATAATAATATAGAGCACTGGTGTGGTGGTGTATGCAGGGCGCACCGATAAAGAAAAATCCATTTTTTCAAAAATTCACGCAATGACTAAATGGATTGGGATCCGACTATGCAAGTCGTCTCGTGGGTTGGACGTCAATATAAAATGAAAAACCCTAATTCTAAAATCACAGAAACAGGGAGAAGAAAGGGAAAAAACAAAAAAATAAAGGGTTCAGGGTAAAAATGGATAAAACTGCAGGAAAAAATAAAAAAATGCAGAAAAAAGTAAAAAAAAGAATTAAATATAATCACGAAATGGTTTGAAATTCTATGATAAAGGGATTGAATCACCAAAGTTTTCATTTTTTATTGTTTGAATACTTTTGTTCGAATGTATTTCGCCATCCACAGTGCCCTCGTGCTCTCTTGCTCCAAGTCTGTCTCCTACAAAAATCTGACTGAAATTTTTTAGCAAAAATAGTGAAATAATGAAAAGTTTTTAGTATTTAAAGAATTATTTTATCAAATTAGATTTTCGAAAATATTTTTCCTCCCATTTTTAAAATTGCCACTTTTTTTAACTTAAGAAAAATAGAGTTTCGTTTTTTTTATTTGCATTTATTCGTTTCCGGTGTGTGGAAATGTGACGCACCGATGCATTGTAGTAATATGATGCACCAGGGACTTTTTAAAGTTTTTTTTTATTTTTTTATTTTTTTTGTATGTAAGATCATAATAAAATAATGATAATTATAAAGTACATGAATTTATTTTCATTATTTTCTAAACTTTATATATGTAAGATCATAATAAAATAATTATAATTATAAAGTACATGAATTTATTTTCATTATTTTCTAAACCTTATGTTACAAAAATTCGTATTATTCTAGATTTGTTATTTTACAATTATTTGGAAATTTACAAATTTAAATATTTTAAGAAAATCATTTCACATTAATGCAATTAAAAATTTCACATTAATAGAATTAAAATTTTACATACAATTACATTAATTAAAATTACAATTACAATTTTACATTAATTTCACATACATGAATTACGATTAGAATTAGAATTACAATTTTAATTTTACATACAATTACAATTAATATTTTACAAATATTTTACATACAATTCAATTAAAATTACAGTTACAAATACAATTACATTTACAATTTTACATAGAATTATATTTACAATTACAATTACAATTTTACAAATATTTTACATACAATTCAATTAAAATTACAGTTACAAATACAATCACAATTTGTGAAATTTACATACAATAAAAATTACAATTACAATTTTACAATTTTTCATATATACAATTACAATCATTTCAAAATAAATTAAATATTACAATTACAATTAAAATTTTACATTAATAAATATTTCACATACAATTACACTTAAAATTACAATTAGTACAAATACAAATACAATTTTACAATTTTACATAGAATTAAAATTTAAATTACAATTACATTCACGACATAATATTTAATCAATATCATGGTCATTGAATAATATTAAATTAATTAATAAACATCATCACGATCATGATAACCATCGTAAAAACATCATATTCGACTAATAAGCACATTCAATTAATATCAAATTAACATGATATATTAACATCATCACAACACAAACATCAAATATACATCTCAATATAATGTCAAATAACTCATGCGCTTATCACATATACACATCTATCTGCAAGCTAAACATTAAATGAACATATCTAACATGACTAACAATATGTGCCACATCATGATGATCATCAACATGAAAATTAAGTACAACTACAACATGAACAAAAAATACATGGACTATATATATATATAACTAAATAATGTTAAAAATATAAAACTATAATATAAATGTCATGGATCAGGCGTTGGTCGTTGTATAACAACATCAATAACACTAGTATAAGTGGATACGCCTTGCTCAGTAAAGTTGGGTGCAACCTTGATAGTCGATGGTCGACTAGCTTGCTCATGATCATGATGATCACTAGTACTAATGGATGCATCCACTGGAGGTAGTACAACATGATCAATATGAGGCACAGTAGTAGTGGAGGCCTACTTAGTCAATAGTACTGCAGCCTCAATGGTCAATGGTCCAGCCTGCTCATGATGATCGTGACTAGTACTCATGATGGATGTTGTAGGCTGCTGACTGGACGTGGCCGATGGTCCAGCCTCATCTCCATGATGACTAGTGTCAGATGTTGCCAGTGGAGCCTCATGCTGATCATCAGGTGATCTGAAATTGTGAGAACAAAGTATTTCTCATACAAAGATTGACTGTAGGGGCATTCACCGGATATTTCACCTTTCAAAGAAAGGATGAATCCGGAGGCTACCTGGCCCTTCTACAGACTCTGCCTAAAGAAATAAAATGTAATCACTGAGATCCGATCAATGAAAGTATTTGTTTTAAGTGCAAAGTATTCATTGATCCAGCTTTAATGTGTGAATAGGCAACTATACATATTCTGCAAATGAAGTGTAGTGGTTTGAAGATGAACTAATAAGTTTTGTTCACTGTTTAAACTGGCTTGGGAAAAGTTTGCTTTTAAAAATTTACTGTTTAAAGGAGAAGAATCTAAAAATATGCAGCAAAATTATACAGTATGACAGCAAATAATTGTTTAAGCAGTTCACCCCTCTCTTGGGCTACCTCCGCTGGGTCCAAAAGCCTCTAATTAGGCTTTTTCCTCTTTGATTAAATGCTCAAAATGTGAATACAACTGTATATAAGCTTCAAATGGAAAAATACACTGCAAATTAAGATTCAGAAGGCTCAAATCAGTATAAAATGACTAAACAAACACCTCCATTGGATGAAGGTAGTCCAAAACAACTCTTCTTCCCTTAGGCCCTGGTGGCTCCACGACCAAAAACGCTGGTAAATTCTCTGATAGAGAGCCCTGATGGCTCTGCAAACACTCCCAACAGCTCCAAAATGATTCCAACACCCAAAATCTAAAACAATTTCGTCCCAAAAGGACTTTCCTAGCCAAAGTTATGGCTAACTGAAGTTTGCCTAGATTCTCTCCAGCTAAGTCTGGCTAACTGCCAGATAGCTCCGACAAATCTGGAGGTCGGCGCTAAATTAGAGGGTCCACTGAAAATGCCGCTGAAATGGAGGGGCTAAGGGATAAGCCCATGCATCCGCACTGAACTCATTACATTAAATAAACTCCGCACTTTGAGCCCTAACTCCATGGGACCACGTCCAACGCGTTTAAACGCGCCAATAGAAAGTTCAACTTAATAATAAACTTCCGCGCTATGGTTTAACAAACAAACACAGTAGCCCACTGGTTAGGCCTATGCGTTGTGTTTGCCCCGACCCGGGGTCGAATTACACCGCGACCAAAGTTTTAAACGCCATTCCATTTGGTTTTAATTCCGCGCACGTTTAAAAAAAAAAAAAACCCACGTGACTTAACCCATATGTAACCTTTGAAATGTGAACCTTTGATATGTGGGTTTTTAACCCTTTTTCATTTTTTCAAATTTGGTTTTAATACATAGTATGGTTTAATATTTATTTTTTTAATAAGGTTTAATAATTTTTTTTTTAATAATTAATTAAAATATATAATTAATAATATAATATATGATTTAATAAAAAACCATATAAGATATTAAAACTATATAATTTAATTAATTTATTAAACCTTAATAAAAAATAAAATTATCCCAACACATATATTAAAAAAATTTCTTTCAAAATTGAAAGTTATTGGGCAAATTCAAACTGCAATATTTCCTCCATACGGCAACAGATTTGAGTGCCATTCGTGGATACAGGATCGTTTTGGCGAGCTCTTTCCTGTCGTTTTGGTTCAGACCAATTCCGAGTAACTTCATTTTTGAGCATTTTTTTTACAAGGGACTTGATCTCCTGATCACACCTCCCAAATGGGAAGCTTTTGGACCCTCAAAAGATTTCTGACTAGTGAAAATGATGATATGGAGACTGATTCTCCACTCTTCCACCCTTGAAAAACTGAAATCTACCCGATTTCATCAACTTAAGCTTTTGATAAAATGATAATCTTTCTCTGGAATCAACTAATTTACCCTTGCTAAGATTGACGGAGTCATGATGCAAATGATTAAAATTTGCAGAACAACAATTGTAATTTGCAGAAAACAAAATTTTTCTACACTGATCAAACTTCCCAGAAGACTTAAAATGACTTTCCATAAAGCTGTTCATAGCCAAGTCTACCAGTGAGCAACTTTTGTCTCTGAATTGTGTGTCCTTCTTGCTAGCACTGCTTTGCTTTGACACTTCATTCACTGCATTGGCTGACCCAAAAGGTAATTTGCGCAACATAACATCATCTTCTTTCAAAGACAAACTGTTATCAAACTGAGACAAATCATTAGGAACATCATAAAAAGGCAAATGCTCAAAATCTGGTCGTTTCAACATTAACAAAGTTAGACTTTGACTTGCATTAACTAGTCTTTTCAATTGACTTGCATGGAGTAAAGAAGATTCCAGCTTCTTCTTGTGTGCTCTCACAATGTACTCTTTACCATCTTTGAACAAGTGATACTTGTTTTCATGGCGATGAAAGATGGCCTTCTTGTCAAATAAGTAAGGACTTCCCAAAACAATACCTGAGATATCAAGCGGCACCACATCAAGTTCAATTGTGTCAATAAAGTGTGCAGTTATTGCAAAGCGCAATATGCACTTCCTTGAAACTTGCAAATTGGCATCCTTGCATATCCATCCAAGTGGATAAGGCTTTGGATGTGGAATGGTCTCAAGTTTAAGCTGCTTGACCAAGTCTTCAGATATAAGATTCGCTTGTGACCCATTGTCAAATAGTGTGTCAATTTTGGTATGTTTTGAAATTACCCTCACATGGAAAAGCTCTATCCTCCTCTTTTCATCATGAGTATCTTTGTGACAATTCAAATAGCTAGAACTAGGAATTGTGTCTTGCACCACTTCTTTCCCCTTAGTGTTCTTTAAAACCATGCCTATGCTTTTTGTCTCATCTCCTGAGTCTGACCCTAAGTCTTGCTCAATTGTTGCTACAGTTTTCTCCTTTTCTTTGATCTTGTTTTTGTTCTTGAATTTTTCTGGTTTCAGTTCAGGATGAAGCTTCCAACAATGATCTTCATCATGACTTGTCTTAGAACAGTTCTTGCAAAAAAAACTTTCCTTTTTCTTTTATTGAATTTGCAACTCTCTTCTTTCCTTTGTTTTTGAAATTACTATCCTCATCAAAAACATTCTTTCCTCTAGCTTCTAAATGTGTAGCTTGCACACAGACTTCATCTAAGCTGGTAGGATTGAACATTAGAATAGTATGTTGAAGGTAATTGTGCAACCCTCCTATGTATTTCAACAAGGTGTCTTGACTTTGTAAGTCTACTCCAAGTAGAAGTGCTCTCCTTCTAAACTCTTGGGTATAATCTTGCACATTTTGACCCTTAAGTTGCCTAAAATTTTGCCAATTCATGATTGCTTTCTAAATATGAGCAAGAGGATAAAATTGTTTCTTAATAGCAGTAATAAAATCATTCCAAGTTAGAATTATCTTACCATGCTTTTTAACTTCCTCCTTGGTCTTGGCTTCCCACCAAACCAAAGCTGCTCCATCCATTCTCAAAGAGGCTAATTGGATTTTTGTGTCATCATCATGCAAATTCTGAATTCTTAGATAGACTTCCAGCTATCTAATCCAGTTATCCAATTTTTCTGCATTCACATCACCATTAAACATCGGCAACTCAAACTTTACATCAAGCTTTAACAAAGGATTTTTAAGAGATGTTTTTGTTTTGTGTGACTGATTAACAGAAGTTGAAGAGGATGATGTGGAGGATGAGGATGATGATGGAGATGGTGGATCACCATTTCCTCCATTCCCTTTCTTAGACTCATCTTTGTCTTTCTTTCCTCCTGAAGAATCTCCTTCTTCTCTTTGGTTTCTAGACCCTTCTCTAGCAATCCTATCATTTCTCTCCTGGTATAGGATCCTAACCATCTCAGTCAAGTCCAAGAAAGCTTTTCTAAAAACTCTTTCTTCTTCCTTGGTATCCATTTCGTCATGTACTTCTCCTTCTCTGGAAGACATGTTTGTGGCTGATTCTAAGGCTACTGAGGATGAAATGGAAGGTGGATGTAATGGCACTCTAGCCCTCCTTGGTTGAGGATTAACTTGTTCTCTAACCAATTGACCTTCCCCTCTTTGCAATTTTAGCCTAGTAAGCATCAAATTTTGCAGAATAATACAATTTACTTGCATAAATTTCACAAACTCTTAAGCAAAACCTTGAGCTCTGATACCAACCTGATCTGAAATTGTGAGAACAAAGTATTTCTCATACAGAGATTGACTGTAGGGGCATTCACCGGATATTTCACCTTTCAAAGAAAGGATGAATCCGGAGGCTACCTGGCTCTTCTACAGACTCTGCCTAAAAAAATAAAATGTAATCACTGAGATCCGATCAATGAAAGTATTTGTTTTAAGTGCAAAGTATTCATTGATCTAGCTTTAATGTGTGAATAGGCAAGTATACATATTCTGCAAATGAAGTGTAGTGGTTTGAAGATGAACTAATAAGTTTTGTTCACTGTTTAAACCGGCTTGAGAAAAGTTTGCTTATAAAAATTTACTGTTTAAAGGAGCAGAATCTGAAAATATGCAGCAAAATTAGACAGTATGACAGCAAATAATTGTTTAAGCGGTTCACCCCTCTCTTGGGCTACCTCCGCTGCATCCAAAAGCCTCTAATTAGGCTTTTTCCTCTTTGATTAAATGCTCAAAATGTGAATAAAAATGTATAGAAGATTCAAATGGAAAAATAAACTACAAATTAAGATTCAGAAGGCTCAAATCAGTATAAAATGACTAAACAAACACCTCCATTGGATGAAGGTAGTCCAAAACAACTCTTCTTCCCTTAGGCCCTGGTGGCTCCACGACCAAAAACGCTGGTAAATTCTCTGATAGAGCGCCCTAATGACTCTGAAAACACACCCAACAGATCCAGAATGATTCCAACACCCAAAATCAAAAAAAAATTCGTCCCAAAAGGACTTTCCTAGCCAAAGTTATGGCTAACTGAAGTTTGCCTAGATTCTCTCCAGCTAAGTCTGGCTAACTGCCAGATAGCTCCGACAAATCTGGAGGTCGGCGCTAAATTAGAGGGTCCGCCGAAAATGCCGCCGAAATGGAGGGGCTAAGGGATAATCCCATGCGTCCACACCGAACGCATTACATTAAATAAACTCCGCACTTTGAGCCCTAACTCCACGGGACCACGTCCCACGCGGTTAAACATGCCAATAGAAAATTCAACTTAATAATAAACTTCCGCGCCATGGTTTAACAAACGAACATAGTAGCCCGTTGGTCAGGCCTATGCGTTGTGTTTGCCTCGACCCGGGGTCGAATCACACCGTGACCAAAGTTTTAAACGCCATTCCATTTGGTTTTAATTCCGCGCACGTTTAAAAAAAAAAAAAAACCACGTGACTTAACCCATACGTAACCTTTGAAATGTGAACCTTTGATATGTGGGTTTTTAACCCTTTTTCATTTTTTCGAATTTGGTTTTAATACATAGTATGGTTTAATATTTATTTTTTTAATAAGGTTTAATTAATTTTTTTTTAATAATTAATTAAAATATATAATTAATAATATAATATATGATTTAATAAAAAACCATATAAAATATTAAAACTATATAATTTAATTAATTTATTAAACCTTAATAAAAAATAAAATTATCCCAACACATATATTAAAAAAATTTCTTTCAAAATTGAAAGTTATTGGGCAAATTCACACTGCAATATCTCCTCCATACGGCAACGGATTTGAGTGCCGTTCACGGCTACAGGATCGTTTTGGCGAGCTCTTTCCTCTCATTTTGATTCGAACCAATTCTGAGGAACTTCATTTTTGAGCATTTTTTTTTACAAGGGACTTGATCTCCTGATCACACCTCCCAAATGGGAATCTTTTGGACCCTTAAAAGCTTTCTGACTAGTGAAACTGATGATCTGGAGACTGATTCTCCACTCTTCCACCCTTGAAAAACCGAAATCTACCCGATTTCATCAACTGAAGCTTTTCAGAAAATGATAATCTGTCTCTGGAATCAACTGATTTACCCTTGCTAAGATTGACAGAGTCATGTTGCAAATGATTAAAATTTGCAGAACAACAATTGTAATTTGCAGAAAGAAAACTTTTTCTACAATGATCAAACTTCCCAGAAGACTTAAAATGACTTTCACCTTGCAAACTGTTCCCATGGAAAATTCTAACATTCTCAAAACCAACTTTTTCCCATGCTGAATTGTGTGTCCTTCTTGCTTGCACTGCTTTTCTTTGACACTTCATTTTCTGCATTGGCTGACCCAAAAGGTAATTTGTGCAACATAACATCATCTTTTTTCAAAGACAAACTGTTATCAAACTGAGGCAAATCATTAGCAACATCATAAAAACGCGAATGCTCAAAATCTGGTCGTTTCAACATTAACAAAGTTAGACTTTGACTTGCATTAACCAGTCTTTTCAATTAACTTGCATGGAGTAAAGAAGATTCCAGCTTCTTCTTGTGAGCTCTCACAATGTACTCTTTACCATCTTTGAACAAGTGATACTTGTTTTCATGGCGATAGAAGATGGCCTTCCTGTCAAATAAATAAGGACTTCCCAAAACAATACTTGAGATATCGAGCGGCACCGCATCAAGTTCCACTGTGTCAATAAAGTGTGCAGTTATTGCAAAGCGCAATATGCACTTCCTTGAGACTTGCA
The DNA here is from genome assembly GCA_034641835.2 of Pinus albicaulis. Classification (NCBI taxonomy): domain Eukaryota; kingdom Viridiplantae; phylum Streptophyta; class Pinopsida; order Pinales; family Pinaceae; genus Pinus; species Pinus albicaulis. Next base: position 1,684,106,594 of record CM076584.1, read on the forward strand.
AATTGGCATACTTGCATATCCATCCAAGTGGATAACGCTTCGGATGTGGAATGGTCTCAAGTTTAAGCTGCTTGACCAAGTCTTCAGATATAAGATTCGCTTGTGACCCACAGTCAAATAGTGTGTCAATTTTGGTATGTTTTGAAATTACCCTCACATGGAAAAGCTCTATCCTCCTCTTTTCTTCATGAGTATCTTTGTGACAATTCAAAGAGCTAGAACTGGGATTTGTGTCTTGCACCACTTCTTTCCCCTTAGTGTTCTTTAAAACCATGGCTATGATTTTTGTCTCATCTCCTGAGTCTGACCCTAAGTCTTGCTCAACTGTTGCTACAGTTTTCTCCTTTTCTTTGGTCTTGTTTTTGTTCTTGTATTTTTCTGGTTTCAGTTCAGGATGAAGCTTCCAACAATGATCTTCATCATGACTTGTCTTTGAACAGTTCTTGCAAAAGAACTTTCCTTTGTCCTTTCTTGAATTTGCAACTCTTCTCTTTCCTTTGTTTTTAAAATTACTATCCTCATCAAAAGCATCAAAAGCATTCTTTCCTCTAGCTTCTAAATGTGTAGCCTGCACACAGACTTCATCTAAGCTGGTAGGATTAAACATAAGAATAGTATGTTGCAGATAATTGTGCAAACCTCCTATGTATTTCAACAAGGTGTCTTGACTTTGTAAGTCTACTCCAAGTAGAAGTGCTCTCCTTCTAAACTCTTGGGTATAATCTTGCACATTTTGACCCTTAAGTTGCCTAAAATTTTTCCAATTCATGATTGCTTTCTGAATATGAGCAAGAGGATAAAAATGTTTCTTAATAGTAGTAATAAACTCATTCCAAGTTAGAGTTATCTTACCATGCTTTTTAATTTCCTCCCTGGTCTTGGCTTCCCACCAAACCAAAGCTACTCCATCCATTCTCAAAGAGGCTAATTGGATTTTTGTGTCATCATCATGCAAATTCTGAATCCTTAGATAGACTTCTAGCTGTCTAATCCAGTTATCCAATTTTTCTGCATTCACATCACCATTAAACATCGGCAACTCAAAATTTACATCAAGCTTTAACAAAGGATTTTTAAGAGATGTTTTTGTTTTATGTGACTGATTAATAGAAGTTGAAGAGGATGATGTGGAGGAAGAGGATGGCGATGGAGATGAAGGATCACCATTTCCTCCATTCCCTTTCTTAGACTCATCTTTGTCTTTCTTCCCTCCTGAAGAATATCCTTCTTCTCTTTGGTTTCTAGACCCTTCTCCAGCAATCCTATCATTTCTCTCCTGGTATAGGATCCTAACCATCTCAGTCAAGTCCAAGAAAGCTTTTCTAAAGACTCTTTCTTCTTCCTTGGGATCCATTTCCTCATGTACTTCTCCTTCTCTGGAAGACATGTTTGTGGATGATTCTAAGGCTAATGAGGATGAAATGGAAGGTGGATGTAATGGCACTCTAGCCCTCCTTGGTTGAGGATTAACTTGTTCTCTAACCAATTGACCTTCCCCTCTTTGCAATTTCAGCCTAGTAAGCATCAAATTTTGCAGAATAATACAATTTACTTGCACAAATTTCAAAAACTCTTAAGCAAAACCTTGAGCTCTGATACCAACCTGATTTGAAATTGTGAGAACAAAGTATTTCTCATACAGAGATTGACTGTAGGGGCATTCACAGGATATTTCACCTTTCAAAGAAAGGATGAATCCAGAGGCTACCTGGCCCTTCTACAGACTTTGCCTAAAGAAATAAAATGTAATCACTGAGATTCGATCAATGAAAGTATTTGTTTTAAGTGAAAAGTATTCATTGATCCAGCTTTAATGTGTGAATAGGCAACTATACATATTCTGCAAATGAAGTGTAGTGGTTTGAAGATGAACTAATAAGTTTTGTTCACTGTTTAAACCGGCTTGGGAAAAGTTTGCTTATAAAAATTTAATGTTTAAAGGAGTAGAATCTGAAAATATGCAGCAAAATTATACAGTATGACAGCAAATAGTTGTTTAAGCGGTTCACCCCTCTCTTGGGCTACCTCCGCTGCGTCCAAAAGCCTCTAATTAGGCTTTTTCCTCTTTGATTAAATGCTCAAAATGTGAATACAACTGTATACAAGCTTCAAATGGAAAAATACACTGCAAATTAAGATTCAGAAGGCTCAAATCAGTATAAAATGACTAAACAAACACCTCCATTGGATGAAGGTAGTCCAAAACAGCTCTTCTTCCCTTAGGCCCTCATGGCTCCACGACCAAAAATGCTGGTAAATTTTCTGATAGAGCGCCCTGATGGCTCTGCAAACACTCCCAACAGCTCCAGAATGATTCCAACACCCAAAATAAAAAACAATTTAGTCCCAAAAGGACTTTCCTAGACAAATTTATGGCTAATTGAAGTTTGCCTAGATTCTCTCCAGCTAAGTCTGGCTAACTGCCAGGTAGCTCCAAAAAATCTGGAGGTCGGTGCTAAATTAGAGGGTCTGCCGAAAATGCCGCCGAAATGGAGGGCTAAGGGATAAGCCCATGCGTCCGCACCGAACGCATTACATTAAATAAACTCCGCACTTTGAGCCCTAACTCCACGGGACCACGTCCCACGCGGTTAAACGTGCCAATAGAAAATTCAACTTAATAATAAACTTCCGCGCCATGGTTTAACAAACGAACACAGTAGCCCGCTGGTCAGGCCTATGCGTTGTGTTTGCCCCGACCTGGGGTCGAATCACACCGCGACCAAAGTTTTAAACGCCATTCCATTTGGTTTTAATAACGCGCACGTTTAAAAAAAAAAAAAAAACCATGTGACTTAACCCATACGTAACCTTTGAAATGTGAACCTTTGATATGTGGGTTTTTAACCCTTTTTCATTTTTTCGAATTTGGTTTTAATACATAGTATGGTTTAATATTTATCTTTTTAATAAGGTTTAATTAATTTTTTTTTTAATAATTAATTAAAATATATAATTAATAATATAATATATGATTTAATAAAAAACCATATAAAATATTAAAACTATATAATTTAATTAATTTATTAAACCTTAATAAAAAATAAAATTATCCCATCACAATATATTAAAAAAATTTCTTTCAAAATTGAAAGTTATTGGGCGATTTCAAAATGCAATATCTCCTCCATACAGTAACGGATTTGAGTGTCGTTCATGGCTACAGGATCATTTTGGCGATCTCTTTCGAGTCGATCTGGTTTGGACCAATTCTGAGCAACTTCATTTTTTAGCATTTTTCTACAAGGGACTTTGATCTCCTGATCACACCTCCCAAATGGGAAGATTTTGGACCCCAAAAGCTCTCTAACTAGTGAAACTGATGATGTGGAGACTGATTCTCCACTCTTCCACCCTTGAATAACTGAAATCCACCTGATTTCATCAAATGGAGCTTTTGTGAAAATCATAATCTGTCTCTGGAATCAACTGATCGACCATTGCTAAGATTGACGGAGTCATGATGCAAATGATTAAAATTTGCAGAACAGCAATTGTAATCTGCAGAAAACAAAATTTTTCTACACTGATCAAACTTCCCAGAAGACTTAAAATAACTGTCACCTTGCAAACTGTTCCCATGGCGAATTCTACCATTCTGAAACCAACTTTTTCCCATGCTGAATTGTGTGTCCTTCTTGCTTGCATTGCTTTGCTTTGACACTTCATTCTCTGCATTGGCTGACCCAAAAGGTAATTTGTGCAACACAACATCATCTTCTTTCAAAGACAAACTGTTATCAAACTGAGACATATTATTAGCAACATCATAAAATGGCAAATGCTCAAAATCTGGTCGTTTCAACATCAACAAAGTTAGACTTTGACTTGCATTAACCAATCTTTTCAATTGACCTGCATGTAGTAAAGAAGATTCCATCTTCTTCTTGTGATCTCTCACAATGTACTCTTTACCATCTTTGAACAAGTGATACTTGTTTTCATGGCGATGAAAGATGGCCTTCCTGTCAAATAAATAAGGACTTCCCAAAACAATACCTGAGATATCAAGCGGCACCACATCAAGTTCAACTGTGTCAATAAAGTGTGCAGTTATTGCAAAGCGCAATATGTACTTCCTTGAAACTTGCAAATTGGCATCCTTACATATCCATCCAAGTGGATAAGGCTTCGGATGTGGAATGGTCTCAAGTTTAAGCTGCTTGACCAAGTCTTCAGATATAAGATTCGCTTGTGACCCACTATCAAATAGTGTGTCAATTTTGGTATGTTTTGAAATTACCCTCACATGGAAGAGCTCTATCCTCCTCTTTTCATCATGAGTATCTTTGTGACAATTCAAAGAGCTAGAACTGGGATTTGTGTCTTGCACCACTTCTTTCCCCATAGTGTTCTTTAAAACCATGGCTATGCTTTTTGTCTCATCTCCTGAGTCTGACCCTAAGTCTTGCTCAACTGTTGCTACAATTTTCTCCTTTTCTTTGATCTTGTTTTTGTTCTTGTATTTTTCTGGTTTCAGTTCAGGATGAAGCTTCCAACAATGATCTTCATCATGACTTGTCTTTGAACAGTTCTTGCAAAATAACTTTCCTTTGTCTTTTCTTGAATTTGCAACTCTTTTCTTTCCTTTGTTTTTGAAATTACTATCCTCATCAAAAGTATTATTTCCTCTAGCTTCTAAATGTGTAGCCTGGACATAGGCTTCATCTAAGCTGGTAGGATTTAAACATTAGAATAGTATGTTGAAGGTAATTGTGCAAACCTCCTATGTATTTTAACAAGGTGTCTTGACTTTGTAAGTCTACTCCAAGTAGAAGTGCTCTCCTTCTAAACTCTTGGGTATAATCTTGCACATTTTGACCCTTAAGTTGCCTAAAATTTTGCCAATACATGATTGCTTTCTGAATATGAGCAAGAGGATAAAACTGTTTCTTAATAGTAGTAATAAACTCATTCCAAGTTAGAGTTATCTTACCATGCTTTCTAACTTCCTCCTTGGTCTTGGCTTCCCACCTAACCAAAGCTGCTCCATCCATTCTCAAAGAGGCTAATTGGATTTTTGTGTCATCATCATGCAAATTCTGAATTCTTAGATAGAATTCCAGCTGTCTAATCCAGTTATCCAATTTTTCTGCATTCACATCACCATTAAACATCGGCAACTCAAACTTCACATCAAGCTTTAACAAAGAAATTTTAAGAGATGTTTTTGTTTTGTGTGACTGATTAACAGAAGTTGAAGAGGATGATGTGGAGGAAGAGGATGACGATGGAGATGGTGAATCACCATTTCCTCCATTACATTTCTTAGACTCATCTTTCTCTTTCTTTCCTCCTGAAGAATCTCCTTCTTCTCTTTGGTTTCTAGACACTTCTCCAGCAATCCTATCATTTCTCTCCTGGTATAGGATCCTAACCATCTCAGTCAAGTGCAAGAAAGCTTTTCTAAAGACTCTTTCTTCCTCCTTGGGATCCATTTCCTCATGTACTTCTCCTTCTCTAGAAGACATGTTTGTGGATGATTCTAAGGCTACTAAGGATGAAATGGAAGGTGGATGTAATGGAACTCTAGCCCTTCTTGGTTGAGGATTAACTTGTTCTCTAACCAATTGACCTTCCCCTCTTTGCAATTTCAGCCTAGTAAGCATCAAATTTTGCAAAATAATACAATTTACTTGCACAAATTTTACAAACTTTTAAGCAAAACCTTGAGCTCTGATACCAACCTGATCTGAAATTGTGAGAACAAAGTATTTCTCATACAGAGTTTGACTGTAGGGGCATTTACTGGATATTTCACCTTTCAAAGAAAGGATGAATCCGGAGGCTACCTGGCCCTTCTACAGACTCTGCCTAAAGAAATAAAATGTAATCACTGAGATTCGATCAATGAAAGTATTTGTTTTAAGTGCAAAGTATTCATTGATCCAACTTTAATGTGTGAATAGACAAGTATGGTCTCAACGCAAATGAGATGAGTAGTTTTGAAGATAAGACATAAGTTTTGTTCCTTTGTCCTAGCCAGGCTTGGGAAAATTTTTCTTATAAAAATTTACTGTTTAAAGTAGCAGAATCTGAAAATATGCAGCAAAATTATACAGTATGACAGCAAATAATTGTTTAAGCGGTTCACCCCTCTCTTGGGCTACCTCCGCTGCGTCCAAAAGCCTCTAATTAGGCTTTTTCCTCTTTGATTAAATTCTCAAAATGTGAATACAACTGTATAGAAGATTCAAATGGAAAAATACACTGCAAATTTAGATTCAGAAGGCTCAAATCAGTATAAAATGACTAAACAAACACCTCCATTGGATGAAGGTAGTCCAAAACAGCTCTTCTTCCCTTAGGCCCTAGTGGCTCCACGACCAAAAACGCTGGTAAATTCTTTGATAGAGCGCCCTGATGGCTCTGCAAACACTCCCAACAGCTCCAGAATGATTCCAATACCCAAAATCAAAAAACATTTCGTCCCAAAAGGACTTTCCTAGCCAAAGTTATGGCTAACTGAAGTTTGCCTAGATTCTCTCCAGCTAAGTCTGGCTAACTGCCAGATAGCTCCGACAAATCTGGAGGTCGGCGTTAAATTAGAGGGTCTGCCGAAAATGCCGCCGAAATGGAGGGGCTAAGGGATAAGCCCATGCGTCTGCACCGAACGCATTACATTAAATAAACTCCGCACTTTGAGCCCTAACTCCACGGGACCACGTCCCACGCGGTTAAACGCGCCAATAGAAAATTCAACTTAATAATAAACTTACGCGCCATGGTTTAACAAACGAACACAATAGCCCGCTGGTCAAGCCTATGCATTGTGTTTGCCCAGACCCAGGGTCGAATCACACCGTGACCAAAGTTTTAAACGCCATTCCATTTGGTTTTAGTTCCGCGCACGTTTTTAAAATAAAAAAAACCACGTGACTTAACCCATACGTAACCTTTGAAATGTGAACCTTTTATATGTGGGTTTTTAACCCTTTTTCATTTTTTCGAATTTGGTTTTAATACATAGTATGGTTTAATATTTCTTTTTTTAATAAGGTTTAATTAAATTTTTTTTTAATAATGAATTAAAATATATAATTAATAATATAATATATGATTTAATAAAAAACCATATAAAATATTAAAACTATATAATTTAATTAATTTATTAAACCTTAATAAAAAATAAAATTATCCCAACACATATATTAAAAAAATTTATTTCAAAATTGAAAGTTATTGGGCAAATTCAAACTGCAATATGTCCTCCATACGACAACGGATTTGAGTGCCGTTCGTGGCTACAGGATCGTTTTGGCGAGCTCTTTCCTGTCATTTTGGTTCGGACAAATTCTGAGGAACTTCATTTTTGAGCATTTTTTTTACAAGGGACTTGATATCCTGATCACACCTCCCAAATGGGAAGCTTTTGGACCCTCAAAAGCTTTCTGACTAGTGAAACTGATGATGTGGAGACTGATTCTCCACTCTTCCACCCTTGAAAAACTGAAATCTACCCGATTTCATCAACTGAAGCTTTTGAGAAAATGATAATCTGTCTCTGGAATCAACTGATTTACCCTTGCTAAGATTGACGGAGTCATGATGCAAATGATTAAAATTTGCAGAACAGCAATTGTAATTTGTAGAAAAAAAAAAATTTCTACACTGATCAAACTTCCTAGAAGACTTAAAATGACTTTCACCTTGCAAACTGTTCCCATGGCGAATTCTACCATTCTGAAACCAACTTTTTCCCATGCTGAATTGTGTGTCCTTCTTTCTTGCACTCCTTTGATTTGACACTTCATTTTTTGCATTGGCTGACCCAAAAGGTAATTTGTGCAACATAACATCAGCTTTTTTCAAAGACAAACTGTTATCAAACTGAGGCAAATCATTAGCAACATCATAAAAAGGCGAATGCTCAAAATCTGGTCGTTTCAACATTAACAAAGTTAGACTTTGACTTGCATTAACCAGTCTTTTCAATTGACATGCATGGAGTAAAGAAGATTCCAGCTTCTTCTTGTGAGCTCTCACAATGTACTCTTTACCATATTTGAACAAGTGATACTTGTTTTCATGGCGATGAAAGATGGCCTTCCTGTCAAATAAGTAAGGACTTCCCAAAACAATACCTGAGATATCAAGCGGCACCACATCAAGTTCCACTATGTCAATAAAATGTGCAGTTATTGCAAAGCGCAATATGCACTTCCTTGAGACTTGAAAATTGGCATCCTTTCATATCCACCCAAGTGGATAAGGCTTTGGATGTGGAATGGTCTCAAGTTTAAGCTGCTTGACCAAGTCTTCAGATATAAGATTCGCTTGTGACCCACTGTCAAATAGTGTATCAATTTTGGTATGTTTTGAAATTACCCTCACATGGAAAAGCTCTATCCTCCTCTTTTCTTCATGAGTATCTTTGTGACAATTCAAAGAGCTAGAACTAGGAATTGTGTCTTGCACCACTTCTTTCCCCTTAATGTTCTTTAAAACCATGGCTATGCTTTTTGTCTCATCTCCTGAGTCTGACCCTAAGTCTTGCTCAACTGTTGCTACAATTTTCTCCTTTTCTTTGGTCTTGTTTTTGTTCTTATATTTTTCTGGTTTCAATTTAGGATGAAGCTTCCAAGAATGATCTTCATCATGACTTGTCTTTGAACAGTTCTTGCAAAAGAACTTTCCTTTTTCTTTTCTTGAATTTGCAACTCTTTTCTTTCCTTTTTTTTTTGAAATTACTATCCTCATCCAAAGTATTCTTTCCTCTAGCTTCTAAATGTGTAGCCTGGACATAGACTTCATCTAAGCTGGTAGGATTAAACATTAGAATAGTATGTTGAAGGTAATTGTGCAAACCTCCTATGTATTTCAACAAGGTGTCTTGACTTTGTAAGTCTACTCCAAGTAGAAGTGCTCTCCTTCTAAACTCTTGGGTATAATATTGCACATTTTGACCCTTAAGTTGCCTAAAATTTTGCCAATTCATGATTGCTTTCTGAATATGAGCAAGAGGATAAAATTGTTTCTTAATAGTAGTAAAAACTCATTCCAAGTTAGAGTTATCTTACCATGCTTTTTAACTTCCTCCTTAGTCTTGGCTTCCCACCAAACCAAAGCTGCTCCATCCATTCTCAAAGAGGCTAATTGGATTTTTGTGTCATCATCATGCAAATTCTGAATTCTTAGATAGACTTCCAGCTGTCTAATCCAGTTATCCAATTTTTCTGCATTAACATCACCATTAAACATCGGTAACTCAAACTTTACATCAAGCTTTAACAAAGGATTTTTAAGAGATGTTTTTATTTTGTGTGACTGATTTTCAGAAGTTGAAGAGGATGATGTGGAGGATGAGGATGATGATGGAGATGGTGGATCACCATTTCCTCCATTCCCTTTCTTAGAATCATCTTTGTCTTTCTTTCCTCCTGAAGAATCTTTGTCTTCTCTTTGGTTTCTAGACCCTTCTCCAGCAATCATATCATTTCTCTCCTGGTATAGGATCCTAACCATCTCAGTCAAGTCCAAGAAAGCTTTTCTAAAGACTCTTTCTTCTTCCTTGGGATCCATTTCCTCATGTACTTCTCCTTCTCTGGAAGACATGTTTGTGGCTGATTCTAAGGCTAATGAGGATGAAATGGAATGTGGATTTAATGGCACTCTAGCCCTCCTTGGTTGAGGATTAACTTGTTCTCTAACCAATTGACCTTCCCCTGTTTGCAATTTTAGCCTAGTAAGCATCAAATTTTGCAGAATAATACAATTTACTTGCACAAATTTCACAAACTCTTAAGAAAAACCTTGAGCTCTGATACCAACCTGATCTGAAATTGTGAGAACAAAGTATTTCTCATAAAAAGATTGACTGTAGGGGCATTCACCGGATATTTCACCTTTCAAAGAAAGGATGAATCCGGAGGCTACCTGGCCCTTCTACAGACTATGCCTAAAGAAATAAAATGTAATCACTGAGATCCGATCAATGAAAGTATTTGTTTTAAGTGCAAAGTATTCATTGATCCAGCTTTAATGTGTGAATAGGCAAGTATACATATTCTGCAAATGAAGTGTAGTGGTTTGAAGATGAACTAATAATTTTTGTTCACTGTTTAAACCGACTTGGGAGAAGTTTGCTTATAAAAATTTACTGTTTAAAGGAGAAGAATCTGAAAATATGCAACAAAATTATACAGTATGACAGCAAATAATTGTTTAAGCGGTTCACCCCTCTCTTGGGCTACCTCTGCTGCGTCCAAAAGCCTCTAATTAGGCTTTTTCCTATTTGATTAAATGCTCAAAATGTGAATAAAACTGTATAGAAGCTTCAAATGGAAAAATACACTGCAAATTAAGATTCAGAAGGCTCAAATCAGTATAAAATGACTAAAAAACACCTCCATTGGATGAAGGTAGTCCAAAACAGCTCTTCTTCCCTTAGGCCCTAGTGGCTCCACGACCAAAAACGATGGTAAATTCTCTGATAGAGCACCCTGATGGCTCTGCAAACACTCCCAACAGCTCCAGAATGATTCCAACACCCAAAATAAAATAAAAATCGTCCCAAAAGGACTTTCCTAGCCAAAGTTATGGCTAACTAAAGTTTGCCTAGATTCTCTCCATCTAAGTCTGGCTAACTGCCAGATAGCTCCGACAAATCTGGAGGTCGGCGCTAAATTAGAGGGTCCGCCGAACATGCCGCCGAAATGGAGGGGCTAAGGGATAAGCCCATGCGTCCGCACCGAACGCATTACATTAAATAAACTCCCCACTTTGAGCCCTAACTCCACGGGACCACGTCCCACGCGGTTAAACGCGCCAATAGAAAATTCAACTTAATAATAAAATTACGCACCATGGTTTAACAAATGAACACAGTAGCCCGCTGGTCAGGCCTATGCGTTGTGTTTGCCCCGACCCAGGGTCGAATCACACCACGACCAAAGTTTTAAACGCCATTCCATTTGGTTTTAATTCCGCGCACGTTTAAAAAAAAAAAAAACCCATGTGACTTAACCCATACGTAACCTTTGAAATGTGAACCTTTGATATGTGGGTTTTTAAACCTTCTTCATTTTTTCGAATTTGGTTTTAATACATAGTATGGTTTAATATTTATTTTTTTAATAAGGTTTAATTAAATTTTTTTTTAATAATTAATTAAAATATATAATTAATAATATAATATATGATTTAATAAAAAACCATATAAAATATTAAAACTATATAATTTAATTAATTTATTAAACCTTAATAAAAAATAAAATTATCCCAACACATATATTAAAAAAATTTCTTTCAAAATTGAAAGTTATTGGGCAAATTCAAACTGCAATATCTCCTCCATACGGCAACGGATTTGAGTGTCGTTCACGGCTACAGGATTGTTTTTGCGAGCTCTTTCCTGTCGTTTTGGTTCGGACCAATTCTGAGAAACTTCATTTTTGAGCATTTTTTTTACAAGGGACTTGATCCCCTGATCATCAGGCGCATCACGAGGTGAGCGATCATGAGATGCATCTAAGTCGCTGCTGGTAGATTTTCCATCATGTGCCGTAGCTCGACTACACCTATAGCTATGGACAATCCTCCTCAATCGTGTAACAGTTTTCGTAGCTCCTACGACATGCCGCATGAGGCCGTACATGTCACGCGGCATGCCTCTCCACATCCGTAATAGTCGATCATCGCCCTATATCTGTCTGTATTCAGCAGGCCTGATGCTCGCATCTGTAATCAATCCACAGAGTTGGCTGCCCAACTCCATCCGGTATCTGGTCTCAGTTCGACTACGCCTAGAAAAATGCGGTACCGGTGCATCATGAGGCACATGATCAGCACATCTCTCTGTTGCACCACCAGCCTCATCCTCCAGTGCATCATCCATCTCTTGATCATAATCATCAGGATCGACACCTGGATCATGTGGTGGATTCGGCATCTCATCACCATCAAAAGAGCCAATTTCTAGTAAATATATACAAGTACACATCAATAATTAGACAATTTCATTACACAATTTAATAAAAACAAGTTAAAGAACATGTTAGAATAAATATAAATAAAACAGTAATATTACCTCTATCATCTGGCAGCTCATCAAGAGTGAAGAGGATGTTGGCACACCCTCGCCAATCTAGTCCAGCATAAGGACATGGGACCATAATGAAGGGATGCAACCTGCCAACACTGGCTAGTAAGTCTAATGAATCATGTGATATCCTCGCTGGAAACATAGTGTCTCCCCTCTTAGGCATCATCTACCCCCACATGCGCATCTGGGCCTCGAACATCGGCCTACGAGGCTGTCGAACAAAACTAGGTCTCATCTCTGGAAACCTCTCAAAAAATAAACAAAACAGCTCTGAAGAAAAAGGGAAGTTGACCCTCCCTTGTGCATGAGCATGACATCTATCTAAGGCCGTACAAAACTGTCGCAAAAAAATGGCAGACCACCTGACAAGTTGTGGCTGTTGTACTAAAGAATAAACGTAATATAAAAGCGAGCAACTAATGCGTTTCCCGTCACTGGTGTTGTGCGAAATGATCGAAGCGATAATAGAGAGGCACTGCACGTCCTATCTACCAAAAGCACCTATACTTAACTGACCTCCAGGTACTGAAACTCTGAAGGAGACAGTACATGTGCTCCAATGTATCTCTGGAGTAAACTAACTGACTCCCTACTACACAACCAGTTGGAAAGTCTAGAAATGAGGGAAAATCCACCCCTCTCCTCGATAATCCTGTAGTAAAATAAATTTACTCCTTAGTGGGTGTGTACCACTAGTCAGGACCAACCTGAAAATCCTGTCGATGGGCATTCCACCTGCCGATAAGATGTCTCAAAAGCACACTATGGGCCTTTAGGCCAAAAATATCCTCCTCATAGAACTTGAGGAGGCCCACTTGCTTAAGGATCTCTTGTGTATCTGCAGTAATAGGGCGAGGGAATCCATCTCTCTCCCTCTCTCTCGCCTCCCATTGGTGAATCATGTCATATTGTTCTACTTGTTGTTGTTGTTTTTTCTCCTGTTCTCTTTGAATCATTGCCATATTAAATAATTTTTTTTTTTATTAAAACATAAATGTATTTATACATATATAAAAAATTTTGAAAAAAAAACAAACATACGAGCTGGTGCTCCATAAAAACAGTCACACACCGGTGCCGGTGCATCCTAATATCTTAGTGCACCGTCCCCGGGGCCCCTAATGAAACAGACCACACCAGATTTGGTGCAAATGTCTATTTTTCAAGCACCATGGACTATATATAATTCAGAATAGCGGTGCGCTAACTGAAATATACGCCCCAACCCGTATAGTCGTGTCAGCACACCGACTTCATGACAATGACATAGTTGACAGTGCAGTATTTTACCCGGTCGCACCGTTGACCCTCTCGGAATGAAAAATGCGGTGCGCTGACATAAACCACGGCAGGAAATGAAGTCAACTCACCGCACTGTGATTGTCGGGGTCAACGGTGCGCCTGGATAAATGAGCGCACCACCTTTTTTCTTTTCTCTTTTTAGTTTAAAATTATTTTGGGCGCATTCTGGCACCACCCCGGAAACGGTGCGGTTAACATTAGCATTGGTAGCGGTGCTGCCTATAAATTTTACAGGTAGCACCGCTACCGGTGTGAGCCGAATAGCTTGAGTGCACCGCGCGACAAATTTTTTTTTTTAATGGTTATTTTTAAGTTTATTTCAATATCTAATCCGGTAAAAGGCTTAATTATAGAAAAACTAGAAAAATACCGGTACATTTCACGGTCGAGGAGGCATATTGGCTGTAAAATTTGGAAAATAAAATTTTCCCATTGCTTTTCAAAATGCAAGCTGGAGATTGCTGGCCAATGCAGAGCAGTGGTGCGTGTAATGGGTGCAATGAGAGCCCGATGTCAGGGCAGCTCAGAAATAAGGAAATAGCACCGGGGCTTGAGAGCTATGAAACACTAAGGAAAGTGAATAATGAAGTTTTTTGGCCGTAATTTTTTTTTTATTAACCCTGTTTCGGTGTGCGGGGTTTTATAAGTGCGCCAGTGTGGCAAAATAAAACTACATCGGGCGGTATCAATTTTGGCGCATTGTTTATAACGCACCGGGGCATTGCCCTAGCTGCACACTGAGATGTTTCACTTTCGGCGCGAAAATTTGATGATGCACCGGGGTGGCGTAATGGTAAAGCACCGGTGGGTAATAGTCGCAAAGCACCATTTTTTGGCCTTAATTCTTTTAGTTTAGATAATTCTATTCTAGTGTGCACGATTTCTAGTGCACTAGTGCTCTTAGAGAAGAATGCATTGGCTCGTTTCTGTTTTGGCGCAGTGTTTTATGATGCACCGGCATGGAAGAGTATTGACGCCATGGTGTGTTACAGTAATTGCACGCCCCAACGGTGTGTGTACTTCGCGCACGCTGTCTGGTGTGCCAATGTTCGGTGCACACCGGTGCATTCTATGGTATCGTGCGTACCAGTAATTGATAGCTCAGGAGCACTAGAAAACTAAAAAATCTGGGTTTTTTGTCGTTTCATTTAACCCTTTACCGGTGCATGTTCTTTATAGGCGCACTGGTACTGTTTTATACAAACTCACTAGTCGATTTGTGTTTTGGCGCGTTTTTTTATGATGCATCGATGCAATTTCTGTCTACTTCACCGGGTGGTTTCAGTGTTGGCATTTTGTTTTATAATGCACCGGCGTGGATGAGTTGTGAAACACTGGTGCTATATTATGTTATGACGCACCGGACGTATGTGTACGGATTCCACGGTGTCCGGTGTGCCAATGATTTTGTTCGCACCGATGCTTTATTTTTTTGAGAGCACCGGGGCGAGTTTTAACGATAAGAGCACCAATAGGAAAACATCCGCAAAACCCTCTGCCTACCAACCTCCTCTAGTAACCTCTACTAGAAACGGATGTATGGGGTATTTTTCTTTGTGGTTCCTCAAAAACATCCACTAGAGGGTCTTTTCCTTGTAGTGATAAACTACATTTTTTCCATGCATGCAAGAATATATGTTTCTTTAAATAATCTTACATAATAAATCATGTGATTACTATTTTTCCTCTCCAAGAATCTAATCCAACAATGCATACAAGGATATATTTTTCTCTTATATATATATTTTTTAAGAGTTCTAACATAATAAATGCTTCCTTATATACAAATATATATATTTATTTTCCAAGCAGTTTAACACCATAATTATTATTTTTCCAAAACAAAGCTAACTCATTATTTATTATGCATGAAATACAAAATATTTTCTTATCATTTCACACATCAGAGAGATTTGTAATATTTCCTCAAGAAAACATGAATAAAAAATCCTTCTCGAATAACACAACCAACTGCATTTTATGAAAAGGTTTTATGTGAACTACTTCTCACAAAATTTATTTATATCTTTTTGCATGACTGAAGCTCCTAATGAATATAAAATCACATAATCAATTCTAGTAGATCAAATATACTAGATAATTATTCATGTGCACTTAAGCACATACTCTTTTCAAGAGTCCAATATTTTTCTTTAAACTTTCAATGCATATGTATCATGGGAACATACTTGGTAATATCTTAAATGAAATAAACTAATTCCTTTTAAATGATTATAAAAATAATTATTATGTCTATATGTACATAAACAATTATTTCCATCCAGTTAAAAAATAAAATAGAATCACTGTTTTACTCTGTTTTTCCTGTTTTAGTCATCCACTTTGGAAGCAGCTTACGAACATATGGAGATGAATTTTACAAAACCAAAAGAGCTTTTTTTTTTAAACAGGATTATCAAAAATAACCTCTCTCATGTTTTTCACAGTTGTCACGTTTTTGAAGATTCAAATGAATCTTTGCAACCCATTTTTCCAGATTTAAATATTAAATAATTTCTTGTTTTAGTCATCAAATTTGGACACGGTTTACAAACAAATGGAAAGGAGTTTTGGAAAACTCAAAGATTTTTTTTGTTTGTAATGGGTTTTTTAAAAATAACCTCTCTCAGGTTTTACAAAGGTTTTATGGTTTGGAATATTTGAATGCATATTTTCATCTTGTTTTTCGATATTTAAATATTAAATAATTCCCTGTTTTTGTCATCAATTTTGGGCACAGTGTTCGAGACATGGGTAACTAATTTTAAAAATAGGAAAGAGGAGTTTTTTCATAACATCGTATTTTACAAAAATCTCTTTCACTTTTTACATATCTATCCTAGTTCGGGAGATAAAAAGGCATATTTGGACCCTATTTTCTAATAATTCATGTAATTCACAAAATTATTTAGCCATGAAAAGCTTTTATGAATTCAAAACACATGATATATTCTAAGAATTCAATGAATAAAACACTTATTCCTCTATTGACGAAATTATATAATGGTTTTCTCAAGAAATAATATCGATTCTTTGTCATATGAACTTTTTCTTGCAAATAAATTCAATTATTATATCATCATGCCCTAGTATGCAAAGAAAATAAATTTCAAAGAA
The DNA here is from genome assembly GCA_034641835.2 of Pinus albicaulis. Classification (NCBI taxonomy): domain Eukaryota; kingdom Viridiplantae; phylum Streptophyta; class Pinopsida; order Pinales; family Pinaceae; genus Pinus; species Pinus albicaulis. Next base: position 1,684,123,056 of record CM076584.1, read on the forward strand.
CATAGTTAATTATATTTTGATCCATTCTTGGAATCCCTTCTTCCTCTTCCTTGGCTCCATTCTCCATGTATCATTTCATTCCTTCCTCTATTTTTATCATAGGTTTATAATAAATAGAATTAAGAAAATGGAATAAATTTTATAAATCTTAAAAGCATTCCATAAAGCACCCATAAATCTGATTTTTCCTAAATCACAAAATCACTCCATTAATCTTTCATGATTTTCTTTTCAATGTATATTTTTTTTTCCTTATGAGCAAAATATCATTTATCCATAGTTTTTCAAAAACTATTACTCATTATTTTTAAAACTCATAAAAGATACCAACTTGGAAATATAATTTATTTCTATAGAAGAATATAAATTCTTCTAAATAAAATAATTAATAAATAATTCTTCCAATATTCTTATAATTAAGAATTACAATAATATTCTTCATTTAATATCACTATAATAATTAATAATATTGAATTATTTAACAACTCTCATTTTACGAGAGTTTTTACGGTGGCTTACGCTAGGGATATTACAAAAATTTTGGAAGAATTTTTGTAGGATAATTTGGGAAGCTTCACCATATTGAATTAACCACTTAAAAAACTCTTTGACGACAAGGAAACCCACATCACTCATGTGTAATTTTCCATAATATCACCAAAAGGAATAAAATATTTATTCGTCATAAAATTATTTACATAAATAATTCTACTCAAGTAAGTCTCCATGGCTAATCAATCAAACCATATTTACAATTAAATACAAAATAATCATGTTTGTAAAAGAAACTAGACTGGGGATATTTCAACACCCATACAAGTTCACCTCATGTATTTTATTATTTTCCTTCTTTTATTCAAAAAATAACTAGATAGATATGAAAAAAAAATAGTTACGATATGCAACTTTAAATAAGGATAAAAGGATGTAGCAATTTTGTAAACATCTCAAGAGAAGTTATCTAGCTATAAATTGCAACTTTGAGAAGCAGAGTGAGTCCTGACTTTTTCACACAAGGGTATGGTATGATATAATTAATATTTCTTTATTTTTTACAGTTTCTTAAGGTTGATTAGATTTCCTGAGTCATATGAGACTTATGGCCGAAGTTTTCTTTTAAAAAATAGCAATGAAATTTTTTAAAATTCTAGTCTTACTGGGAAGGTATATAATTAATTTCGTTCATTGATGATTTTTTTACGTGTTGTTGTTTATTTATCATTGTTGATCATTGATACTATGCAATAGTTATACTAATTCCCAAGAAGTTTAGTTTGATCGATTTGTATTGGGTCATGAACTATATTTATGTTTCTATCTATTTTCATTTCACTCACATGATCATAAACATTATTATTTCTAAAGAATTACTTGATCACAGGTTATTGTAATCTAATAGTTGATACTCATTATATGAAAACAATTTTCTCAAATAAATTCAATGAAGGATCTTTATCTTATTTTCCTGCCCTTTGTTATTTTTCTTATGTTTCCTTTCCTTATTTTTCTACTTTTAGTTTCTTTCATTTCTTATATTGTTACTCTCTTGTTCTTTAATTCTTGTCATATATATATATATGTGTGTGTGTGTTGTAACTCCATTATATTTTTGATACTGCCACTCATTGAATTCTATAATGTAAACATGTATAACTATTATGATGTTGTTAGCAAAAATGTTTAGTATTACCATTTGTTCCATGTTTTATTTTGAGATCAGAATTAAATTAGCTTTATTTTATTTTTTATCATTAGTAAGGCTATAAAATATTTGTCTATGTTTACATATTTCTTGGTTGATTCCAACAAGAATTCAAATTATGTGGAAGAAATAACTTGTTATATTTCTAAACATCAACACCACTATGATTCTGAGACACATTACTTAAATGATTTAGTTCGGGATGGGCCATTACATAGGCATAATTAGGGGTGTGTTTGTGTGTGTGTGAAGCTCCATAGTATTTATGCTCCTTAATAAAAGCCATGGATTTTCTTATGGTAGATAATCTCGCACCTTGAAAATATATACAACATTTACAACACCATTTTTTCTATCCATCCATGCAAGAAGCAGTTGAATCCTTTATCCCTTTATTGATCGATCATATCTATGCATCAAAATAAATCTAACCAATTATAAATAATTTCTATATAAGCCATTTCCAATCCTATTTATGACGTGAGTATCATTGTGTGTGCATTTTATGAATTATTTATTTATGGACCTTTCTGAGCATGATCATGTTTTTTTAATGGTTGATTCTTTTCCACAATGACCATTCTCATTCCTTGCACCAAAGGAACTCATGTGTAATAGATATGTATATTTTTATTGGTCATGTTTATACCCATTCATTTTTTCCTTTGATTGTTTCTATTTTTTATTCTTACTTTCTCATCGCCTCCTCAAAAAAAATTTTGTAGTCATTAAGTTCAAACTATGTTCATATACTACATTTAATATTTAAATTTATTGGTATAGCTTAGTGGTAAATCCTAGCTTATTAAATTCTCATCACACCTACTGCACTCAATATAGCCCATAGGATACATATTTACATACCATATAACATATCTATAACAATGATATAAATATTGCTATAGGATAATAACGAATACACATTGTGAACACATGATATCGAATTCTCATTTCTGCAATATTAAAGAATACCATTAATTTGAAAAAAAAATTGATAAATACATTCCAAAATATTTTTGTTGAAAAAAATTCTTCATATATCTATCCAACAAGAAAACCCTAACTTTGACAAGATATTATAGGTATGCATTTTCTCATTGAATTTCCTAATAACCTCTTTTATTTCATCACTTGGTACGTAGATATCACAAATTTTTTATAAGAATATAAATCACAATAACAACTCTAAACTGAGAAAGCAAGTAGACTAACATCTCATCATAGGGAAACGTGAATATAAGAATATAACCTTGACTAGAGGTGATTAGTTGATCTGGAATGACTGTATTATTTTTTCTCTGCTAAGGGTCTTTTTAGTTTTAAAATATGTGCATAATTGACTCATTAGTTTGCATAAGGGTTAAGGAGTTTATCTATGATTTGTAGATGAATTTTAGTGTATTAGAAGCATAAAAAAAGCATAAATAACATTGAAAAACAATGTAAAATAGAGAAATAAGTGACCACATGAAATTTACATAGCAGACATGATAAAGAAGTTCACCCCTCCTGGGCTACATCTGCTGGTCCAACTCCCAATGGCTTCTCCATCTTTCATTATGCTCAAAATTTTGCTATTACATGTATTTATAGTTCTCTAATGGTTTTTTTCTTAGCACCAATGGCTTTATAATTCTCCAATTAGTCAAAAATAACTCTTCATTCACTCAGAATGGTCGAAAATTGAGCCTCCTACACTTTTTCCCAATATCTCCTAAGAAATCTCCACTAAAAGTGGACAACTCCAGTTAACTAGAGCTACATCTAGGTTGACCACCAAATTTGGTGCGCCCCTAACTTCTCCATGAAATAAACCCCATATTAAATGTGATGTTTGGACAGTGGCCACATGCGCACCCCAAAACCGTTACAAAACTTGCCGGTTAGAGAAATTTTTGTTAGGCTGTGGTTTTAAAAGGTCTGAACCATGGTCGTTGTCGTTAGGTTAGCCTAACCACGCGGTGGATCTAGAACCAACGATTTCCATCTGATATATGTAACGGGGACCCCTGGTGGGTTCGGACTGCCAGCGGTTTCCAACCCCCAACCATATGTGCAATACACTATAAATTAGACCTGCCATCCTATCATGTTAAGAAACATTACATAGAGTGGTTGGAAAAATATGTGCGTGCTTGGAGGTAGGTCAGGGGGTCGAGCCCTGCAACCTAACACAAAATTTTGTAATACAGTTTCAGGGCCACGTAGCGGCGTGATAGCTAGCCATGTGACACCCTCTAATTGGCTCATCCAACCCATACCTCAAATAATAAAATGACAATTGTCAACTAATGACTGGTTTGGTGGAAGGAATATTCCCTTTTTGTTGATTATGCATCCAGTTTGCTAACTATGCATCCCAGTCATTTTACCTGTTTTCCATTTCGATCAGAACACAATATCTTCCTTATACGACATTGGTTTTTAGAACTATTCACGGCGCTGCAATCAGGAAGATGAGATATACGCAACCATCCTAGTTTCAATCCAATATTGTAATGTTGAATTTTGAGAAAAATTTATGAACTCCTGATCATTTCTCCCCATTGAGAAGCTTTTGGTCCCCAAAAGACTTGATTATATGTTCAGTAGATGAGGGTACAACTCCCTCACCTTTCCAATCTCCATCCATTTTTCCTTGCTTGGTTTAGTGCCTTTGACCCCAACTCGAAGGTAGTCAACACTTTCCCCCTTTGATGCTCTTTTCCTCCTGTTAAGAATTGTATCTTCTTTGAGCTCATCCATAAATTATGGAGATAAATATTCAATAGAAGGTATTTTAACATCACTTCCTTGATCATTGATAAAAGGAGGCTCATAAAAGCATAAGTTTTCAACATTAACAATTGAATACATTTTCATGTAAGAAGGAAAATCAAGTTGGAATGCATTGTTACCAACTTTTTTTATGATCCTGAAAGGACCATAGCGAATGGGTTTGAGCTTTTTATCCTCCCCTTGCATCCTTTATTTTCTAATGTGCAACCATACCTCATCTTCCTCTTGAAACTTGTGATCAACCCAGTGTTTGTCATGCCCCTCTTTGTATTTACTTTGACTTTTCTCAAGTTGTTCTTGAACTTGTTGATGTATCATCTAGATTTTCTTAATGACCTTTTGAGCCTTATCAATATCACTATGGCCATCAATTGCAACATCCTTCTCAAGTATGAAGTCTAATGGCAATTTTGGAAAATACCCAAAGCATACTTCAAAAGGTGAGGTTTGTGTTGAAGAGTGCTTTGCCCAGTTGTAAACGTGCTGAATATAATGCAGTTGTTCATCCCACAAATTTGGATGTTTGCTGCAATATCCTCTCAATATATGCACAACTATTCTGTTCACCATTTCAGTTTGTCCACCTGTTTGTGGATGAAAAGCAGTACTCTTTTTCAATTTTGTATCCATCATTCTCTATAGATTTGACCAAAAATTCCCAATGAACTTGGAATCCCTATCACTAACAATAGAAGTGGGCAATCCAAAATGAACCCAAACATTTTGAAAATAAAGTTTAGTTGTAATGGTTTTCTTACATGGCATAAGTATACACATTTTACTGAGTCTATCCACAACTACAAAAAGATAATCATGTTGCTTTCTTGACATAGGTAGACCTCCAACAAATTCCATGGAGACGCTCTCCCATGGCCTTGATGGTATCGGTAGGAGCATTTACAATCCAAGCTTCCTATTACTAGGCTTACTTGTTGCACACATAAAACAACCTCTTATAAAACATGATGCACTATATATCATGTGAGGCCAATAATAATACCTCTGTAGATGCACCATTGTTTTTCTTACCCCAAAGTGTCCAGCAATAAGAGAAGAATGAGCTTCTCTCCTTTTGGAAGACATAGCTTTCCCAAATGAAACAACAAATTGTTATGCATGTGATAATATTTTTCTTCAACTTGATTCCCTTCACTCAAGCTAGTATACACATCTTGGAAATCAATGTCATGTGCATATTGTTCTATGTAACTCTCATGTACAACAAAATCATTTTTGAGTAAATTAGCAGCACTAATGATTGGTCTTGAAAGCATATATGAAACTTTATTAAATATACCTTTTTTTTTACCTTATAACCAAGTGAAATTGTTGAAGAAATCCAATCCACCTAAAATGTCTTGATTGTTGCAATTTTGTTTGTGACTACAAGTACTGTAATGGTTGGTGATTGGTGTGTACAATAGTCTCTTTACCCATCAAGTAGTGTCTCCACTTCTTGACACTTTGTACCAATTCATATAGTTCTTTTTCATATGTAGGATAATTATTTAAAACACTATTATAAGTTTCTGAATGAAAGGAGTTAGGCTTAACATGCTGCAAAAGGACTACGCCCATGGCATAGTCACTAGCATCGGTTTGTATCTCAAATTTTTGTCTCAAATTTGGTAGTTCAAGGACTGGAGCTGAAGTGATCTTGTCTTTTAAATCTTTGAAAGATTTTTGTTTTTTTCCTCCCCATTCGAAGCCTTTCTTCGCACTTGTCACTACATGCATAGGAGCTGCGATGGAAGAAAAGTTAGCAATAAACTTCCTCCAATATTGAGCTGCACCTAAGAAACTTCTTACCTTGGTAAATGTTTTGGGTTTGGGCCAATTCACAATGGCCTCCACTTTATAAGGATCAATACTCAATTCTCCTCCTCCTAAAATATGTCCCAAATAGACCAAATAAGTCTTTTCAAACTCACATTTTGACATCTTAAGAAACAATTTCTCTTTCTTCAAAATATCAAGCACTCTATTTACATGCAAGATATGATCTTCTCTTGTTTTGCTGAAAATTAAAATGTCATCTAAGTAAACAATAAAAAAGTCATCAAGGAATGGTCGCAAAACATTATCCATAACTCACATAAAATTTGTTGGTGCATTACATAAACTAAAAGGCATAACTAGCCACTCAAAGAGTCTTTGTTTGGTTTTGATGTAGTTTTCCATATATCACTTTCCGCAATTCTTACTTGATCATATCCACTTCATAAATCTAACTTAGTGAAAAAAATTTCTTCTTTCAGTTGATCAAGAAAATCATCTATTCTTGGCAGTGGGTAACGATTTTTTACCATAATTTTGTTCAAGTCTCGAAAATATACACACATGTGCCAAGTCCCATCATTCTTTGGCATCAAGACTATGGGTGAATCACATGGCGAGGTGCTTGGCCTTATGATTCCTTTATCCAACATCTCTTTGATTTGCCTTTTTCTTTATTCTAGCATTCTCCATTATCGACATGCGCTACATAACGATATTTGGAAGAGCACAATCATGTTGCAACTGAATCTCATGTTCAATTTTCCTTTTTGGAGGCAATCCTGTTGGGTCCTAAAAAATCCCATGATGCCCATTAACCACATCATATAATTATAATTTGAACTTAGGATCACATCATTCAAAAGATAAATGATTAATATCAGCTTTGGGCTTAATCGTAAGAAGAACAAAATTCTTACTTGAATTTACCAGCCTCTTTACCTGTCCAACATTCACCAAAGAAATTTTTGTCTTATTGCGGTGTGCTCTAACAATGAACTCCTTGAAAATAAATGATACATTTTCTCATGGAAATAGAAGATATCTTTCATGTTATACAATTAAGGACTCCCTAATACAATACCACTTATGTCAAGCGGAACCACATCTAATTCAACTGTGTCAACAAAGCTTGCAGTGATTACAAACCTCAATATACATTTCTTTGAAACATGTAGATTTTAATCCTTACAAATCCAACCAAATGGATATGGTTTTTGATGTGATATGGTATCAAGGTTAGGTTTTTTGACCAAATATTTAGAGATTAAGTTTTCTTGTGACCCACTATCAAACAGTGTGTCAATCTTCGTATGCTTGGATATGACCCTCACATGAAATAGTTCTATTATTTCTTCTTCATTGGGAGTGTTTATGTGACAGTTTGATGTACTAGTATTGGGTTTAGTTTCAATTTATTTTCCCTTCATGTTCTTCAATCCCATGGCTACGATTTTAGTCTCATCACCTAAATCAGATCCTAAATCATGTTGAGTTGTAGCAGCAGTTTTCTGTTTCGCTTTGTTATTGGGTTTCTTTGGTCTCAATTCTGGATGTAATTTCCAATAATGAGTTTCATCATGGCCTTCTTTTGAAGAATGTTTACAAGTCACTTTTTCTCCCTCTTTCTTAATAGATGAATTATTTTTGTTTTTACCTTTTGAGGTATTTTCCTTGGCTTTACCCTTAAAAGGTTTCTTTCTACCCTCATCAGAAATGTTCTTCCCTCTAGCTTCTAGATGTGTGGCCTGAACACAAACTTCATCTAGACTAGTGGGGTTAAACATGAGAATAATATGTTTTAGGTAGCTATGTAAGCCTCCTATTTACTTTATCAAAGTTTCTTGGCTCTGCAAATCCACTTGTAATAAAAGAGCTCTTCTCCTAAATTCCTGGGTGTATTCTTGCACATTTTGTCCCTTTAACTGCCTAAATTTTTTCCAATTCATGATGGATTTCTGCATATGAGCTAATGGATAAAACTGTTGTTTAATAGCAGCAATACAATCTGACCATGATAGAATAATCTTACCATTTTTCTTGATTTCCTCCTATTTCTTGGCTTCCCACCAAACAAGTGCTACATCTTCCATTCTCAAAGAATCTAATTGAATTTTTGTATCATCATCTTGAAGGTTCTGTATTCTTAAATAAACCTCCAATTGTCAAATGAAATTATCTATCTTGTTTGCATTTACTTCACCATTAAACATTGGCAATTTGAAATTAACATCAAGTTTTAATAAAGTATATTTACAAATGCTCTTGGACTTGTGTGGCTAATGTACTAAAGAATAAGTAGAAGATGATGATGTTGATGGTGAAGATGGTGGCTCTCCATTGCCTCCATTTCCTCCATTTCCCTTCTTTGACTTTTCTTCATCATGTTTACCTCCTGAAGATCCTTGTCCTTCCTTTTGGAGTTTACATCCTTCTCCTTCCAGTCTCTCATTCCTTTCTTGATAAATAATTCTAACCATTTTAGTCATGTCAAGAAATGCCTTCCTAAACTCTCTTTCTTCTTCCTTAAGGTCAACTTCTTCATTAATTTCTCCTTCCTCATGAGTCATGCTTAATGGAGCTTATGCTTCTTTAGGAGGTGAACTAGGTGGTGGAGATTGTGGAAATCTTGCTCTCCTTTTCTTTGGCTCCTTTTGAGACCCTCTTGCTTCCACCTATTTTCCTTCTCCCCTTTTGAGCTTAAGCCTTGTAAGCATCTAAAAATTGCAAAAATTAAACAATTCTTTGCACTAAACAAAATCAGAGAAAAAAAAAATCTAGCTTTGATACCATCTAATCTGAAATGACTATATTATTTTTGATGTGCTAAGGGTCTTTTCAGTTTTAAGACATGTGCATAATTGACTCATTAGCTTGAATAAGGATTAAGGAGTTTATCCATGATTTGTAGATGAATTTTAGTGAATTAGAAGCATAAAAAAAACATAAATGGCACTGAAGAGCAGTGTAAAATAGAGAAATAAGTCACCACATGAAATTTACACAGCAGGCATGATGAAGCAGTTCACCCCTCCTTGGCTACATCTTCTAGTCCAACTCACAATGGCTTATCCATCTTTCATTATACTCAAAAATTTTCTATAAAATGTAGTTACAGTTCTCTAATGGTTATTTTCTCTGCACCAATTGCTTCAGAATGCTCCAATTAGTCAAAAATGACTTTTCATTCACTCAAAATTGTTGAAAATTGAGCCTCCTACACTTTTGCCAAATATCTCCTAGGAAAGCTCCACTAAAAGTGAAGAACTCCAGTTAACTGGAGCTAAATCTGGGTTGGCCGCCAAATTTGGCACGCCCCTAACTTCTCCGTCAAATAAATAGCGTATTAATGTGATGGTTGGGTGGTGGCCACATGCGCACCCCCAAACCGTTACAAAACTCGGCGGTTAGCAGAACTCCCATTAGAATACGGTTTTAAAAGGTTTGAACCATGGTTTTTGCCGTCAGGTTAGCCTGACTGGGCGGTGGAGCTGACATCAACGGTTGCATGTGATATATGTAACATGGACAGCTGGTGGGTTGGGACTGCTGGCGATTTCCAATCCCCAACCGTATGTGCAATACACCATAAATTAAACCTGTCATCCTATCATGTTAAGAAACATTGCATAGAGCGGTTTGCAAAATATGCACGTGCCCAAAGGGAGATTAGGGGGTCGAGCCCTATGACCTCACACAAAATTTTGTAATACTGTTTCAGAGCCACATGGTGGCCTCAGGGCTAGCCACTTGGCACCCTCTAATTTTCTCATCCAACCTATACGTCAAATAGTAAAATGACACTTTTCAACCAACGACTGGTCCGATGGAAGGAATATTCTGAGGAATATTCCTTTTTTTGCTGACTGTGCATCCTAGTCAAACCTAGTCAAACTATCGTAATTTTACCTGTTTTCCATTTCGATTAGAACACAATATATTCCTCATACGACATCGTTTTTTGAAACACTCGTGGCATCGCAATTAGGAAGATGAGATATATGCAACCATCCTAGTTTCAACCCAATACTGTAACTTTGAAGTTTGAGAAAAATTTATGAACTCCTGATCATTAGTATCATACAGTATTTTCCTCTCTCCTTACTCTAATACATGACCATGCATTCACTAAATAAAATATCTATAAATATGTACATATGTTATAGAGATAAAAAAATCAAGGAACCCTAGGTTGTCACTTTTCATCCCTCAAATCAATGTCGTAAGGAATAATGATGAAAAATATGCCACTAAGGGTGAGGCTAGCATAACCTAGTTACAAATACCTATAATGTATATGCCAAAAAATAATAGGGAAAAAGGCACAACTTTTCCCAACTTGTATATTATAATTAATTTATTCCAACCAGTGTTAATTGTTCCTCAAACATGGAAATGAAATTCTCATAAAACCTTATCACAATTGCTCCCAACTCAAGATGAACTTTTAGCTCTTATAATGTATTTCAAAGGTTTTTATTGTGTACTATGTCAAAAAAATCTCTAAATTGATTGAAACAACATATGAATTTGATTTCATTATTGTAAAACTCCTACATCATGATGAAAAGTATATTGCAATGATTTTAAACAGGACAAGTTTTTCCATAGTTGACCGATAACTACTACGTTCAACTCAGCCTCTATCTCTATTTTTATGTGTTTCTAGCCACACAATGATATTGTTTTCCAAAATAGTTCCTTATAACTTAGCTAAACTAGGGATAATCATATTGATCCTCCTCTTAGGGAATATTTTTCTTATTCACGCACTTAGAAATATGTACAATGGGTATTGTACTCTAATATTTAGAAAACTTTCACTCCATTTTTTATACTTTATTCTTGATATAGTTATACCTCTCTTCTATCTAATAAACATAACATATTCCTTTTTAGAAATAGTTTGAATGTTGTGCACAACATCAAAGGAATTTCAGAAATTTTTAAGTTATAGATTTAATTGCTTAAAAATATTCTTCACTAATTTATTAATATAAAAATTCCTATTTAGAATATTCCCAATAATAACGATTTATAATATGATGAAATTCTGTTAAGGAAAAAAACAAAGTACTAACTACATTTAAATGAAAAAAATTAGTTAAAACTATAACTAAAGAAAAACAGAAAGAGTAAAATTAAATTATAATATAAAATTTGACAAGATAAAATTAAGATATAAAAGAGAAGTATGTGTATTCTTAACATAAATAACCATTCCATTAAAAATACATCCGCAAAATGTAAATTGTAAGGATGAAATGAATGTTGGAATTAATGGAGAATGCATTATTGGAGAGATTTTATTCATTAATTGTGTGTGTATCCTAGTTTAGGAATTAGTTCCTATTTCCTAGGCGTTAGTTCTAACTCTCCTATTATCATGTAAACATATATATTCTTGATGCTAATGATGAATGAGTAGAGTGTCCTCTGCTTGGGAAGTCTCCAGGCGTAAATTTGACACCTGTGAGCTGCTAGCTTTCAATATATAAGTTTTGTCTTATATTTTTAACATGGTATTAGAGCTGGTGATCATTAGTAGTTGTTGAGCCTTAGTGGTAGAATTTTGGACTTGGGTGGTTGGAGTGCCTTTGTGGCAAATTGGAGCCTAGGTGGCTGAAGTGCCTTAGTGGTGAAACTGGTGAACCTGTGTTGAGCCTTGGTGGCTAGTTCATTTCGACAACCTTTATGGTTGGTTTGAGAGCCCTAGTGGTTGGTTGTGTCATAAGCCTTGGTGGCTAGATAATTTAAGAGACTTGATGGATGGTTCAATTGTTGTAACACCCCTAGTTTTATGATCTTGCAAATTAGACATTTGAACTTGAATCCAAAGGGGAGTGGACCCCAATGGATAAATATTTTGTGGATGTAATTAAGTATGTAATTATAAATAAATAAATAAAATGATTCTGTGCATATTGACCAAATGAGAATTATGAGATCACTTGCCAACTCCATGAGTTGTGGAAAGAGGCTAAGATTCCCCAAAAATCTTTCAAAAATCCTTGAAAGAATTTATTTTCTAAATTAGATTTTTGAGGAAAAATCTAATTTCCCCAATGATGTGGAGAGTTGTTGGGAAGAGGTAAAAACTGGGAAAAGAAGAAAGCAGCTTTAAAAGTCCCTAAATAAGGGAAGCCTAGGCAAACAGGAAGAAAAGCATCCTGTAATTCTGGACGCAGAATTAGAAACATGCTTTGGGGAGAAAAAGCTTAAATAAGATATTCCTGAACAGATTAGAGGTTGGTCTGTTCTAGGAGATGATCTCAGCTCGGGGGTGAGTTTTTGAGGACAGAAGAACTCTAAGGTTGGTAGGTTGGTCAAATTGCAAAAGTGGTATGCACACTGTTTTGTTGAGAAATTTAAATATGATATTTGTTAGACAATAGTGAAAAGTGTTATGATAATTATGTTGAGTTATATTGAGGTATAATAAATTTTCTTTACTTTTAACAGAGTTGAATAGAAGAATTATCTCTCCTAACTCTGTATAGTAGTAAGAACAAATCCCTGGAACACTGTCAGCCAGAATCTCTAAACCATGATGTGGTTTAAATCTGGAGAGAGTGTAATTGCCTTCCTAGAATAATTGAAGTGTAACTTTAATCTGCTTTAAAAAAAAAAACAAGTAAATAAATAAAATAGTCTCCTGTATTAATACTGAGGGATGGTGATAAGTTCTACTCTTATAGAGGTAGATATATTCCAATGAAATTTTAATATCAGACTCCATAAAGGAGTTTGGGTATTTGCATGATAAACTGAACCTGGAAGGACTTTGCATATGGAATAAAATGAAATCATGATACTAATGCTATCTTCTATTTATAATAGATTCCATGTATAGAACCAATAGTAAAATACCGAACAGAACTTTTATTAAACTGTAGACAGAATTCAGAAGTTACTTGGAAAAACAGAGATCCATTAGCAAAGCCTATAGAAATGCTGGTTAGAAGTGATTACTAGCAATTAGAGTCATTGACTTTCTTACTCTATTGATTTAGAAAGATTGAATTTGTGTAAGTATAGTATTGCTTCCAGAATACAAATCATGTAAATAATTATTTTCAGTGTCTATAAGTAGGCCTGAAGGCAGATTATATAACTTTAAACAAATACATGCCTTTACACATATATATATTCCAAAGTCTACAAATTTAATTTCTTAAAATTAAATGATAACAAATGACAGGAAATAAGATGTTGGACGGGTTCATACCCAGTAAAGCATTATGTTCTTATACATAACATTTCCTCATTTTACGAACTGATATGTAAACAGAAAACTAGCTCTTATAATGTGTATTAGAACCAGGAGTAAAGCTTCCATAGGTGAGTACTGACGATCTAATCATGGATTAGAAATTATATAGTCAACTGGAAGAATTCAGACATATTACTTGACATAAATGTAATTGTTATAACTATTGCGAAACCTGAAGGTGCATAATTGAAAAATTAATTGAGAAGAGATTTTCAGTGAAACCAAAATTATATTAAAACTACCCTATTCTATTATCGGACAAACTCAACAATTTCAACATAATTTCACCGACTACATTATATGCGTCATAGTGGATGGTAATTATGATTGAAATTAACAAAAAAATAAAATACATCGAACCTAGGGTTGTGCATGCACGAAATAAAAATCGACTCAGTATAGAGGTATACATATATTTATATGTATCAAATTGGATATGATAATATATGTCCAACAGTGAGTTAACAAAAGATTTAAACCAACACCCATGTACCAAATAAAATCGCGGAGAATAGACCGAGCTGGAGTACCCCGTCGACATGGGGTCATGAACAAAATTCAAGACTATGTAGTTGAGTCGAAAATTTGTTATGAAGAACGAGAAAGTTAAATTAAGTCCTCATTACACAACAAATTAAAATAGCCTCGCAGGCTAGCCCTCATAACTATAGCAGACAGTGTCAAGTAACATTATATGTTCAGAGTCGACAGATGTAGAGCAATGTCTACCAACCTGTAGCGAAGAGCGTAACCCTACATTAGTAAGGAAATACAAAATAGAGCTATAAACCAAAGCTCGCGACAAGATGATGAACGAACTACATTACCTGCAACCGAATAAATTATAAATTAAATTAGTAACAGAGAAATATCAACGCAGGATGTATCCATAAAATCAATAAATAAGTCTCAGTGTCAAGGTGTTTCTTATGGTGAAATGGTGACATTTACCATGCAGGGTTTGCAACGCTGAGAAGACCCAACCAACGAAATTGTAATACCTGAGACAAAAACGAAAAGCTGAGTTAAGCTCTGTGGTCGACAACGAAGCAACACCTTCTGGTTAAGAATTAGAGGAGGAAATCGAACTATGCAACGATAGCTATAACTGAAGGCCACATAAATCTTTGAGAACGGAAATAGAAAAATTACCAAGGCCTGGCGATGGTATTAAAACAAAAGTTTCTATGCCTTTCTGTCCAGAACGACCCTCGTCTACACCTGTGAGATAGGGTGAGGACGCTCAGGGAGTTTTGACACAAAAACCAAATTCAAAAATTAGAAATAACAACGAACAAGTGTGAGGAAGACCCACAGAGCTACCTGGTTATGGGAGACGCATTGCGGCCAGGTAGAAAACGTGTAACTCAGGTTGCACAAGCTCTTGCAACGATGCCGAGAGGGAAGAAGACTCCGGAGAAAGATGAACCTATGACTTAAAAGAGGTTTAATAGAAAACGTAAGAGGAAAAAACCCCAAACATCTCAACGCTACACTTGTCATTCATCGAGCGAGTATCACAAGGATCGACGAAGGAAATCCCAGGGTCAGAAACCCTAAATCTGATTGTATGACGGAGTACATAAACAGATAAGCACGTCGTCTTAAGGCATACAGACGTCTTGTCCATAATTAAACCAAGCTGTAGTGGGAGGCTCGAGGCAGAGCATTCTCCAGTCCATTAATGTCATACGTATTATGTGGAGCCAGAATGGTACACAATAAACATTCGGGAATTTCGTTGCTCTTCGTATCGTTGAGCTAACGTTAGATCCAGACGAGAATGTTAAATTATGGTAGAGGAATGATGGTAGACGTGCGTTCATGAGACGAATCCCCAAGTCCAAATATATTAACCATAACATTATATCGAACCGCGAATGGCCTTTGCACCATGACAACCAATACCATGATCTTCGACTTCAATGTAAAGTATGTACGTAATGTTGACATAAGAGAAAAAATGTGAGAGATTAATAATTAAAATTATATGACAAATTCGTTATGTTGATAACGTGAGTAAGGGAAGTATAGTGCTTGATGTGAAATCGATATGGTTTGATTAGTAATCGATATGACTAGGTATCTATGGATCTAATTATAGATTTTCAAAAAGGGTTAGTGGAGCTTTAAGTGGTAGTATGTATAGATTTTTATATGCTTAACACTTTAAATAGGAAAACAAAATTGGGTAAGTGGAGGTGTGACAATTGCTTTTGCGAAAGCGCCCTAAATTTTTTTGGAAGCCTCATCAGCACTACTTTTGGGGGTCAAACCCATGCTCATCAATGATTGTTTTGGTGGTCAAACATGTGTTGATAAACGCTAGTTTTAGGGGTCAAACCTATGCTAATCAACACTGCTTTCAGGGTAAAACCCACGTTGATGACCAAAAACATATGAAATTTTTCCACAACGCGACCAGGAAAGAAATGAAACGGTGTCGGTGAGCACGAATCCTCTTTGGTGAGTTTTTTTTATATGAAAGCTCGAGGCCTTGAATTTAGATTGGTGGCTCTACAAGTTTTCTTCATTTATCGAAGTGTATGGAAAATCAGTGTGAATCGAGGGTAGAGGTAGATTATGTCAACCTTATGGAAATGTGTTGACTGTTGTGGCCTAGATCAGGTATTTGGTAGTTTAGATCATGCATTTTGTGGCCGAGTTTATTTTTCGAGATCACGAGATCTGATTGGAAGGAGATATTTGTTGAGATCATTCTGTTCATGACAAGGTAGATCACGTGTTCTAAGATCGACATCACTATGTCAGTTCGACTATTGTGGCACCGGATTTCTTATCTAGTATGTTGGTATAATTTTATTTGGTTGATCAGGATTATTGTAAGATCACCTTTGTTTTTATTTTAAACCATTGTTTTTTTGGGGTTGACGATCTTGATGAAGATCGATAGATCACGATGAATAATCGTGTGGTAAAGGCATACTTGAACGATAGAAATAAGTTTGATCGGTCTAATTATTTTAATTGGAAATTCAAGTTGCAGACCGTGCTTAAGGGGCAAAGTGCGTCGGTAATTTCAATTGGGAATGAGTTGAAGCCGACTGTAGCTGAGGGCGGAACAACTGCAGCAATTCAGGATTGGAAGAAGATGGAGAAAAAAGCGAAAGTGTTATTGATATTTTCAGTGAAATATTGTATTATCCCTCACATCAAAGAGTGGAAGCAGCACATGATATCTAGAAAAATCTTAAGCATTTGTATGAGATAAAGAATACAAATAATTTATTGTTCTTGAAGAGAAAGATTCTCTTCATCAAAATGGAGGAGAGTGAGTCAGTCGATGCATTCATTTCTCGGATCAAGGAGCTGAAAAATATTTTTTTCGATATAGGGTAGAGAGTATCAAACATTGATATTGTCACAGTTACCAATAATGGTATGACGGATGATTACAATATTTTTATTACATGCCTAAATGCAAGGGAGAAAGCCCTAAATTTTGAAGAATTTATGGGGATCTTGATACAAGAGGAAGAAAGGAAAATGACTCTGAAACCTTAGAATTCAGATCTTGCACCAATGGTGAAGAAAAATTCTTTTAAAGGAAGAGAAATAACAAGACAGAAAGGCAGAGGCACACCACAGAGAAAACCACCTCAGGGTATGTCTTCGACCAAAAATGATTGATGTATTAAATGTTTTATTGTGGTAAATCTAGTCACATTGCTAGGAATTTCCATAAGAATAAGCTTGATGAAAATTGAAATAGGCATAAGAAGCATGCAGGGAACTTTTCTGATGAAGATCAGAATCAGGACCCCAGAATTTTTATGTCTGATTTTTTTCTGTCTACTGAGAATTATGAATCAAAAACTTGGCTTGTGGATTATAGAGCTTCCACTGACATGACAGGTAATAGAAAATGGTTTGAAAATTTTAAAGAGACCAGCAATGGTGCTAATATCTACCTTGTTGATGACAAAGGTTGTTATATTAAAGGGCACAAAAATATTCTTGTGGTCTTACATGATGGTAATATTATTCATATTCAAAATGTTATGTAAGTAGAAGGAATTAAAAGAATCTGGTCTTTATCCGTATGATAACAGATCAGAATGTTAAGGTAGAATTTTCTAAGTCTTATTATGTTATTAAATATATGTTGGACCATATGAAGCTAATTGCATTAGGTATTCGAGTTTGAGGTTTGTACAAGATGAATGTAAGAAGTGCACCACACCATGCCTTGACTTCAATGGTTATGAATACAAATAATTTGTGGCATCAAAGATTCGTTCATATCAATTTTCATGACCTACTACTACTCTAGAAACAAGGTATCATCAATGGAATCCCTATTTTATAAAATTTTGAAGGATGTGCCCTTCGGAAGATGCATAGGGGTGATTTTCCCTCAAGTTCATATAAAAGGAGGAGAGATACACTAGAGCTTGCGAACACTAATTTATGTGGGCTGATGCAGACAAGGCCATTAGGAGGTTCATATTATTTTTTATTATTTTTTGATGATTTCATAAGATTTACTTGGGTATATTTTCTCAGAAAGAAGAGTCATAATTTTAAATACTTTAAAGAATGCAGGAGCATGGTTGACAAATAGACAGGGAAGTTCATCAAAATTCTCTGCTCAAATCAAGGGGGAGAATACAAGAAAAGTGGATTCATCAAATATTTCAAGGACCATGGGATATTTTTATAGTTCACGGTACCCCATGCTCCTCAACAGAACAAGGTTGCAGAGAGAAAAAACAAAACCCTTGTGGAGCGTGCACATAGCATGTTAAAAGGTAACAACCTATCTAATGTTTTTGGGGCAGAAGCAATAAATATTGCAGTGTATTTAAAGAATAGGAGTCCAACAAAAATCCCTCATCATAAAAATTCATTCGAAGCTTTATTAGGTTTTATGTCTGCATAAACCATTTAAGAGTTTTTGTCTCGAAACATTTTTCTTATGTTCCAAAAGAGGATAGGAATAAACTGGATTGAAAGGCCATTAAATGCATTTTCATTGTGTACTGAGTAGAGTTGAAAGCATATAAATTGTTTAATCCTTCTACTCACAAAGTGTTTGTGAGTAAAGATGTATTATTCCATGAACATATTGATGATGGAAACTATGATAAAGACAATGAAGATTGGGACATTCATTTGCTCATGGAAGATGGAGGTAATGAAACAAGGGACAGTCATGAGTAGCAACAGTAGCAGAAAAAGGAATAATTAGATGATACAGACACAATCAACAATCCAAGTCCATTAAGGGATGATCAAAAGAGATTTGAGGCCACTCCAATGCCTAGAAGATCAAGTAGGAATACACACTTACCTATCAAGTATTAAGACTATGCTCTCATGAAAAATATCCTGAATTTTGTTGAGCCATAAAAATATTAAGAAGAAATTGAATATGATGAATGGAGGGCAGCCATGAAAGAGGAATATGATTCAATACTTAAAAACAAAACCTAGTATCTAGTTGAACTTCGTGAAGGTAAACAAACCATAGGTTACAAGTGGTTATACAAGTCTAATTTTAAAATAGATGGCAGTATAGATAAATATAAAGCTAGTATTGTGGATAAGAGGTATTTGGATAAAGAAAGGTATTGATTATGAAGAAATCTCCGTCCTTGTAGCTAAGTTAAACACCATTATAATATTAAAAGCCTTAGCTACTAAACATCACTAGAAAATACACTAGCTAGATGTGAAATCTACTTTCTTAAATGATGAATTGAAAGAGGAGGTGTATCTAACACAACATGGAGGGTTTGTTCAACAAGGGCAGAAATATTTACTCTGTAGATTGAGGGAATCAATGTATGGATTAAAACAGGCACCCAGGTCATGGTATGAAGAAATTGGCGCATCTTTCTGACAGAATAATCATAAGAGGAGCAAGAATGACCCAAATATGTATACTTTGTTTGATGAAAAGGGGAAAATTGTTTTTATTTCTTTATGTGTAGATGATATTATTTTTACAGGAAATATTGATGAGCTCATTAAAGAAATCAAAGTGTAGATGTCACGAGCTTTTGAGATGAAAGACCTTGGAGAGTTACACTATTTTCTGGGTCTTGAAGTCTCAAGGGATTCTGGCCAGAATTTTCTATCTCAAGGAAAGTATGTTTTGAGCTTATTGAAAAAGTCAATAATGGATCAGTGCAAAGTTGCCTCAGCGCCTTTACCACAGAATGTCAAACTTCAGAATGATGATGGTTCTAAGGAGGTGGATGCAACACTATACAGACAACTAGTTGGGAGTTTTATTTATCTAACTAGAACTAGACCTAATTTAGATTTTAAAGTCAGTGTTTTCAGCCAGTTTATGTCAAAGCCTATTGAAAGTCATTCGGTGGTAGTGAAAGGCTTCTTAAAGTATCTTCAAGGAGCCTTAGACTTTGGTATTAAATATACTGATTCTTTTGATTTTAGATTGAGAGTTTTTTCAGATTCAGATTGGGTCGGAAATATGGATGACAAACAATCCATAAGAGGTTATGCATTCAATATTGGGTCTCGAGTCATTGCATGGAGCAACAAGAAGAATAATATTGTATCCTTATCTTCTGTAGAAGAAAATTATCAAGAAATGTGTGCAGCAATGTGTGAGGAAGTTTGGTTGAGGAGACGTCTCCATGATGCCGGTGAAGAAAAAAAAGATGCAACCATTATAAGATGTGACAACTAGAGCTCAATCAAACTTGCAAACAATCTTGTGTTTCATAAAAACACAAAGCATATTGATATGTAGTTTCACTTTGTTAGAGAGAAGGTTCAGTCAAAAGAAATGTATATTGAATACTATAATAGTTGTGATAATGCAGTAGACATTTTTACCAAGCCCCTTGGAAAAATTAAATTTGAAGTATTTAGGGAGATGTTACGAGTACTAGTTACCCCTTTCTCCATTAAGGGGCAGTGTTGGAATTAATGGAGAATGTATTATTCGAGAGAGTATGTTCATTAGTCGTGCATATATCCTAGTTTAGGAATTAGTTCCTATTTTGTAGGTGTTAGTTCTAACTTGTTGATTGTCATGTAAACTTATATATTCTTGATGTTAATGATGAATGAGTAGATATTTCTCTTCTTGGGCAGTGTCCAAGTGCAGTTTGCTCACCATTGACCACCTAGTTTTCAATATATAAGCTTTGTCTTATATTTTTAATAATGAGTAGAATTTATTGAATTACATTTACGAAATAAAATCAAGTTTTAACCTTTTTTTTCATGATCAAATGGGTTTTGGGTGCCTATGTTATGTTCGACTTACCATTTAATGTTGATTTAATGGTTCGAGTTCTCTGAATAGAGTTTAACGTTGTAGTCCTTGAAGGAATTAAAAAGTCCTCTCTTTAAATTATTCAATAAAATATTTGTAGATAGAGTACAAATAAAATAAATTTTATTAGTAACTGATTTTTAAAGTGTAGAAATAAATAAATAATAATATAGAACTATTTAAAAACAAAATAAATTAAAATTATTTTCTGTCTTGCAAAAAATAATAATAAACCTTCAAATTAGTTCCCAATTTAAGTAGGTGCCTTACATTTTTTAAAGTATGTGATAAAATGATGAAATGCACCATTAAAGTGTCTATTCTGAATAAACGATGGAGGTAAGCAAAACAAGTGTTTACCAAACTACATTGAAATAGATAGTGAATATTATCAAAATATATGTATGGTATGCAAATTTTAGTTTAAAAATCATTAGTAGTAATGAACCATCGTTATAAACAATAGGGGAATTCATATTTTTAAGACACAGCAGCTTTGAACCACAGTTATAAACAATAGGAGAATTCACATTTTGGTGGGGTTGAGGTCCGGAGAAGCAGCAAACACAGCGGTAGACACAGCAGCTCTCATTTTCATGACCAATGGCATCATCGTTCTTACAGTCATGTCCAAGGAAGCCTCTTATATACTTAATGAACCTTCTGCGGATTGATATGTTAGATGATTGATGGTTAATAAATATTGACACCTTATTTATTGATGAGTTGTACTAGCACATGAAATATTTCGTGGATCCATACAATGCATATACTCATATAGAGGGATCGTCTATAAATACAAAAGGGAGAAGGGGCTGAGCAGAAACTGGGGGGAGATTTTAGATGTCTGATATTGAACAATCCGTATATTAATTGAATTCGACCTAGTAATATCGAACATGGACAGATTCTTCGTTCGTACAGCACACGGGAGAGAAAATACACGACTGTTTTAAAGTCGCCGTGGCAAAAGGCATTTAACGCTCAATGCTCTCCTGTTAAATTGATGGTTTCAACTTTACGCGTTGAATGTGATAAGAGAGCGTGGAATAGTAATGTCTGACCGAGTTGGGATGTTTGGCAAGGTCCTCGAAACCGTTTAGTTCATCCCCGGCGTTGAATTGACTTCAACTGATGAGAAAGCAACAGTTCAAGATATATACATTGAAATATGTTACTAGATGTACAGAAATTAGCAAGCTAATTCAGAGATAATGTAAATATATATATATATATAAATATATATGACAGTGTGGGAAGGTATTAAACAATGCCCATAAAATTTGTTCTCAAATCTAGGTTCACATTAATCAGCATTTAGCACAGACTCGAAGATTTCGAAAAGCACTTCCGACTTATCTGAATCCGTATTTTCGAATTTAAGACGGACTCCAGACTCGGAAGAAATCGGAAACATTTTTAAAGTACATAGAGATTTTTTTTCAAACGTATATAGAAAGATATAAAAGAGAGATGGTAGCCATCTAAATACGTAGCAATTATTTCAAAAGCTCAAAAATGCAAAGATATATGCAAGTGTGCAAAGATATAGGGAAGAAATATAAGAAAGCTCAAAAATGCAAAGATATATGCAAGAAATATAAGATTTGGGAAGACCATTTTTCTAAAAATAAATAGAAGAAAAAAGATTTATAAATAGAGTAAAAAATAAATTTATAGTTAAATTTTAGAATTCTAAATTAACTATAAAATTTTAAAAGAAAAGTTTTAATAATATAAATAATTATAATTTTTATTTATAAAAAGAAAATAACTAAAAAAATTTAATTACATTCAATATACTATGACAAATAAATATTTTTTTTTACTAAAACTTTACATGCATATAAAATTGGTAATTAAAAAACTCTAAATTTTACACTGTGTAAAATTTTGAATATAGAATTTATAATGATTTTATTGTCCCAATATAATGAAGAACAAATAATGTCATAATGTGACGAACAATAAATGATATGGAAATTGGATTAAAAAAATCATGTCGTAATGTGAGAAACAACAAATTTCATCACCTATATGACGAACAACAAATGACTTTGTAATGTAATGGAAAATGAATGTTGTCACAATGAGATGAATAAGAAACAACATTGCAATGTTATGACATCAAAATATGATGAACAATAAAAGTCATCACAATGCGATAAACAACAAGTGTTGTGACAATGTGATGAATAACAAACAACATTGTAAAGTGACTAACAACAAAAAAACATCACCATGTGACAAAATATAAACAACATTGCAATATGATGAACCGGAAACATCTTTCTAATTGGAAAAAAATTATGTCTCAATGTGATACAAAATATTGATATCATAATGCATTGATAAAAAAAATATTAGTATCAAAATGCACAAAAAGTAAAGAATCTGATTTCACTCATTATAGTTGGCTAATAAATGTAGTGCAATGACATTTTAGATCAAGGAGTGCCCTCGCTTATTCTTATCCTTTTGCATTTGACGTGTATGGGGAAGTCATAGAGAGAGATAAGTTGAAAACAATGGAAAAATGATTGAAACGAAAACTTTTCTAAGATCAACAACAACAACTAGAGGAAACAATAGAAAGACTTTCCAAGATTATGGAGAGACTTTTCATGAATAGAGAATTATGGCCAACCGAAAGCAAGTCTAAGATGATTGGATTTCAGTGTGTCTCTCTCCCTAACATGGATGCAACAGGTTTTGATCGTGAGTTGCTTTACTAACAAAGTCCATCCTAATAAGACTTGACTTGACTGTTATAATTCTTTTTAATTAATAAATATTTTTTATTATTTTTAAATATAACCGGATTATACATATCTACACAAAATGAATGACAACATCTCCACTCAAAAAATATATATACTAATTATGAAATAAATTAAATAAAATTTAAAATTTTATATAATAATTTATTTAAAAAATGTAGAGAATAGGAAATTTTATTATTTAGTAAATTTATACATTAAAGTAAAAATGATGTAAAAAATATAGTAATTGAAAAAAAAATGGGTGCCTTTGTTTATAATTTAAAGTAAAATTAACTTTTGATTCATTAATGTGTAATTCTAGTCATATACATTTTTGTATTATTTTAATGAATTAAAATTTTCAAAATAATTTATTATAACTAAAATCTCAAACCAGAAATTCGCAAATTTCAAATTTAATGTTCACTCTACGCCCTCAATCGTTATGAAATTAAATTGTTCAATAGTGAAGATTACAAAATGGTTATCAAATTGTCTCACTTTAATTCCATTGGCACGTAGCTAGAGAGCATTCATTACAGTTATGGCTATAAATTACAGGGATGTGCCCATTTTCAATCGCATAGGGTCAAGCTCTTTCCTTTCTTTTTTTTTTCAACAGGAGAAAAATCGCTGTTTAGATATTAAATCATTGGCAAAACAGTCCATCATACAGAAACATGTGCGACTGAGGGGGAGATAGCCAGTCTCGACAGGAGAGAGGAATTTCCCGATCAGGCAGAGGTAAAAAAGAGCAACAGAGTATAGATCCTCATCAGTCATTGTCGTGAAACCATATAGGCTCACAACAACATATAGTGCCCAGCAAAAAATACTGGCACCCAGGCGAAAGTAGGATGAAAAAATACATAGAACGGTAGAAACAATAAGAAAGATAACACTGCCGACCTCTATGCTGATACAGCGCATTAACGAAACCAAGAGCATACACGATGAGTGTAATGTGGTATAGCGAAAGGGAGGCAGACAAAACCAGTGCGCTGTAGCCAATATGACAGAGCAAGAAATATGTGCAGACATGCATCGAGAGCAATAAAAAACAACCACCATATCATTTGCATCCCAAATAAAGAGAGAGCCCAAGAGCCTACAATGGGAAAGAGAAGGAGGTCTCGGCTCTGTTTTCGCTGATATATGTGACTGAGATGAAACCAAATTCATGTGCCAGCCCAAGTTTAGAGAGCTTATCCGCCCTACTATTCAGCTCTCTGTAGATATGGTGGGTGGCTGTCCTCTGAAATTGGGAGAGAAGGTGGGTAATACGTTCGACCCAACCACATAGATGTGGGCATCGGAGAGTAGTCCTGCCTGAGATACCTCCAATTACAACCTGGGAATCCCCATATATATCTATGCAAGGGATCCTCAGGTGGAGAGCCACAAGGAGACCGCTCCACAGGGCTAATAGCTCAGCTTTGTTGTTAGTACCAGGGCCGCCATTCCAGGAGATGTTGTAGCGCTCCCCAGCTCTTTCCTTTTATTGCCAACTTGTCAGATTAACATCTTTTCGTTTCTTAAAAAAGAGCACGCCAATATTTTGATATATATCAAGAATTTATCGATGTAACTCTTTTCTGTTTCTTAGCTCATCGTAAACAAATAATCTAATACGATCAACATGTCGGACTTGGTATGGCGGACTCGACGATAAGCAGCGGCAAGGATTTGATGAGCCAGAATGAGGAAACTGAAGGAAGTGAGCACTATGATGAATTTGTTCCCACCTCTATGTCTGTCCCTGCACCGACCATCCAACTCATCACACAAGAATCTTTCTTGCGAGCGCAAACAGAGGTTCTGCATATTGTGATAGATATATTTGATGTGTAATATTTCTTTTCTTGATCCTATCAAAATGGATGGAATCGGTCCATGGTATTTTCCCATGGTATCGGTCCATGGTATTTGTTGTCAGTTTTCAAGGAAAATAATAAAATAAAGTCCATCAACCTATAAAAGGGGATAAAAGATAGGGATTTAAAATCATTTTGGTTTTATCTATCTTACTCTGTTTGGGTTGAGAACTTGGCCTCACCAATTCTAACATTGATCCCGGGACGAAAACCCCGTGGTGAATTTGTCTAGTGGATCCATCTAGGGTCCACGATTGTGCTTCAATATTGGTTTTCTATTTTAAGGAGCAGCCAAGCATTCCATCTGCAGGAGCTCAAATTTATTTTATGGGAATGTATTTTATTTTCAACATATAAGGTTTCATTTCCAGATCTCGTCTATTTTCATGTTTTTTACTGAATGTAATTTTATTGAGAACACTAGAATGTGCTAGATCTGAATAAATTATTAAGGTTTGGGATCTTATTGTGGTATCAAAGCTTTGCATTCTTCCAGTCTAAGAGTTTTATGTAGAGATCTTCGGTGGGATTTCTTCTCACCCTAAACCTGCATCTTCCAGCTTCAGAGGTATTTGCTATCACCCTAGTTGATTTCCTAATTTTTACTTCTTTTAAGGTTATGAAGGACAGAAATTCACTTTGTTGAGGCTACAGGAGAAAGGGCCATGAGGCCATTGTTGTTCAGGATTCAGAATGAAAAGGCCAAACCAAGGCCTAGAGTTAAGTGGGTTTGCACTAGTCGCATCACCATCAGCATTAATTGGATTAGTGTGTGATTCTCTTAGTGAAAACAGATCCATGCCATTCATTTGGTATTGGGTCGAGGTGACTGGGTCAAAAGCGGAAGACCGTGTTCTGGTTGAGAATTTAGTAATTTTCTTGCAGAGATTATTAGATCAATCTTGGTCAGTTGCACCATATCTTCCTATTCACATTGAAGTTCAAGAGCCGAGGTCAATTGAAAGATATTTTCATCCTTTTCCAAGGTCATGCAAAAGCCTCACGCAAAGAAGGCATTGCATTGGGCAGCAATAAGGGTTCCGATAAAAGTGGTGGGCGTGGAGGGCTTATCGAAAATCGTATATTGGTGAGTCAAAATAGGCAACATATCATTTGGGAATTGGATAATGTGATATGTGATGGGAGATGGGGGAAGAGATGGCGTGGTAGGGAGAAATGGTCCCACTTTATATCGCAATTAGTAGGTCCTACCACTTATCACCTTTCCATTATCTCTGCTCCATGTCGTTTCCACCATTCTATCCAAAAGGTTTGTTTATAAAGGGTTTTTCCACTATTCAAAAATTTTGCACCATTTAAAGAGAAAAGTGGGTTTTTGCCAATTATTAAAGTAATAAAGGATTTTATTTTTTAAAATCTGCAAAAGCTACAAAGAATAATTCAAAAGACAGTTAGCAGAATTTGTTAGCTCACAGGACAAAATTATAGCCAATGTAGCCTATTAGAAGGCCTACTCATCAATAGTCTCCTCCAAAACATGAACATATCTTTCATCAGTTTCCTTCTTTCTATCATATTATACTATTTTTGTAAATCTATTTATGATATTTTCTTAGTCCTAGAACTAGTATAAATAATTCTCCTTCTTGAATTATTAAGGGTTTCACCCTTGGATGAGCATTTTGTAAGCATCCATGTACAATATTTTGATTATTAATAATAAAATAAGGATTCTCGATTTGTTTCATATAGCTTTGTTCCCTTGTCATTTCTTCTTGTTTATCATTTCATATTGTTTCTACATGTATTTAATTGTTATGAAGATAACTAGGTAAGATTAATTGAGTTTCAGTTGTCTTATATTCTTACTAAAGTTATTATCTATATCAAAGAATGATTTACTAAGCTACTTGTTTATGTATGTCCCTCTCATCAATAATTTATCAGCGTCTTCATAATGTTAAATATGTTTTGTTAAACTTTTAGACATTGTTTTAAAGTTTTCGCACTTATGATCATTTAATTATTCTTTTTGAATAATTAAAATAATCATATCTCCTTACATATTAAGCTTAATCACCTAAAAAATCTAAATTACTATGTGGAATAAAGCAACATCCCTTTGTCTTATTAATTAATACTATCTAAAATTTTAAACACAGTTGTTGCAAATTGTTTTATGCAATGGTTATCCAAAAATTCCAAACTTAAAACAAAACAAAACATTATAGATGTTTTAGAATAATTATTGACCCTAATTATCTCAAAGGATAACACAGACTGACGTTGTTCCCGGGGAACAGAATTCGATTTTTTTCCCCTGGGACAACGATAAAACCCTATTCCTTTAAAGGTGATTAAAGGTCTAATGAGGTCAAAAAATTTCACCTGGTGACTTCAGTGAACCCAAGCTGGCTCCTTCAAAGCATACTAGGTCTCATTCTGACTCTAAAATTGTCTTACCTTTATCAGATCCAGAGAGACTGGTAAGACAAGCTTCTTCTAGAAGAAGACATCAAACCCCTTCTTTTGTCCCTCAACATGAGACCACAACATTTCCTGATCCTTTTAGATATGGATCTATTCCTCTAGAATTAGAATATATACCTATTAGAGTACATGAATTAGTATTCAAAGGAGTGGATTTTAATTCCACCTTGTTAGTTCATTCTCTGGAGTCCTATAAATTGCTCGAGGAACCTTCTGAATATCCTATATCAGAATAAGATTTGGATCTAAATTTACCTGGATTCAAACCTACTGATTTCATATCCCCTGTCACATACTCTGCACCATCTACTTCTGCACAACCATAAGTTCTCTTTTCTCTTTATTCTAATCCTTTATTTGAGAACAAATAAGGAGAAGAATAGGTTCAAAAGTTGATCATTCGAACACCTTTAAGATCCCTAAGAATATCTTCAAATCCATTTCTTTCTCCACCTCTTTCTTCACCTCCTTCTTCCCCATATTCATCTTCAAATTCTACTTCTTCTTCTACAACAACCACTATTGAATATTGTACATATACATCTTCAAGTATGGCTGGTTTTAGACCCATTGTAAAAGAAATATATGCTACCATATTACTCCCTAATATACTCAATGATTTTCCTGCTAGGTATCTAGAACATCTCCCTGGATTTAATGGAGAAATTGGGTTGTCAGCTGAAGATCATCTAGCAACATTTCTATATTTTGCTGAAAACATGAACATAGAACATGAAATTTTTTATATGAGATTGTTTGTGCAATCTCTAGAAGGAAATGTTAGGATTTGGTTTAGACAACTACCAGCTCATTCTATTAGATCATGGGAGGAATTGACAACTATCTTTAAAAATCAGTGGGATGTGAAAAATGATCCTATTTATTTCTTAACGGAGTTTGAATAGATTAAAAGAATTTATCGTGAACTAGTGGCTTATTTCATCAAAATATTTAATAAACTTTATCACAATATGCCTCCTAATTGTAAACCCCATGTAGCAACAACGAAGGTTAGATTTTCAAAATCCTTTGAATATGATTTTTTTGTCATGTTAAGAGAGAGAACAACTCATACCTTAGAAGACATGCAAATGAATGCTATAGAATTTGAAGCAAATAGGTCTACCTCAGCTAAGCTAAAATCCAAAGCTGAAAAGCCCAAAGAAAATTAAAATCAAATCAGGAAGCTTCTTCTTCCTCTAAATCTAAAAATGAAGACTAAAAAATGATGAAATCACATCACTTCTAAGAAAATTTTCAAATAGGATTTTTAAGATTGAAACACAACCTAGAATAGTCCAAAAAACTATTGCTAGACCCTAAACACAGATTCAAGGTCAGTTCAAAAAGGCCCCTAAATTACAAATTCTTCAGAGACCAAATGATGATCAACAAGTACCTACACTGTTGTTGATTGATGATCAACAACCTGATGATAATACTTTATCAATCACTAAAGATATTAATAACATATACAATACATATATTCAGGCTTCCATTGTCCCTGTCCATCAAATTCAAATCTCTCAAGAATACCAAGAGACTTCTCAAGTCTCTAAATATCAAGCCTTTTCTGAGTTTTTAATTGCATAACTTAACAAAAGGTATGATTTAAGACCTAGAGCAGGTCCTTGTAGACCTCCTAAAAACCCTTTCATAATTGAGCCTCAAGTGAAAATTGCTGAAACTCAAAATACTTTTATTCAACCTATAAATCAACCAAATGATACTACACAAATTGATGAAACTATATTGACTGCTTTTAATGTTGAAAACGAGCTAGAAAGAGTTAAAATTCCTATTCCACTTTCAGAAATTTCTAAAAACCCTAGATATAGCAGTCAAGTTTGAAAATGAATCCAAAACTCTAGTGTGGATGTTGAATGGGACATTATTAGTGTGCAAAATGAGAGACCGAATTTATATTTTGGTCCTAGTTCTGTCATGATCAATGAATCCATACCACTTTCTACGTGACTTTGAAAGTACATGACCCTTTACTATACAATTTTATGTTGTATTTTGGAGCTTCACACAATCTAATGCCAAAGATTATTATGGAGCAACTTAATATGGAAATCACTTGAACTTATCATGACCTATATACCTTTGACTCTAAACAAGTGCAATGTTTAGGACTTATAAAATACCTAGTGATAACCTTACACCAAATACCAGTAAAAAGTGTTGTATTAGACATAGTAGACACTGATATTCCCCCTATGTTTGGAATGCTTTTATCAAGATCATGTTGTGCCAAACTAGGAGGGAGTCTTCAAATGGATCTATCTTTTGCCACTATTCCTATATATGGGGTGTTAGGGTCCTATAATAATAGGGTTCATAAAATTTTGAATTGACTTTGATAAGTCTTGTAAATATGTACATACTTTGCATTCTGCAACTTGTTTTCCCATATTTTGAAAAAATGAAAAAATAATAAAAAATCAAAAAGAAGGGGAAAAAGTCCTAAAAGAAATATCAAAGGACTTAGAAAAATATAAACCCCAAAAGAAAAAGAGAGATAAAACCTGAAAGTGAGAAAATTAAAATGCCACTAATTTTACTTTTTACTGCAAGAATAATGATTATGTGCAGAGTGTCAATAAATGCCATAATCCATGATCAGTTAAAAATTTTAATTTTAACTTTTCATGCTTTCAATTTCCTGTTTCAGATAGAGAATAAAGATTTTTCAAACAGTTTAAACTTGACAAATCAGTAGATAGGTAGAGAATAATGAGGAGCTCAACACTTTATTATGAGCCCTCGGATGAAATGAGGTAGATTTAGATAGTTTTTTGAAAGAAAATGTTTTAATGGTTGCAAGCCTAAATGCACCTGCAAAATCAAGAAAAAATGTTAGAAATGGAAGTTGGGTAGGTAGAAAGCAGTGGAGAAATTATGTAAATAATACATCATCGGGAAAAAGCACTAATTTCCCCTCCCCCATGAGTATTCAGTATTCTAAGCTATTAGTCAAAAAGGCTCAGAGCATTTCTTTGACTTTTGTTGGGACCAGACCTAAGGCTCTATGATTGGTTAGTTAAAAATATTGAGTTCTTATGCTAAATCCTCATTTATCATCATTTACTCTTCATTCATGTATTAAAACCCCTTTTTCCTAAGTAAGCACGCATTCCTACTTAGTAAAATGTAACCCTAGAATAATTAATTTCATCCCTTCATAAGCATTCATAAAAACCCACAAAGTTACATTTATCCTAAGTGTTAGTGAAAAAAATTATAAAAATGAGCAATGCTTGATTTTGTACTATACTTAGAGATAATGTGTATTTTGTTTCACATTTCACTCCCCTCTCATATTAACTTTTAACATATTTTATTAAATCCTTAAGAAATACCCTTTCCTACTTATTAATTCCCTTATATTTAATAAAACCCAAAAAACCACTATTATAAAATTTTGCCCAAAGTATATTATCCCAAGTGCATAAATGAAAAACACAAGATATAAAGCCCTTTGGTCTAAAAGATTATCGTTATTTAAATATCCTGCCCTATAGTTTTTAACCTATCGAAAATGGTTGAAAAACTATATAAATATATAAACCTGCCCGCTTATGTTTTATTAAAAAACATTTAAACAAATGTTTTAAATAAAAAACAATAAAACCCGCATATACCATCCTTAAAGCATATTATATATGTCTTATACCTTTTAACCCATCGACCATATCATAAAGGTTTGAACATATTATAAATCTCCACCGATATATGAGATTGTGGTTTAAACGTGCTTTGAAAACATTTATTTCATAAAGTTAAACCCTTCCGCTGTAGTTAAATCCAACCTGGTCCCGCCCTTCCACTCCATGCACCTCCCAAAATGATCCCAGCCATTCGCTTCCAACCTTTAGATCCAACGGTTGAGGAGCGATATAGCGTAAACAACATGCCCGACTGCTCCAATGCAAAACCCACGTGAAAAAGGTAGTTTTCTGCTGACCCCTCCCCTCCACGTAGCCTCTTATGGTTGGATCGCGTGAGGTTGGCTTAAAACCACTTACCACTTAAAAGCCACGCGATAAACCGCCGGTTTTCTACTCATTTGAATATTCCCAAACCACTTCCCGCCATGACGAGACCTACATTCAATGCAGATGCATACGCTTAATTAAAACTTGGAAAAATACATTATTTCACTATCTTTCACGTTTTATCAGTGTTTTCACCTCCCCGACTATGTAAACCTAAAAAAAAGCCCCCAATAGCCATTTTCTGCCATCTTTTCGCCTAAAGCTTGCAAACCTTTGCCCAAGAAGCCTATAAAAGACTGCTGAGGAGCTATATCGCTCCAGTTCAACCACTGAAACTATCAATTCAACAAAAAACCTCAGAAACCTCTCCGGAAAACAAATACCTGTAGAAAACCAGGTATTTTTCTCATAATTTAACCTACAGTCAAATTTAAAAACCTTCTAAAAGAAAGATAATCATTCTAGAATTAAGAAATTCATCAAAAAAATTGCCCAAAAGTCCCATAACACGCAAAACCCTAGCAAAATTTTCCCCGAAACCCTATTTGTCTGCTGCACACCATTTTTAAGAAAATTTATCAGTTTTTCACAGTTATTGATCAATTTCAAGCTTTAAAAGGCCAGAAATCCTCTACAGGTGCCCTATATCTTTTGGAAAACCTTTTTCATCAGAGTTTTAGCCCAATTTGTAGTCAAAAGACTCAGAAACCCCCCCCCCCCCTTTTTTTAAGACCAATTTTCAGCCTCAGAACTTCATTTGAGTGACCTAATTGAGCATAAAATCCAAAGAGACATTCTATTTTGCTGAATTTGCCTAATCAAGCCTCTGTTATAGTAAAATTGCCTCTACAAATAGTTTAAACTTGCATAATCCAAACAAAATGCCTAAAAAACAGAGTGGAAAAAAATCTGAAGGTTCTAAGACTCCTAAAGCTACTCTTGCCATGACTCCAAATACTGCCATTGTAGTCAACCCATTACAACCCCCAGTTGTTGATATTGAACATATTCCTCTAGCTGATATTGACTACAAAATAGTTGATCCTATAGTTGAGTTCAATTTGTTAGATATCCACAACTAGTGTTTTGAAAAATCCCTAGATGATCAAGAAGATGATCACATTTGGGAATCTAATTTACCCAAATTTGTAGTCCCCCTAACTCACCCTTTCCAAGAAGTTATTAGACTATGTTAGCAATACTACATTCCTGAACAAAGGGCTATTGTCAATGCAAATAAATAGGTGTTTTTTACCATCACTGCAAAGTCTATAAACCAAATGTTGCAGCTTCAACTAGACCCCCAAGCAATCCCATTGTTTATTGAAGCACTCACTAAGTTATACATTAACTTAGACTTTCCTAAAAGGTTTATGATTTTCCAAAATTTCATGCCTCTGCATGTTGAAATTCCAAAATTAAACCCTCCATATTCAACTGCCAAGTTCCCTGAAGGTTCAAGGCATGTAATGTCCATGCTTTCCTTCATACTTGGGTATTTCAGTTATGATCATACTGATGAGTCAATCCTAGGATTTTTGTCAACCTTTTCTCTAGGAAAGTCACCATCAGTTATATTTGACTATGCTAGTTTTATAGCTGATAGAATTTACTATCAATTGACTAATTTGCAGTTGGAAGGAGTATTTAGATATACCTCCTATCTTTTCCACTTTTTTCTATTTTTCCAATCAAAGAGATTTCCAATTTCACTTCAAAAGTTGGATATAGAAGGAAAACCTTTCTCAATTGTATTTTGGACATCTATACTCAGAAAAGAAGGCACATAATTTAGTTATTTAGAGTTTGCAGAGTTGTTTGTACATCCATCGACCACCATCTTGACAAAAACAGTGCAGCCTAGAATTAGTGAGGAAATGAAGATAATATTGCAGCTATCAGAGCAAAGAAAAGTAGGTGATTGGTATTTATATAAGGAATTCACTGAAATCAGAGTTTGTGGTTCTAAATTGTTGCCTTACAAGTTACCAAAGCATCCATCAATGAGGATCTTCGCCTTAGAATACATTAGGCAAATCCTGAATTCAGATTCAATTAATTTCATGGCAGCCAAGAAAAAGACCCAATTTAAACTCAAAAATCAAATTGGGCCTTTCATATGTAATCAAAGAGAGGTAGAAAAGGAAGTAGCAGGTCAACTACTTGAATATAAATTAAAAGAAAGTTTCCCATGGAATTATGATCCACAAGGGATCTTAAGTAAACTAAGGGTAAAATGTAAATTGACACCCTTTATCCATGAGTCAAAGCCAGATATAGAGAAGTTTTCTAATCAAATTGAGTGGGTTGAGAATAGTTTAACAGAGGCAATAAACCAAAGGAATACTAGTCACCCCTTGGAAGTTGTCAAACAACCCGAGTGTAATATTCCTTATTAGCCCAAGTTAATAGGAATATTTCATTCTGTCTTTAATTTTATTTATTGATGAATAAAATGTAAAGGAGGGCATGAAAAACTCCTAAAACATAAAAATAAATCAATGCCTAATGTGAACAGAGACAAATCAGGGCTTTCTTAATAAAATCCACTTGTGTGTGAAACATGTTTGAGCTATTTGACTGGGTCAACATGACCAAATCTATAGTGCTATATAGGTTCAATGTATCTCCTAAAGGGACAACGCAGTTCTAGAAGTAGGACCTCATGTGAAAGGGGTTAAGTGATTCAAGGTGGTTTAGGGTTTTGCACATCCTCATCTTATAAAAGGAAGGAGAAGGCTCAAGAGAAGGGTTTTTGAAGATATTTAGAAATTAGTCTCCTTAGACCAATTCTATTTCTTTGGGTTGTTTAGCAATATAATAGTGAGGGTTTCCTGTTTAGGAATCCTCCCTCCTTCCTTGAGGATTTCTTGGAGGAGATTGTGCTGCATTGATCCACTATCTGGAATTTTCGCCAAGCCTCATCTTACATCTACAACGCATTCCTATTTGGGGTGAGCTATCTATGTAGGCTGCAGCAAGTGGAGTTCTAGATCTGCAGAGATCTAGTTTGTTTTGGGTGTCTCTTCTCATGGAGTGTGTCTTTTAACCTCCTGGAAGAGTGCCTCTTCAGTTTGAGCTTCAGATTCTTATCTTGGAATTAGGCCAAATTTTTCTCCACTTCTTCAGTGTAGTCACTTGAGGAAACTACATCCTCTTTGCAGGAAAATTTGTAGTGTACATTTGATAGCAGTTTGGAGGAGAGATCTCCGGTGGAAGGACTCCTTTCCATCACTATGGTGATCTGCGGATTGGCCAACCAATCCATGTTATCTTTCAGATATGATCTACTATGTATCATATTCTTCAGAAATTTTTGAATATTACTATAGATCTATGGTGTAGATCTCAGATCTATTCATTGTCATTCATCTTCTGCTGAGATCCCCAAGGAGAATGTACTAAAAAGCTCATTTTGCATATAGATCCCATTCTGATCTGTGATTTTCTATTTATATCTGTTTTAGATCTAAAATATAATGAAACACTACTTCAGCCCCTGTAAATTACATTTTTCAGCTTTTCTGTCTCATTCCATGGTTGCAGCACTTCATTTTGTGG
The DNA here is from genome assembly GCA_034641835.2 of Pinus albicaulis. Lineage (NCBI taxonomy): Eukaryota > Viridiplantae > Streptophyta > Pinopsida > Pinales > Pinaceae > Pinus > Pinus albicaulis. The sequence continues at coordinate 1,684,158,510 of CM076584.1, forward strand.
CCTTTCTTCATGTATAAATATGTATTTTATAATATAAAGCCATTGAATCATATTATGAACTTTCCATACTGATATTCCATCATTATTTCGGTTAATCCCTTCAGAAAATCATGTTGTAGAAGCTTCAGTACTTTCTGCATAATTTAAGCCATGGGAAATCAGGGTTTTCTAGCCTAGTTAGGAAAGGAGGAACTATTTAATATAGAAAAACGGATTTTTTTTTGCTGAAAGTTGACATGGGAGTCCCTCATAACCATATCTATCATATCCAACCACTTTCCCATCTTATTGTTACGCAAATCTCTGAATACATTCGTTTTAAGGCCTAAATCGTCACCTTTCCCCACCTTTTGCCTTATAAAACACTGTATAAAGTTGCTGCTATATATTTTATTGAAGGATTATTGATTTTACATCTTTTCTAAGGCCTATTTCTGCATCTCCAACTCTGGAATACCTTATGGTATTCTCATTTTTGTATAAATTCCAGTTTGGGAACATTACAGTGGTATCGGAGCAAGATCTTTCGCTCAGCCTGTGGCTTCAAGAAAAAGTGTTGTATATTAAGGAGCAAGGTCAAAATATTAAATAATATTATTTTTACCTCATCATAGTCCAGATCCATGAAGAGCCTCTTTAAAGAGGGTAGACAGACAAAGGAGAACGAAGAAGAAAATGAAACTCCTAGAGGGTTTCAAGGAGAAGAAATTTGCAGTGAGACCTAAAAAAGGTTTCAAGATGGAGAGGAAGACCCATGAACTTCCTACCCTCAAAAATAAGATGAATTGTATAGAAAAAACAAGAGCATGGCTCCAGCACTTAGAAGAATGACAGAAGAGGAGATCTCCCAGTTCCTTTTCCAGACCATGAAGGGTATTGAAGAAGATCTCAAGGAGGTTGAAAGGGTGGAGACTTGTACCAGCGCTGGCACAACCTTGGAGGAGCAGCCTTAAGTAATGGAGGAAGACTACATATTTGCAGAAGAAGCTCTTGCTTCTACATCCCACCAAGGTGTGATTAAAAATTCATATGTTGTCAATTCAGCACATTGTATGAAGAGATCTACATTTCTGTATGTTGCTGATTTATAGCAAAAAAGTTGCACTATGCTGTGCAAGAGCAGTAAGGAATAAATGAGGCACCATTCCTCATGGAGGCATTCAAATTGTAGCTTCATTCGTGAAGCAATGGAGGAATAAATGATGAATGGTAGACATCTTGAAGTGAGAAACCATTTCTCCTTTCTAGATGCCTCTTTCTCAATGAGCACTCTCTAGCTCAAAGAGAAAATTCTATCTGCAGGAGATCTAGAACCTCAATGGTTTTGGAAGGACATAGATGAGAGGTATTTTCTTGAAGATCTCAAAGGGATTTCATTTCCAAAGCCCTTGGAATGTAGAGGGTGTAAAACCTTGAGGACACAAAGAGGAGATGGGGAAGAGGGTCAGTCTCATTCTTATCCATTGAAGGAGGTTGGAATACCTAGGAAGGTGATTGGATTGTGCAGTGGAAGCATCGATGGTCTTATCCACTCATGTATTCAGTCATCTCTCATTAAGGAGGTCTCATTATATGAAGATTATGGCACCATCCATGGGCAGCATGTGTCATCACTATTAAAGGATGAGACCTTGAAGATTGCAGAAGGAAAAGAGGAGAGCATGCTTCACATGGTAAGAAATATTTGTCCCTCTTTATTTCAGCATAATAATGCAAAAAGAAGGAAAAATTATCTATTCAAGAAAAACAAGGACACATCAGTCCATACGTCCTTCCATGATCTATGCCTTGATGTCTCCTTACTTGAAGGAATTCCACCATGGAGTTCCCATGATGAGCAGAAGAGCAAAGTGTTCCCTCAACCTTGTGCATCAATGTCATCTCTTTCTAAGAGAGAAGCCAACACAACATTGGATACTTTGGGTAAGAGGCATGCTTATGTAAATCACATCTTATTTCATGATTGCATGTATTCTCTTGCTTTACTTTTGCAGGCCATAACTGCCAAAGGGACTGTTTTACCTTACAATCTTCATGGCCAACTATGGGCTAAGATTATTTCCAAATATGGCCACTCCCTTGATGGGCTAAGGGAGGTGTTGCGACATGATGGGCGCTTCCCTAAGGCACCAAATATACATTTCACTTTCAGCCATGGTGAAGTGATAAGGGCAGCAAGTAAGTGGCATGCAAACCACTTACCATAACTAGATCTAAAGCAGGGAGGAGATCACCTGTGCTGGTTCCTATTGGATGAGCTTGGGTACCACCCAAGGTTTTTGAATTTCTTGTCTCATGCCTTGTATTTCAAGAAAAGAATGCTTAAGAAGAAGGCATGTTTGTTTTGGTTGATGAGGAGAAAGTATGGACACCCCATGATGAATTACATGTCCATACATCTACTTCTATCCATGATGTATGTACATGTATTTCTATTTAGAATGAATATCATAATCATGTATGTACTTTGGGTTGGGAGAAGATGTAACCTTCTCATGAGATGGCATAAGGGAGCATGTTTATATCATGATGTTAATGATGCTCCAATCTTTATTGTATACATGAGAGGAGGAAAGGTACAATGGGTGAATGTATCCATTGGGAATGCAATCTCCCAAATTCATTTGTATTTCAAGAAGAGGATAGAACACTACATGGCTACTGCATTGTATATCTCGTTTCTTTTTACAAAGGGCCATGTATTGAATTTGTGTCACAAAGAGAAGTCTCTCACATGGGAGAGTTTGGACCATGACATGTGTTGTTTGAATCATATTCAGCCAACACCTATTATCCTCCACTATTTTCAAGCTTTGAAGAAGATTATTGCAGCAAGTAGGTGGTGGGATGGCCACTTATTATGCTATGATTTGAAACAACATGGGAAGGGAAAATTTCCACATGACACCTTTGGCATGGAAGGGGTCAAAAAGGAAGAGTTAAATCAGCCCACTCTTTCTTCTTTTAAGGAAGAGAATAGATCCATGCACAATTCCATTGATGGGGGAAGGATTATTGGGGAAGAACATGATCATGTTACATATGCTTTATATTATGATTTCATGCATTCTTACACCATTTTTTTGCAGGTCATGGCTCCAAGAAGGATTGTTATATCATATGAGCTTCTTGGCCAACATTGGGCCCCAAAAATTTCTAAACTAGGCCACTCCCTTGAGAGGAAAGGGGAGATTTTACAACATGATGGGCGCTTCCCCAAAGCACCAAACATACATCACATTTCCATCCATGGTGATATGGTGTGGGCAGCAAGTAAGTGGTGGGAAAACCACTTACCATATCTATATTTGATGCAAGCAGGGGATGCATTGCGTTGGTTCCACATGTGGGACTATACCCACCTCCATATATGCAATTTTCTATTTTCAAGCACATTGTTTTGATTCCCTATCTTGATAATGTACTTGTAATTATATGGGGATGTATGGGGAAAGAAGGAAGGATGGCATGTGCCTCATGGGATGGCTACTCTCCATGTACTTTATGTTTTCTTGTTTCAGGGAGAGCATGGGGGCAAACCATGTTTGTTTCATATGATCTATTGTCTCCTTATGGGATGAGCTATTTGCATCCCATGAGAACCTTGGAGGAGCAAGACATGGATGGATGGATTGGTGAGAACTTGGCTTATGGAGGAAGCTTAACTTATGTTGGTGTCACCAAGGAGGAGATTTTGCAGCACTCACCTTGCAATTGCTTGAGGGCAAGCAATAATTTTGGAGGGGAGGAATGTAATATTCCTAATTATCCCAAGCTAATAGGAATATTTCATTCTGTCTTTAATTTTATTTATTGATGAATAAAATGTAAAGGAGGACATGGAAAACTCCTAAAACATAAAAATATATCAATGCCCAATGTGAATAGAGACAAATCGGGGATTTTTTAATAAAATCCACTTGTGTGTGAAATAGGTTTGAGCTATTTGATTGGGTCAACAGGACCAAATCTACAGCATTTTCTAGGTTCAATGTATCTCCTAAAGGGACAACACAGTTCTAGAAGGAGGACCTCATGTGAAAGGGGTTAAGTGATTCAAGGTGGTTTAGGGTTTTTTACATCCTCATCTTATAAAATGAAGGAGAAGGCTCAAGAGAAGGGTTGTTGAAGATATTCAGAAATTAGTCTCCTTAGACTAATTCTATTTCTCTGGGCTGTTTAGCAAGAGAATAGTGAGGTTTTCCTGTTTAGGAACCCTCCCTCCTTCCTTGAGGATTTCTTGGAGGAGATTTTGCTGCATTGATCCACTATTTGGAATTTTGGCCAAGCCTCATCTTACATCTACAGCAAAGTCTTGTTTGGGGTGAGCTATCTATGTAGCTTGCAACAAGTGGAGTTCTAGATCTGTAGATATCTAGTTTGTTTTGCGTGTCTCTTCTCATGGAGTGTGTCTTTTAACCTCCTGGAAGAGTGCCTCTTAAATTTGAGCTTCAAATTATTATCTTGGCATCAGGCCAAAGTGTGATCCACTTATTCAGTGCAGTCACTTGAGGAAACTATGTCCTCTTTGCAGGCAAAGTTGTAGTGTACATTTGATAGTAGTTTGGAGGAGAGATCTCCGGTGGAAGGACTCCCTTCCTTCACTGTGGTGATCTGTGGATTGGCCAACCAATCCATGTTCTATTTCAGATATGATCTATTGTGTATCATATTCTTCAGAAATATCTCAATATTACTGCAGATCTATGGTGTAGATCTTAGATCTATTCATTGTTATTCATCTTCTGCTGAGATCCCCAAGGGGAATGTACTAAAAAGCTCTTTTTGCATATAGATCCCATTATGATCTGTGATTTTCTATTTATATCTGTTGTAGATCTAAAATATAATGAAACATTGCTTCAACCCCTATAAATTATGTTGTTCATCTTTTCTGTCTCATTCCATGGTTGCAACACTTCATTCAGTGGCCTTTCTTCATGTATAAATATGTATTTTATAATATAAAGCCATTGAATCATATTATAAACTTTCCATACTGATATTCCATCATTATTTCAGTTAATACCTTCAGAAAATAATGTTGTAGAAGCTTCAACACTTTCTACATAATTTAAGCCATGGGAAATCAGGGTTTTCTAGCCTAGTTAGGAAAGAAGGAACTGTTTAATATAGAAAAATGCCTTTTTTTTGCTGAAATTTGCCATGGGAGTCCCTCATAACCCTAGATATTCGTTTTAGGGCCTAAATAATCACTTTTCCCCACCTTTTTCCTTATAACACGCTGTATAAAGTTTCTGCTATATATTTTATTGAAGGATTAGTGATTTTACATCTGTTATAAGGCCTATTGCTGCATCTCCAACTCTGGAATACCTTAGGGTATTCTCATTGTTGTATAAATTCCAGTTTGGGAACATTGCACAGAGACATCCACTAAAAGGATCAGAGAAGAAGAAGGTTATACTGCAGAGACTACAACAGAGACTAAGTTTAAAATCATTTACAACAGGAGGCCAAAACTGGATACAACAACTAAAGGTAAAGTAACAATAGATGTTGAGGAAACACAACCCTTGAATACCAACTCTGCACAAATAGAGACCAATGTAGCCACTGTAATCATCAGTGAGCCAAACCAGAATCAGGAACATTTGAATAATGAAGATGCACATATAATGGAGGGGCAAAAAATTATGGAGGCTTCTTCCTCACATTCAGCTGAGGAGAAGGATTTATATATTAAGGAAAAATATAGGCAAATCAAAACTGAAATATATTCTCAGTTTTTGAAGCAGAAACCAGGTAACTAAAACATATTCCTACCAGCCTTTGATTGTTCAACTCAAAAATTGATTATGTCAGTTTTACAGCCCACTTTACTAGTGCCAAAGATAGTGGCTGACTATAAAAAAGTTGATATGGAAGTAGCCACAGATAAAATCCATGAGTTGGATTAGATTGAATTTCACAGGAAAACATCAGATATTCTCTATTATACAGTCACTAAAAAATCTATGAGTGCTCATAAGCTTCAAAATACCATTTCTAATATGCAGGACCAAATGAAGATGGATAAAGCTTCACTATATGCAAATGATCTAAGGATAAAGGCCTTAGAAGTGTTAGTATTGCAGGTAGGATATGATCCTACAAACATCAAAGCAGCTGAAGCATTGGTTAAAAATAAAAATGAGGACATAGCTGCCTTGAGGAAACAACTCAAGCTTTCTTAAGGTGAACATCCTCAAACAAAGGAATTTTTACATGATCAAAAGGAGAAAGATGAAATGATGAGTTTGATACTTCAACTCGTAGCTCAAATCAAAGAAATGGAAGTAAAAATGTACCAATTTGTCCAAGAAAAGGAGACAATTAAGGAACCAGTTATTCCCACTATCATCCCAGTCATCACAGCAGCAGTACCTTCTACTTTGGGAGAAAATTTGGCACCAAAAGAGACACTGGCCACTGCAGTGCCAGTGACTTCTTTAACAACTTAAGTAACTGAATCCTCTACAACAATGTTGCCACCTATAGATGAAAGAAGTAAACTAGTAAAAGAAATGGAGGAGATGTCCTTAAAAACCAATGAAATCAACAAATTGACTAAGATAATTGAAAATCTTGAGAAGACAATCAAATCATCTTAGATAGATGCTAAAATACATGAACATAATGCTCACAGATTGAGTGAAGAGGTAAAAAAGCTCCAAAAAGAATTAACTCTCAAGGATCAGATATCATATATTAAAAAATACCTATGGAATAATGTAATTTAAGCCATTCATGATGTTTGGCCATCAATTCAAGTAATTTTTGAGCAGAGAGAGCTACTATTGGCAGCTCAGGCAGAGATCCAAAAGACATAAGAAGAATTGGCAGATAAACCAGAAAAGGCTGTTAGGTTGATCAATTTCCTCAATGGCAAGAACAGACATAAACTTGAAGAATTGAAAATAAATGATAGGAAAAATACTATCCTAGAAATTAGGAAAGTAACCACCAAAATAAATTTGATGAGGTTGCTTGAGGAGAAATGTGAAGGAATGAACATTGCTGTCACTAGATTCATGGTTAAATTCACCAATTTGAGGCAAAAGGGACTTCCTGATATCATGGTTATCAATGATAAGTTAATGCCTCAGAATGATTATGACTAAAAGATAAGAGAACATTCCAAAGAGTAGGTGAGCAAGCCAACAGGCCAAGGTATTCCCACAGGAAAAGTATTGCTAAATTTTTTTGAAGATTTGTTTTGTTAGGTCCCTATATTACTAGTATAGTCCCTTATTGTTGTTAGTGTAACCCCCTTATTGTTATTATTGTACCCTTGTAACCCCCATTTTATTATTATTGTGTCCTTAAATTATTATTGTTAGGTCGGCTAGGATTACATTGTGGCCCACTAGGATTACATTATGGCCCCATGGACTCCTATATATAGAAAGGAGGTTTTGTAAATTGGATCATCCAAGAATTGTTAATTTATGTAATGTATTGGAGGTTTCCCCCTCGAAGTGGCTTATTTATAACGCGTTGATATCTCGTTTCTTCTATTTTTGGAGCTGGTTACACAACATTTGGTATCAGAGCTTTGGATTCTAGGGTTTCGCTGCTCCAAACAGGTCATCATGAAATTTTCGCTATAACTTTTTTCCTACAAAGTCTCAGAAGCTGAAATTTTTAGGGTGCGAATATAAAATCCTGAGGAATATTGTCTAAATAGTTCAGAGCTTGGTTCGCAATATTTTCGGAGATATGATCTGTGGAAGTTAGGTCCTTTTTCAGGCTCCTAAACAGGTCATCGTGGAATTTGCGCTATAAATTTTTTTCTACAAAGTTTCAGAATCTTAAATTCATATGGTGCAAAGCTTAAATCCTGAGGAAATTCTTCAAAAAATTTCAGAGCTTGGTTCGCAATATTTTTGGAGATATGATCTGTGGAAGGTAGTGCTTTTTCATGCTCCTCAATTTCATCTCAAAGAGGTGATCGTGGGAAAAGTTAAATAACTCTCTCTTTGAGCATCGGATTGGAGTGCCGTAAAAATTGGTCGCAAGTACACGAAATTTAGTTTCTTTTCTATCAATTTCAGAGACAAAGGATGAAACAGTGACACGTGGCAAGTCATACAAGTTTTCTCTACTGAACTAGTCCATAATTAGGTCATTGTGGGAGATTGGACACAAATTTGTCTTGGAGAATCCAAATCAGGTCAGACCTGTGGCATTCGAAAGATAATTCAGAAATAAATGTCAGCATCAAAATCTCAAGTTAGATATTGAAGTGTTGTAATCATAGAGATAATCCAATTTCAATATCAAGTTCCTCAAAAGCAAGAAAAAGGTGTGTATATTTTTTTCTTTCCAAATTGCATGAGTCTTCTTTGAAGAATCAATTTGAATTGATTCCAAGGGCATATTGTAGAATATATAGCAGTATTGGGTTCTAAAATATGCCTCGTAAAAATAATTCAACACCCATTAAGCCTTCAGAAGGCTCTACTATGACTATGAAGATGAAGAATTGCAACATGATCTATCAAAATTACAAGAGCAAGTGCAAAAAATTTCACTCTCGCAAAGAGCAACAAAAAATGAAATGGAAGTTTTGAAGAAAGGCATGGAAGAGAAGATGGATGGTTTGAAGAAAGGCGTGGAAGCTAAGATGGATGGCATGGAAGCTGGCATGGAAGCTAAGATGGATGACATGAAAGACAACATGGAAAACAACATGAAAAACATGAATAATGATCTAAAAGCAGACATCGAAGGTTTGACCAAGTTGATACAAGAAATTTTTCCTAATGGTGAAAAGATAGTAGAAGAACCTCATGATGAGAAAAAAATAAATGTTAATCGTGATTTCATAAACTCTAATGTTGGCGGGAAGAACCACCATATTCCAAAAATGTATATGAGGAAGTTTGATGGAAAGGATCCTGTAACATGGATACTACAGATGGAGCAATATTTTGATCTCCATAACGTGAAAAACACACAAAAGGTACGCATTGCAACTTTACATTTAGAACAAAATAAATTTGTATGGTATCGATGGCTTTGCTCCCGAAAAAAATTGTCACTTGGTCAATTTTTATGGAAGAAATGATAGCACATTATGAGGATACAAAGAGCAACACCTTCTTTAGCCAATTGATAAATCTCAAACAAAAGGGTTTAGTGGGGCAGCACATTGAGGACTTCCAAAAAATGAATATAAGGGTAACTGATATTCTAGAGGAACACAGGATTGATCTCTTCATAGGCACTTTAAAGGATAACATCCAACATGAAGTTCGCGTTTCGGAACCTGATTCATTGGAGAAGGCATTCAGGTTGGCAAGAAAAGTTGAATGTAAAATTATGGCGACAAGGAAGCCTACCACTCAATTCTATAATGAAGGAAGTGTTGCTACGCCTAGATTTCCACAACCTACAAGGTTGACACCACAACAATTGGAAGAAAAAAGAGCAAAAGGGCTTTGCTACAGTTGTGATAGCAAATACACTAAAGGTCATAAGTGTGTCGAGAAGAAATTATTTTACATAGATTGTGAAGAGGAAGAAGAAAATGAACAAGAAGAGGATATACACCAGGAACCAGCCCTAGAAGAGGAAGAAATGAATCCGACCATATCGTGTAATGCAATGGCAGGAATTACCACTCCTCAAACTCTCAAGATAGAAGGACATATCAAGAAGAAAAAGGTAATAGTGTTGATTGATTCAGGTAGCACCCATAATTTTATTCATTGTAAAGTAGCCAAGGAATTAAATTGTTTCCTATACCCAGCACCAGAATGTCAAGTGATGGTTGCAAATGGAGGAACTATAAATTGCTCTGGAAAATTCCATAATATCAAGCTAACCATGGGGGAATATGTATTGACTAGTCCAATGATTTACATTCCTATGGGAGGTGCTGATGTTGTACTAGGAGTACAATGGCTATAATCTTTGGGCACAGTAGCTTTTAATTTTCAAGAACTTTTCTTGAATTTTTTTTCAGAAGGAAAGGAAGTCGAATTACGGGGTATTGAAGGGAATCCGGGAAGGATAATAAGCTCTAATGTCATGACAAAGCTTCTAAAGAAACAACAACGAGGCGTAATTGCACAATTATGCTCACTAGAAGTTCCGACATCAAAATCATCTATTTCTGCAGATCTCCAACAAGTCTTGGACAATCATTCCAAGGTGTTTGAAACTCCCAAAGGACTCCCAAAGGACTCCCAATCATGATCATGCTATTCATTTGATTCCAGGAAGTGTTCCTCCAAACATCGGGCCTTATAGATATCCTTACTTCCAAAAGAGCGAAATTGAACGTATGATTGCAGAAATGTTAGAGGCGGGTATAATTCAACCTAGTCAAAGTTCTTTCTCTGCTCCTGTATTATTGGTACACAAGAAGGATGGATCATGGCGAATGTGTCCGGATTATAGGGAGCTCAATAAGCTCACCATTAAAGACAAATTGCCCATTCCTGTGATTGATGAATTATTGGATGAATTACATGGAGCAATTTATTTTACCAAGTTGGATCTTCGTTCAGGATATCATCAAATTAGAATGAAGACTGAAGATATTCCAAAAACAACATTTCGAATTCATGAGGGTCATTATGAATTTTTGGTCATGCCTTTTGGCCTTACCAATGCACCTTCTACATTTCAAGGGTTGATGAATTCCATTTTCAAACCCTTCCTTAGAAAATTTGTGCTAGTTTTTTTCGATGATGTATTAATCTACAACAGGTCTTGGAAGGATCATGTTCAACATGTTGACAGGGTGCTCAAACTATTGCGGGAGAAACAATTATATGCAAAAACATCCAAATGTTTCTTTGGAGTACAAGAGGTGGAATATCTGGGTCATATTGTATCTCACGAGGGTGTTAAAGTAGACCCTAACAAAATTAAAGCCATTAAGGAATGGAAAGTCCCTACAACCATAAAGCAGCTGCGAGGATTTCTCGGGTTAACAGGGTATTATCGCAAGTTTGTTAAGAATTATGGGAGAATAGCGGCACCTCTAACAACATTATTGAAGAAAGATGCATTTTCATGGACTCCTGAAGCAACTAAGGCCTTTGAACATCTTAAAGAGGCAATGTGCCTAGCACCGGTCTTAGCTACGCTAGACTTCACAAAAACCTTTGTTGTGGAATGTGATGCCTCAAGAAATGGAATTGGTGCAGTTTTAATGCAGGAAGGAAGACCCATTGCTTTTGAAAGTCGTCCAATCAAAGGAAAGTATTTACAGAAACCTATTTATGAGAAGGAAATGTTAGCAATACTGCATGCACTAAAGAAATGGTGAACTTACCTAATAGGAAGACACTTCAAGGTAAAAACTGATCATGATAGTCTTAAACACTTTTTGGAACAAAGACTATCTTCAGAAGAGCAGCAAAAATGGGTCACAAAGATGTTGGGTTATGACTTTGAAATAATCTACAAAAAAGGAAAGCTTAATGTTGTTGCGGATGCACTCTCAAGAAAGAATGAAGAGGTGGAAGCATTGCTTTGTGCCATTTCTATTATCCAACCAGATTGGATAACTGAAGCAAGAGATGAATGGAAAAAGGACAAAGATGTATGGAAACTCATTCAAAAGTTGCAGCAAGATCCTAGTACATCTGATACATTTAGTTGGAAAAATGATTCCTTATGGTACAAAGATCGCTTATATCTTTGTAAGAATTCCCAACTAAAACAAAAGATTCTTCTGGAATTGCACACTTCTCCTTTAGGAGGACACTCAGGATTTTTACAAACTTACCACAGGGTGAAGAAAGAATTTTTTTGGGATGGCCTTAAGTTTGATATTCAAAAGTTTGTGGCGGAATGTTTGGTTTGCCAGCAGAATAAGGTGGAAACAATTAAGACCCCAGGACTTCTACAACCTTTATCCATTCCAAGTCAACGTTGGGAGGAGATTTCAATGGATTTTATCACAGGTTTACCTAAGTCCGAAGGAAAAAGTGTCATCATGGTGGTAGTTGATAGACTTACCAAGTATGCACACTTTTGTGCATTATCTCATCCATTTAAAGCAAGTACAGTTGTTACTACATTTATGGACAGAATTCAAAAGCAAGAATAAAATCAAGAATTTATGGACATAAATTTCAGATTCAAGTATAATAAAGACATTGATTTTGAAGTCCATAAAGACATTGATTTTGATCTGAAATTTGAGCATTCCTTATTTAAAAGTAAATCTGAAAATGATTTAAAAACTATTGTTTTAGACCCTGCTTTTCTTTCATTTTTGAATGCAAAACAGAAATCTTTTGCAATAAATTCTAGATCTAAGAAAGTTGAATATCAGACCAAAGTTGAAGAGATTAATATTATGATTCTAAAGGATATTGATGAAGCTATTTAATTAGCTCATTTATTGACTTATGCAAACAGACCTTCATCTTCCCAATAAAAGACCACAATAATTCTAGCTAGAGATTCATCTCTTTATGCTGTTACATCATTCATAAATTCTAATACCATCTCATCTATAGATCCATTTATCCCTAAACTACCTCCACAACCCAGAGTATTATTTCCACCAATCACTTCATCCAATATATCCATTATTTCACCTTTTTATTTCTTAAAAAAATCATCCTCATTTCAAATACCATCTATAGTTCTTCCACTATCATTTTCAGCACAACTCCCATCAGTTCAACCTTACCTCCTAGTCAAGCTAAGCTTCAAGCTATGGCTGCTAGATATGCTCTCCTTGTCCCACCACAACAATTTCATGATATGCCACAAGAATATCAAAACAAAATACCACTGTTTGATGGCACTATTCAATATATTTCTCAACAACACATTACTAAGATGACAGACTTCTTTGAAATTTATGAAATTGATGATTCAAATGTTCAAATGAGACTATTTGCTCAAAATTTAACAGGAGCAGTTAAGAAGTGGTTTAAAGATTTAGCTGCTGGTAGTGTAACTGATTTAGCTGTCTTTTTTACTTTATTTTTAAATAAATGGGAAAAGAAAAAGAAGCCCCTCCTAATTTTGTATGAATTTGATAATCGAAAAAGAGCTCCAAATGAGTCAGTTTAAGATTATTGCACCAGGTATAATAGTGTCTATAATTCTATCCCTACAAATCTGAAACCTACTCCTTATTTCGTTCTGCTCAAAATCCCTGATGGATTTGATACAGATATAGCTTACCAATTGAGGGAAAGAGATGCAAATACCTTAGAAAAAATTCAAACTGATACAGCAAGTGTAGAAGTGAACATTCTAGCCAGAAAAGCTAGACTTAGAAATGAAAGATGAGTCCCTATTAAAGAAGAAAATGAAAATTTAGATACAAAAATGGATGCTATAGCTAAAAATTTAGAAAGAGTTATTGATAGATTAGATAATAAGGAGAGAAGACCTCAGTGGGATAACCAAAAACAGATTAGAAATCCCAATTTCAGAAAAAATATAAATTCTGGAAAAGCAAAAGAAACATCCCTGGACAAAAGCATTAGGCCACCATTCCAAGAAAACTATGCTGAAAGTTCTCAGAATAATAATGATGATGAGGAGGATACTATTAATCTAATGGGAATTGATGACAACAATACTATTTTCCTTACTCAGGAAGATCGGGAATTGTTTAAACTTCAACAGCTTAAATTAGATTCTAGTGAATCCTTCGATTATAAGCAAGGTTATGAATATGCAATAAATGAAATACATAGCCAGTATAACCTTAGAAACAAGAAAAATAATGAGTCTTCTACTAAGAAAACTTCCTAAAATCAAAATTAGAAAACAGTAGAAGCCCCTAAAACAAAAGTTCTGCAAATTATCCCAGGAGAAAATAAGAAAAACTTAAATTCTTCCCAAAACATTTCTAGTCCTAAGAAAGCATCAGGCCCTAAAATTGTTGATATCACTGATGAAATTTCTCAAGTTGCAAAATATTCTAAAAAATCTACTGCTACTAAAGCTCCTAATTCAATAAAAAAAACAAATTTAGATCCCAAAAAGCCTTTTGCGGATCCTAAAACAATAGACCCAAAAACTGTTGCCTCCAAAACATCGACTGAAAATTCTAGGTCAGAAAGAACATCTACTGCTTCACAAACAATCCCTGAAAAGAAAGTTAGAAGTAGCAAAACACAAGAAACACAAACAGGAAATCCTAAAACAATTGAAAATGAAAAAACAACTGTAGAAAAGAAAGACAAACCAATACAAACTAAAGTTACCAAAGAATAACTGATTCAAATCATTAAATCTCAACCTGCATTCAACATACAATCAGAAATTGCAAAAATCAAAATACTAATTTCTTTGATTGAATTGGTAAAGAATGACTTGTATAAATCAACCATAACTAAAAAATTGAATATGAATGATGGAGAAGACTCCATAAATCTAAATGATGATCAGCTAGAGTTGATTTTTGACCTAGATGTAAATGTAAAACATGTAGATGGTGCAGTTCCTCCATTTTATATCAGTCTCACTATTCATGATCAAATTCTACATAACACAATGCTAGATTCAGGAGCTTCCCATAACATAATGCCAAAATCCATCATGGAAACTTTGAATCTAGAAATTACAAAGCCATACAAAGATTTTTTTTCTTTTGATTCCAGTAAGGTTAAATGCTTAGGTTTAATTAAGGATTTGTGTGTAACACTAGTTCAATACCCTGGTAAGAGTATATTAATGGACATTGTAGTAGCTGATATCCCACCAAAATATGGTATGCTACTTTCTCGCTCATGGGGAGCCAAGTTGCAGGGATATCTACAATTGGACATGTCTTATGCTACTATCTCAGTGTTTGGCCAGCCTAAAAAGTTATATAGGAAGAAATTAATGAAGTACATGGTCAGTAGTGCTGAAAGATCTATAAACTACCCAATTTACTCTACACCAACTAACATTGATTCTTTCATCCTTTGTAACTCTGTAACAAATGAAATCCAAACTGAACTAGTAGATAAAAAGAGAGAACCAAACAATGATAACATTTTTCATGAATCTCAATGGAATTTAGACTTTGATGGTTTAGTGAATAAGCTAGGAGTAGGAGCAGGAGTCTGGATAACAAATATGGAGACCAATAATTCTGAAGGCCATGCTTTCAGGCTTAATCTCAAATGTACAAACAATATGGCCGAGTATGAAGCCCTTATCCTAGGACTCCAAATCATTAGAAACTCAGGAGGAAAAATAATTTTAATCATGGGAGATTCAGATTTGATCATAAAATAGGTAAATGGAGTTTATTCTGTTTACAATCCTAGACTAAGAAGATATAGAGACACTATCATAGATTTAACTAATGATTTATTGGAATGCAAGTTTGTTTTTATACCTAGAAAGAAAAATATACAAGCCCATTGTCTTGCAAATTTTGCTAGCACGTGCAATTTACCATTCCAACCTAATCACAAATATACTGTTGAAGTCAAACATAGGCCAATAATTCCAGATAATCTTAAGTATTGGAATATTTTTTCTCAGGATGAACAGATTTACAAGTTTATGAACAATGAAGGAGAATTTCAAAATTGTATTATAGATACAGATTGTACAATAAATCATGATTTGGATTGTGAAATAGATTTAAATGACTTAGATGTAAATAAAATAAAGTTTGATAAACCCACTAAATTTAGTCAAGCTGATATAGATAGTTTAGAGAAAGTAGAGATTGAAGAAATTATTGAAGATGAATCAGATATAGTGAATCTTAAGGACAATTTTTTACCTAAAGGTTTAACTCCCTTAGAAGATCTTTTTGACTCTAATGATGTAGCTAGAAAACCAAAAATGGAGCCAGTAATATCTGACATAGAAGAGTGTAACATTGGTACAGAGTCAAAACCAAAGATAATCAAACTGTCCAAAATTTTACCTCAACAAGAAAAGGATAAATATATTGAGCTTTTAAAGGAATATCAAGATGTGTTTGCTTGGAGTTATGAAGATTTAAAATCTTATGATACAAACATAATCCAACAAAAAATTCCAATAAAAGAAGATCAAAATCCATTTAAACAAAAGTTGAGAAGGATTAACCTTGTACTATTACCTTTAATTGAAAAAGAAGTTAAAAGAATGTATGATGCCCAGATCATTGCACCAATCAGATATTCTGATTGGGTTTCAAACCTAGTCCCAACATGAAAGAAAACAAGAGAAATTATATTCTGTGTTGACTTTAAAAATCTTAACAAAGTATCCTTAAAGGATAATTAAATTTTACCTAAAATGGACCACATCTTACAAAGGGTAGTAGGTTCTTCAAGGATTTCATTGTTAGATGGTTTTTCAGGATACAACCAGATCCTAGTTCAAGGAGAAGACCAAGCTAAAATAGCATTTACTACTCCTTGGGGCACTTTTATGTATGTAAAAATTCCCTTTGGACTAATGAATGCAGGAGCAACCTTTCAAAGGGATATGGACATAGTATTTGCAAAGGAAATACATGAGTTCTTAGTTATTTACATAGATGACATTACTGTGTTTTCCAAAACATATAATGAACACTTGGATCATTTGAGACAAGTTTTTATTAAGTGTAGGAAATATGGCATCTCTTTAAATCCTAAGAAATTCTTTTTGGATTAGAGGAAGGTAAGTTACTTGGACATATAATCTCAAAAGAAGGATTTAGGATAGATCCCGCTAGGATAGAAGCAATTCTAAACATCAAACCACCAAGAAACATCAAATAATTACAAGCTTTTCTAGGTAAGATAATTTTTTTAAGAAGATTCATATCTAATTTAGATAATTAAATAATATGCTCAAAAAATATTCAGTTCTTAGATGTACTGTTGAGGCTAAACAATCATTTGACTCTATCAAACAAGCCTTAACTAAAAATCCAGTCCTAATAAGTCCTAATTTTAAGAAATATTTCATGATTTTTTCATTTGCTTCATAACACACCATTGTTGAAGTTTTACTGTAGAAAATTGACCAAGGATTTGAAAAACCCATAGATTTTTTCAATAAAGCCCTTAGAGATGCCCCTTTGAAGTACAAAAATATGGAAAAACAAGCCCTAGCCTTGGTTATGGCCATTAAAGACTTCATAGTTTATATTCTCTGCTCACACATTATTGCCTATGTCCCAAATTTTGTAGTTAAAGACATTCTTACTCAGGATGGTCCTGATGGAAGAAGAGGTAAGTGGATTTCCATTATCTTAGAATATGACATAGAGATAAAGCCCACCAAGCTCATTAAAGGTCAAGGATTAGCAGAAATTATGGCTGAATCCAATTGTAATGCCCTAGATATAAATTTTATTGCTCAAGTTGATGATCAGGAAGAGATGGCAACTCCATCGATCAGTGAAGCCTTTTCACACTCCCTTTGGTATACAGATATCATATTTGTACTCCAAAACTTACAAGCTCCTCATGGATTGTCAAGAACCAAAGCTAGATTTTTAAAACTTAAAGCAGTAAGATTTTGTATCTTAGATAATGTAATTTTTTGGAGAGATCGTAGTGGGATTTTACTAAATTTTTTACTAAAGGAATAAGCTTACAAAATACTTGAAGAATTTCATGTAGGTGACTGTGGAGGACAGTTATATTGGAAAACTACTGCTGACAAGATCCTAAGAGATGGTTTTTACTTGCCTACCTTGTTTGTTGATGTCAAAAAATATGTTACTTCATGTCATAAGTGCCAAATTTTTTAGGGTAAAAAGAAATTATTACCCCTCCCTTTAAAGTATATTTCAACTGAAGTGCCATTTCAACAATGGGGTTTCGACTTCATTGGTGAAATTCACCCTCCCTCTTCAGGCCAACATAAGTGGATTTTGATAGCCACTGACTATTTTACCAAGTGGATTGAAACCATACCTTCCAGACAATCCACTGATACTGTCATTATTTCCTTCCTAGAAAACAACATCTTTTCAAAATTTGGGTGCCCTCAAAAGATAATTATTGACAATGCAGCAGCATTCAAATCCAAGAAAATGATTGACTTTTTCCACAAATACCATATTACCCTAGGGCACTCTACTGCATATTGCCCCCAAGGTAATGGCCTAGCTGAATCCTCAAACAAAAGCCTAGTAAATATCATCAAAAAATTATTTGTAGACAATAAAAATACTTGGCATAAAAATTTAGTCAATGCCTTATGGGCAGATAGACTTACTACTAAGAAATCCATTGGTACTTCACCTTACCAACTATTTTATGGAATGGATGTTGTTTTTCCTTCCTCCCTAGGTGTACAAGTGATGAAAATGATCCAAGAATTACAGGTTGAAACAAATGACATCCAAAGAAGGATAAATCAAACTATTCACTTGCAACAAACAAAGGAAGAAGTTTATGTCAAATCTCAAGTCATTCAAGATAAGATCAAGAAAATCTATGATAAAAATACTAAAGAGGATGATTTTTACATTGGAGATAAAGTGTTAAAATGGGATTCCAGAAGAGAAGACAAAGGATAACATGGAAAATTTGATTTTCTATGGAAAATATCTTATGTAATTTATGGATATAGAGGTAATAATGCTTTCTTTTTGAAAGAATTGGATGGAACAGATCTGCAAGAAGGACCAGTTAATGACAGAATGCTAAAGCACTACTACTCACCTGAGTTAACCAATAGTTAGTTTTTATTCACTTTGATCATTTTACATATAAATTACAAAGTTTGGATTGGATTGGATGTTTCCGTAGCAAAGTTGAAGCCCGAAGAGAAGGCCCTAAGCTTTGAAAAGTAAATATAATAAATATGAATAAGTTGCAGATATCAGAAGACATTTACAGGATCATCACAGTCAAATTTCAAAGGCTACTAAGTCTCAGAGTTCTTGATATTTCACCAGGAAATGTCATCCCCATGTGGAGCCACTATTAGGGTCCTATAATAATAGGGTTCATAAAATTTTTAATTGACTTTGATAATTCTTGTAAATATGTACATACCTTGCATTATGCAAGTTGTTTTCCCATATTTTGAAAAAATGAAAAATAATAAAAAATCAAAAAAGAGGGTAAAAAGTCCTAAAAGAAAGATCAAAGGACTTAGAAAAATATAAACCCCAAAAGAAAAAGAGAAATAAAACCTGAAAGTGAGCAAATTCAAATGCCACTACTTTTACTTTTTACTGGAAAAATAATGATTATGTGCAGAGTGTCAATAAATTCCATAATCCATGATCAGTTAAACAGTTTAATATTAACTTTTAATGCTTTCAATTTCATGTTTTAGATAGAGAATAAAGATTTTTCAAACAGTTTAAACTTGACAAATCAGTATATAGGTAGAGAATAATGAGGAGCTCAACAGTTTAATCTGAGCCATCGGATGAAGTAAGGTAGATTTAGATAGTTTTTTGAAAGAAAATGTTTTAATGGTTGCAAGCCTAAATGCACCTGCAAAATCAAGAAAAAATGTTAGAAATGGAAGTTGGGTAGGTAGAAAGTAGTGGAGAAATTATGTAAATAATACATCATGGGGAAAAATCACTAACTTCCCCTCCCCCATGAGTATTCAGTATTATAAGTTGTTAGTCAAACAGGCTCAGAGAATTTCTCTGACTTTTGTTGGGACCGGACCCAAGGCTCTATGACTGATTAGTTAAAAATATTGATTTCTTATGCTAAATCCTCATTTATCATCATTTACCCTTCATTCATGTATTAAAACCCCTTTTTCCGAAGTAAGCACACATTCTTACCTAGTAAAATGTAACCCTAGAATAATTAATTTCATCCCTTCATAAGCATTCATAAAAACCCACAAAGTTACATTTATCCTAAGTGCTAGTGAAAGAAATTATAAAAATGAGCAATGCTTGACTTTGTACTATACTTTGAGATAATGTGTATTTTGTTTCACATTTCACTCCCCTCTCATATTAACTTTTAACATATTTTATTAAATCCTTAAAAAATACCCTTTCCTACTTATTAATTCCCTTATATTTAATAAACCCAAAAAACCCACTATTATAAACTTTTGACCAAAGTATATTATCCCATGTGCATAAATGAAAAACCCAAGATATAAAGCCCTTTGGTCTAAAAGATTATTGTTATTTAAATATCTCGCCCTATAGTTTTTAAACTATCGAAAATGGTTGAAAAACTATATAAATATATAAACCTACCCGCTTATGTTTTATTAAAAAACATTTAAACAAATGTTTTAAACAAAAACAATAAAACCCGCATATACTATCCTTAAAGCATATTATATATGTTTTATACCTTTTAACCCCTCGACTGTATCATAAAGGTTTGAACATATTATAAATCTCTGTCGATATATGAGACTACGGTTTAAACGTGCTTTAAAAGCATTTATTTCATAAAGTTAAACCTTTCCGTTGCAGTTAAATCCAACCTAGTCCCACCATTTCACCCCATGCACCTCCCAAAATGATCCCAGTCATTCGCTTCCAACCTTTAGATCCGACGGTTGAGGAGCGATATCGCTTAAACAACATGCCCGATCGCTCCAATGCAAAACCCACGCGAAATAGACAGTTTTCCACTGACCCCTCCCCTCCACGTGGCCTCTTATGGTTGGATCGCGTGAGTTTGGCTTAAAACTACTTACCACTTAAAATCCATGCGATAAAACATCGGTTTTATACTCCTTTGAAAATTCCAAAACCACTTCCCGCCATGATGCGACCTCCATTCAATGCAGATGCATACATTTAATTAAAACTTGGCAAAATACGTTATTTCACTATCTTTCATGTTTTATCAGTGTTTTCACCTCCCCGACTATGTAAACCTGCAAAAATCCCCCGATAGCCATTTTCTGCCATCTTTTCGCCTAAAGCTTGCAAACCTTTGCCCAGGAAGCCTGTAAAAGACCACTGAGGAGCTATATCGCTCCAGTTCAACCACTGAAGCTATCAATTCAACAAAAAACCTCAGAAACCTCTTCGGAAAACAAACACATGTAGCAAACCAGGTATTTTTCTTAGAATTTAACCTACATTCAAATTTAAAAACCTTTTAAAAGAAAGAAAAACGTTCTAGAATTAAGAAATTCATCAAGAAAATTGCCCAAAAGTCCCATAAACAGGCAAAACCCTGGCAAAATTTTCCCAGGAACCCTAGTTGTCTCTTGCGCACCATTTTTAAGGAAATTTATCAATTTTTCACAATTATTGATAAATTTCAAGTTTTGAAAGGCCAGAAATCCTCTACAGGTGCCCTATATCTTTTGGAAAACCTTTTTCATCAGATTTTTAGCCCTATTTGTAGTCAAAAGACTTAGAAAACCCCTATTTTCTGTTTTAAGACTAGTTTTTAGCCTCAGAACTTCATTTGAGAGACCTAATTGAGCATAAAATCCAAAGAGACATTCTATTTTGCTGAATTTTCCTAATCAAGCCTCTGTTATAGTAAAATTGCCTCTGCAAACAGTTTAAAGTTGAATAAGCCAAACAAAATTCCTAAAAAACAGAGTGGAAACAAATCTGAAGGTTCTAAGACTCCTAAAGCTACTCCTGCCATGACTCCAAATACTACCATTGTATTCAACCCATTACAACCCCCAATTGTTGATATTGAGCATATTCCTCTAGCTGATATTGACTGCAAAATAGTTGATCCTATAGTTGAGTTCAATTTGTTAGATATCCACAACTGGTGTTTTGAAAAATCCCTAGATGATCAAGAAGATGTTCACATTTGGGAATCTAATTTACCCAAATATGTAGTCCCCCTGACTCACCCTTGTCAAGAAGATATTAGACTATGTCAGCAGTACTACATGCCTGAACAAAGGGCTATTATTAATGCAAATAAAGAGGTCCTTTTTACCATCACTGCAGAGTCTATAAACCAAATGTTGCAGCTTCAACCAAACTCCCAAGCAGTCCCATTGTCTATTGAAGCACTCACTAATTTATACATTAACTTAGACTTTCCTAAAAATTTTATGATTTTCCAAACTTTCATGCCTCTGCATGTTGAAATCCCAAAATTAAACCCTCTATATTCAACTGCCAAGTTCCCTAAAGGTTCAAGGCATGTAATCTCCATGCTTTCCTTCATACTTGGGTATTTCAATTATGAGCATATTGATGAGTCAATCCTAGGATTTTTGTCCACCTTTTCTCCAGGACAGTCACCCTCAGTTATATTTGACTATGCTGGTTTTATAGCTGATAGCATTCACTATCAATTAAATAATTTGCAGCTGGAAGGAGTATTTAGATATACCTCCTATCTTTTCCACTTGTTTCTATTTTTCCAATTAGAGAGCTTTCCAATTTCACTTCAAAAGTTGTATATAGAAGGAAAACCTTTATCAGTTGTATTTTAGACATCTATACTCAGAAAAGAAGGCACATAATTCAGTTATTCAGAGTTTGTAGAGTTGTTTGTACATCCATTGACCACCATCTTGACAAAAACATAGCAGCCTATAATTAGTGAGGAAATGAAGAGAATATTGCAGCTATCAGAGCAAAGAAAAGTAGGTGATTGGCATTTATATAAGGAATTCACTGAAATTAGAGTTTTTGGTTCTAACTTGCTGCCTTACAAGTTACCGAAGCATCCATCAATGAGGATCTTTGCCTTAGAATACATTAGGACAATCCTAAATTTAGATTCAATTAATTTCATGGCAGCCAAGAAAAAGACCCAATTTAAACTCAAAAATGAAATTGGGCCTTTCATATGTAATCAAACAGAGGCAGAAAAGGAAGCAGCAAGTCAACTACTTGAATATAAATTAGAAGAAATATTCCCATGGAATTATGATCCACAAGGGATATTAAGTAAACTAAGGGTAAAATGTAAATTGACACCCTTTATCCATGAGTCAAAGCCAAATATATAGAAGTTTTCTAATCAAATTGAGTGGGTTGAGAATACTTTAACAGAGGGATTAAACCAAAGGAATACTAGTCACCCTTTGGAAGTTTTCAAACAGCCAGAGACATCCACTAAAATAATCGGAGAAGGAGGAGGTTATACTGCAGAGACTACAACAGAGACTAAGTTTAAAATCATTTACAACAAGAGGCCAAAACTGGATACAACAGCTAAAGGTAAAGTAACAATAGATGTTGAGGAAACACAACCCTTGAATACCAACATTGCACAAACAGAGACCAATGTAGCTACTGTAATCATCAGTGAGCCAAATCATAATCAGGAACAATTGAATAATGAAGATGCACAGATAATGGAGAGGCAAAAAAGTATGGAGGCTTCTTCCTCACATTCAGCTGAGGAGAAGGATTTAGATATTAAGAAAAAATGCAAGCAAATCAAATTGAAGAATGAGGAAATTAAAACTGAAATATATTCTCAGTTTTTGAAGCAGAAGCCAAGTAACCAAAACAGATTCCTATCAGACTTTGATTATTCAACTAAAAAAATTATTATGTCAGTTTTACAGCCCACTGTACAAGTGCCAAAGATAGTGGCTGACTATAAAAAATTTGATATGGAAGTAGCCATAGATAAAATCCATAGTTGGATCAGATTGAATTTCATAGGAAAACATCAGAGATGCTCTATTCTATAGTCACTACAAAAGCTATGAGTTCTCATAAGCTTCAAAATACCATTTCTAATATGCAGGACCAAATGAAGATGGATAAAGATTCACTATATGCAAAGGATCTAAGGATAAAGGCCTTAGAAGAGTTAGTATTGTAGGTAGGGTATGATCCTACAAACATCAAAGCAGCTGAAGCATTGGTTAAAAATAAAAATGAGGACATAACTGCTTTGAGGAAACAACTCAAGCTTCCTCAAGGTGAACATCCTCAAACAAAGGAAGTTTTACAGGATCAAAAGGAGAAAGATGAAATGATGAGTTTGATACTTCAACTCATGGCTCAAAACAAAGAAATGGAAGTTCAAATGGACCAAGTTGTCCAAGAAAAGGAGACAGTTAAGGAGCCGGTCATTCCCACTGTCATCCCATTCATCACAGCAGCAGTACCTTCTACTTTGAGAGAAAAATTGGCACCAAAAGAGCCACTGGCCACTTTAGTGCCAGTGACTTCTTTAATAACATTAGTAACTAAATCCTCCACAAAAGTGTTGCCACCTACAGATGAAAGCAGTCAAATAGTAAAAGAAATGGAGGAGATGTCCTTAAAAACCAATGAAATCAATAGATTGACTAAGATAATTGAAAATCTTGAGAAGACAAGAAAATCAACTTAGATAGATGCTAAAATACATGAACAGAATGCTCACAGATTGAGTGAAGAGGTAAAAAAGCTCCAAAAAGAATTAACTCTCAAGGATTAGATATCATATATTAAAAAATACCTATGGAATAATGTAATTGAAACCATTCATGATGTTTGGCCATCAATTCAAGTAAATTTTGAGCAGAGAGAGTTACTATTGCAGCTCAGGCAGAGATCCAAAAGACACAAGAAGAATTGGCAGTTAAACCAGAACAGGTTGTTAGGTTGATCAATTTCCTCAATAGCAAGAACAGACAGCAAGTTTAAGAATTGAAAATAAATGACAGGACAGCTACTATCCTATAAATTAGGAAAGTAACCACCAAAAGAAATTTGATGAGGTAGCTTGAGAAGAAATGTTAAGGAGTGAACACTGATGTCACTAGATTCATGGTTAAATTCACCAATTTGAGGCAAAAGGGACTTCCTGATATCATGGTTATCAATGATAAGTTAATTCCTCAGAATGATTATGACAAAAGGATAAGAAAACATGCCAAAGAGCAGGTGAACAAGCCAATAGGCCAAGGTATTCCCACAGGAAAAGTATTTCTAAAAAGTTTTGAAGATTTGTTTTATTTGCAGTATGAAATCAAACATTTGTTTGCCATCAAACCCACATTTTCCAAGTACACTGAGGCTGATGAGAATTTTAGGAAACTCAAGAATATTATAATTCCTAAAAATGAGGAGTGGCAAGCATTCACTAATTTGCTATAGAAAATGAAAGGCAAACAAATGAAGAAGAAAAAATCTGTTCGTTGATTTTTACTGTCAAAACATATTTTTACAGCAAGAAGGCCATTTTACTGAAGGTAAAGAGTATCCGAAGTGAAAGAGTATAAGTGATAAAGAGTGTCAGCGAGAAAGAGTATCAATGAAGGCAAATAGATTCTGGAAAAATCTAAAAGGCCAACAGAGAGGACACATAAGCAGCCAACTGCTTCTTATCTTAAAACAGTTTCTATTTATTTTGAATAAAATAGGACAAATTGCTAATTTTTTGTGCAAGATGTCACTATTATTGTTGTAAGATATTTAATTTTCCTAAGTTAATTCCTAGAAGTCATCTAGGATATTTTGTAAGACATTTTATATAAATACTTCACTCTTTGAAGTATTTTTGTGTGGAATAAATTACTGGAGATTACTATAGATATTTTGTTGACTTGAAGGCTTTAGATTTCGATTTTGAGTAGCAGACTGGATCACCTATTTGGAATCATACTTCAGAATCCCTGTGATAAGCTATCTAGAGTGAAGTACTCTCTTAAACTTGTCATTGTTATCTTCTTTTGTTTCATGCATACATCTGTGTTTTAATTCTAAAATCTGAATGTATAACTAGGAGTATTACTACAGGACATGTTAATAGCACACTGTTTTTAACTAATTATCGTTTCTTTGTTTTCTTCTGATTTATGGTGTAGGGAATTCTTAATTTCTCCCTCTCTCATTTGACCTCTATCTACTACTTCCCTTTTCCGGATCAAAGGATCCTTAAGTTCCCTTTATCCCGATCATACCATCTCAAAAAACAACTTTCCCAAGATCTCCAAAGGTTATCTACCTTTCCCTGCAGACATTTGACCTTTTAGGCCTTGATCCCCGTTCTGTTAGCTTGACTTAGACTCGATAGCCCAATGGAAAAGTGGATTTCCCTCTATCTACTCTCCAAGTGAAAATTTCCCACCAAATCCAACAAAACAGAACCAAATCTGCACTTTAATAACTAGCCTAATATTCAAAACTAAAACAAAGTTAAGCATAAAAGAGAGAGCCCTCTCTGAACTCTAGGAAGGATATATCCTAGAGTTTGAAGTAGGTTTGTTGTTACCTTTATTATTCTTTGACTAAAAACCAAAATCCCACAACTTAAGAATTTACTGGAGTGATAACATGGGGGAGAAAACCTTAGGTTATAGAGGGAATTCGGATTATTAAACACTATCTGCAAAGTAGATCAAGCTATAAACCATCCCAGTTATGCAGTTGACCAAGACTTTAGTTGCTTCCAACTATCTTCAAATAATTTACAGAATTCTCAACTTAATATTGAGGATGTAGTTGAAACTCCTCAATATGTTCAAACTGATATTTGGAAACTTTTCTTTGATGGATCTTGTACCAAATATGGAGCTGGAGCAGGTATTGTTTTAATCTCACCTGAGAAAGAAAACATCACTCAATCATGCAAGTTATATTTTGAGGTCACAAATAAAGTTGTTGAATATGAAGCTTTTATTCTAGGATTACAGTTTTCTAAAAGTTTAAAGGTGCAAAATTTAAGTGTCTTTAGTGATTCAAAACTTATAGTAAGACATGTTAGGAATATTTGTCAAACAAAGCATCCTAGGCTCGGGTCTTAGAGAAATGAAGTTTGGGATATAATTGAAAACTCCTTTAATGCTTTTAATATAGCTTTCATTCCTAGAAATGAAAACATTCATGTAGATTCCTTAGTTGTTTCTGGCAGTTCTTTTAAGATACCGGACCAAACTCAGATAAAATACCAAACTCAAGTCAAATATAGGCCATCCATTCAAGATAATCTAATGTATTAGAAAATATTTGAAGATGATGAACAACAGAAATCCTTTCTCCAAGTTATTGATGAATTTTCTATATTACAAATTGAAGAAGATAAATTAGACATGAATTGAGCTACTAAAGAAAAAGAAAGTTCAGATCTAAATACAAAAGTAGTTGATCATGATAGTATACAACTGTCAAATAATTTTATTCCTAGAGGCCTTGTTCCTTTAGAAAATATATTTGATGAAAATGATGTTCCTAGAAATCCACTCTCTGTTATTTGAAAATGGAACTATTTGTAATGCTATGCAAAGTATCCATTTCCATTAAATTAAGTGTGCAAAGTATTATCCATGTCTTGCAAATTAAACAAGGTGTTTTTGATAAGGTTTCTGAGTCTTATGTGTGAGGGAGCGTTAATTAAATTTATTGTTTAACATCATAAATCAGAAATACACAACAGATAAAATTCACCATAACATAACACAACAACATGATGAGGCAGTTCACCCCTCTTGGGCTACATCTACCGGGTCCAAGGCTCCCAATGGGCATGTCCTTGCTCTATTAAGTTTCTAAAATTGATTATATTGTGAGAGAAATGCCTAAACAGGAAAAACAAACATTGAAATTGACTTTAGAAGACAGAAATAAGCTAAAAATGGCTTTTGTTTCACCTCAAACAGTGAAGTACAACCCAATACAGCTCCATTTCCTTGATGGCCTTGATGGCTCTCCAAGCTTCCCTAAAGAAAACGTGGCTTAATAACACCTCTGTTTGCTTTGCAACTTGTCCCAAACTCTCCAGAATGCTCATAATAACCAAAATTGACTAAAATTTTGTCTAATTTGGTTCAATATTGAAGAAGTTATGATCCAAAAAAATTTCTGCCCAATGTCACTTGAAACCCTCACTAAATGTGGGTGAACTCCAGTTAGGAGCGCTAATTTTGGCACAAGCTCCTGATTTGGTGGAATGCACCCAAACTAGCAGAACCACTAGCAGTTAGCATTAAATGTGATATGGGTGCGGTTACATTCCGTTTCCGTCGAGACCACTGGATTAACCATAGCCTAACGATTTTGAAACCATGACATTAAATTGTCTCTGCGCTATCACATGTCGTGGGCTGGATGGGTGGTTAAGCCCTTAACCGCCGGTGCTAAGTGTTGAGCCATGGTTCTTGGCCATGGTCTCATGGATATGGGGGCTGGCCCCCTTTGCCGCCCAACCACATCTCTTTCAAACTTTAAATACAAACTCCATTGCATAGAGGTTAAGAACCACGATAGCCCGGATGGTCGGGCGCTTGTGCTTGCGGCAGTGAGGTCCAGGGTTCGAACCTCGCAGACCCATAAAATTTTACCATACGCCCTGGGCCCATGTGGCGGCCTCCGGGCTTGCCACGTGGCACCCTCAGATTGGCCCAAAAATTTCAAAGTCAGCCCATTAACAAATCCAAATCTGCCACTTGTCAATAAACCATTCGTCCATGTGGAATATTCTATGAAATATTTTGGGGAATATTCTAGGAATATTATTTGGAATATTCTTTTTTTAATATTTCCAAATTCAAAAGTCAACTTTGGTCAACTAATTTTTTGAAGGATACTGGAGACTTCAAACCTACATAACTTTCACATACGACGTCGGATTTGAGTGCCATTCATGGTGCCAGAATCGCAGTGACGAGGCCTTTCTGGTCGTTCAGGTTGCAACCAATTCTAAGAATTTCCATTTTTGAGCATTTCTTCAACTTGGACATGATCACTTGATCACTCTACTTCTCAAGAAGATGATATTGAAGAAATTAATATTGGGATTGATGAAGAGATTAAAAACATTAAAATTTGTGCATCTCTAACTCCTGAAGTTAAAACTAAATACATTAAACTTCTTAAGAATTAGAAATATGTTTTTTCTTGGTCTTATATTGATCTGAAAACTTATGACACGTCTCTTATAGAGCATAAAATCCCATTAAAACCTGAAGCAAAACCTTATTAGCAAAAACTAAGAAGAATTAATCCAGTTCTTCTTCCTACCACATAAAAAGAACTTAAGAAGCTTTTATATTCCTAAATAATTGTTCCCTTAAGATAATCTGATTAGGTAGCTAATTTAGTTCCTGTCAGAAAGAAAAATGGAAAAAATAGATTCTGTGTGGACTTCAGAAACCTTAAAAAATCATCTCTAAAGGATAACTATCCACTGCCAAAGATGGATCAACTACTCCAAATGGTTTCTGGTGCTAATAGAATTTCAATTCTTGATGGATTTTCTAGTTATAACCAGATAATGGTAAATCTAGAAGACATAGAAAATACTACTTTTACCACACTGTGGGGTACATTCATGTATGCCAAAATTCCATTTGGGTTATCAAATGCAAGAGCAACATTCCAAAGAGCTATGGATTTAGCTTTTGTTGGCAAGGTGAATAAATTTTTTGTTATTTATCTTGGTGATTTAACAGTTTTCTCTGATTCAGATCAGAAGCATAATAAACACTTGATGAAGGTTTTTGATAGGTGCAGAAAATTTGGAATATCTCTCAACCCCAAGAAGTCTCTATTTTCCATAAAAGAAGGAAAGTTGTTGGGATACATCATTTCAAAGAAAGGAGTGGTGATAGATCCTAAAAGAGTATTTGCTATTCAATCATTATCACTATCAAGAAATAAGAAAGGAATCCAAGCCTTTTTAGGAAAAATTAACTTCTTGAGAAGATTCATCCCTAACTATGCTGAAATAGTTAAAGACATAACCGACATGCTTAAAAAGAATCATGATGTTAAATGGACTATTCCTACTAGATATGCTTTTTATCAAATCAAGAAATTCATTTCTGAAGCTCCTAACTTGGCCAACCCTAATTATATCTTACCTTTCAGTACATTCTCCTTTGCTTCTGAAACCACCCTTGTTGTTGTCCTTCTACAAAAAAATGAAGATTCTGATGATCAACCCATAGAATTTTTTAGTAAGCTTATAAGAGATGTTGAACTCAACTATGATATTATTGAAAAACAGGCCTATGCCCTGGGTCAAGCCCTAAAACATTTCAGAATGTATGTCCTTCACTCATCTATTACTGCTTATGTACCTAACAGTGCTGTAAAAATTGTTCTTACCCAACCAGACACTGATGGAAGAAGAGGAAGGTGGATCACTCAAATTCTTGAGTTTGACCTCACTATTAAAGCCACTAAGTTAGTAAAGGGACAAGGTTTAGCTGAATTGCTAGCTGAATCCAATTGCAAAGTGTTATGCATAAATTCTATTTTTGAAATCTCAGAGAAGCATACACAAGAGCATTCTTCAAATTTAGAAACGGAGAATCCACAAGAACTTTCCTTAAATCTAGAAGGGGAGAATCCACAAGAACCTTAATTAAATGTAGAAGGGGAGAAACCACAAGAACCTTCCCAAGATTATCAAGGAAATAACCCACAAGAACCTTCTCCTTCAACTCAAACAGTTCCTATTCACATTGATGAAAAGTTTGTACTATCAAATTGGTATGCACATATTGTACATTTTTTGATCAATTTTGAGTGTCCTACTGAGTTTTTCAAATATTCAGTGGAAAAAACTTAAATTTAAAGCTATCAAATACTGTATTATCTATGCCAACTTGTACTGGAAAGATCCTCTCAACATTCTGTTACTTTTTTTAATAGAAACTGAAATAGAAGGAATCATTGAGAAATATCATGTAGGGATTTGTGGAGGGAATTATGCTTGGAGGGCCACAACATACAAGATACTAAGAGAAGGTTTCTATTGGCCTACCTTGTTCTCAAAAATAGGAGCAAAGGTTAGAAGCTACATTCTATGTCAGATGTTTTCTAGTATGAAAAAACTAGCATCTCTTCCATTAGTTCCAGTTATTGTTTCAACACCATTCCTTCAATGGGTACTAGGTTTTATAGGATAAATTCACCCACCTTCAAGAAATAAACACAGATAGATTTTAACTGCCACAAACTATTTCACCAAATGGGTGAAGGCCATTCCAGTCATAAATACTATAGATACAATAGTGATCAAATTTATTGAAGAAAACATTCTTTCTAGATTTGGCTTCCCTCAACAAATAGTGATTGATAATGCCACAACATTCAGTAGTATAAAGATAATTGAATTCTACCAAAAATATCAAATTTTGATACATTATTCAACCCCTTATTATCATCAAGGAAATGGTCTTGCAGAGTCATCTAACAAGAGCCTAGTTAAAGTAATAAAAAGACTCATGAAGATCATAAGAAAAATTGGGACAATCATCTTATATATGAAGTTTGGGAAAATATGATTTCTCCCAAAAGATCAACAGGTAAATCTCCATTCCAACTGGTTTATGGTAAAGAGGCCATTTTTCCTACTAATTTGGCTTTTCCTGTTCTTAAATTTCTAGAAGAATATACTGATGAACCTAATGATTTCTCTAGAGGGATAAATCAAATTATTGAATTAAATGAAAACATAGATGAGATTCAATATAAATTGAGAAAGTATCATAATAAGATGAAGAGTCTTTTTGACAGAAAGGCCAGGGAAGAGACTTCATAGAAGGTGATCTAGTTTTGAGATGGGATGCTAGAAGGGAAGACAAAGGTAAACATGTAAAATTTGATAACTTATGGTTTGGACCTTTCAAAATTGCTGAAGTAAAAGGAAACAATACATTTTTTCTAAAAAAATTGGAAGGACAGTTCACTACACTGCCTGTCAATGGAAAAATTCTGAAACATTACATACAATACTAAAGAAGATTTTGAATCATCATTGTATATTACCACTTTATTTAAAAAAAAAATCAAGTATGTTTTGATTTCACAGCAAAGACTCCATAGCCTGAGGAGAAGGCACTTAGATTTTCTTGTTCTCTGCATCCCACATGGGGAAGATGTCCCAAGCTGGAGCCGATGTTGTAACATTATTTAGTTTCGATAAGTTAGCATATATAGTCAAAATAAATTCAAAAAATTCTAAGATAGGATATGGATGGAAGAAAAAGAAATTAAAAAATATTAGGTTTATTGCGTGTTTTATTCATCCATATCAAGATAAAATGTTAGGTTAGATTTCCCTAAATAAAGGAGGAAAAATAAAAAATAAAATGCTAGGATGCCAAAGAAAAATGGAGGCTTTAGTGTACAAAAATGAAAAAAATATCACTGCAAGATCAAATGCGCCTTTTCATAAATTTATAAGTTAATTATGATTAATTTCTTTAAAAAGGGGATTAATTTTTTATTAAACTATAAACATTCAAACCTAAATTTTATGGCACATAAATTATTTGAATCCTAAAGTCAGTCCATGCTTTGACCGTTTTCATACCGCATTACCATGTTTCATTGGTGGACCCACCTTGCCTTTGCACATCAGCCTATCGAAAACTTCGTTGCCAAACATTTTTGATATAACCTCCGGTCCCCGAAATGCGAAAACTCCAGAAAGTCCCGAAATGAGATAAGTCTACATTGTCGGCTGGCACACCAGATTTATCTTTCCACTTTAACTTTATCACAATCGCATATCGCAGTTTCATAACGCATGTTGTAATTTTCATATTCCACAAACCCCCGAGTGCAATAACATTTCCATTTTGTGTTGCACCCCTTTAGCCTCAAAACATTTGAAAACCCTTATATGCTTGGGGCTGCTTATATATTTCTTTACTTAGGCACATTTCCATTTCCACTTTAAACTTTTGAAAGGGACTCACCTTACCTTTTCACATCACTATATCGTAAATTTCATTGTTTCCACTTACCTCCACCTTCCCAATTATCCAATTGCGATTAAAGTGGGGCCCTTACCTATTACGTAAGCCGTCGCTGATTGCATATCGCAATTCCTCCATTCCATTCATTCATATCACTCACCCCGATCCCCGATATGCGATTTGCGATACAGACTCCTTTCCTCGATTGCGATATAAAGTGGGACCATTTCTCCCAGCCACGTCATCTCTTCCCCATCGCCCATCGCATATTGCATTATTCAATTCCCAAATGATATGTTTCCTGTTCTAGCTCACCGATATACGATCTACGATAAACCTTTTGACCTCCCGATTTGCGATAAGTCTCGAAAGCTCCTGGTTACAATTTTCGATGTGATTAGTAGGTCCTACCACTTATTACCTCCGCCATTATCTCTTCTCCATGTCGCTTTCGCCATTCTATCAAAAAGGTTGTTTATCAAGGGTTTTCAACTATTCAAAAAGTTTGCACCAATTAAAGAGAAAAGTGGGTTTTTTCCAATTATTAAAGTAATAAAGGATTTTACTATTTAAACTCTACCAAAGGTACAAAGGTTAATTCAAAAGATAGTTACTAGAAGCTACCATCTCACAAGACAACATTACAACCAGCATAACCTATTAGTAGGCCTACTCATCAACAGTCTCCTCCAAAACAAGAACATATCTTTCAGTAGTTTCCTTCTTTCTATCATATTATACTATTTTTGTAAATCATTTTAGGATATTTTCTTAGTCCTAGAACAAATATAAATAACTCTCATTCTCGAATTATTAAGGGTTGCACCCTTGGATGATCATTTTGTAAGCAAAAATGTACAAGATTTTGATCATTAATAATAAAATAAGGATTCTAGATTTGTTTCATACATATTTTTCCCCTTGTAATCTCTTCTTGTTTATCATTTCATATTGTTTCTACATGTATTTAATTGTTATGAAGATAACTAGGTAAGATTAACTGAGTTTTATTTGTCTTGGATTCTTACTGAAGTTAATATCTATATTAGAGAATGATTTACTGAGCTATTTGTTTATGTAAGTCTCTCTCATCAATAAATTATCGGCATCTTCATAATGTTAAATATGTTTTATTAAACTTTTAGACATTGTTTTAAAGTTTTCACACTTATGATCATTTAAATATTCTTTTTGATTAATTAAAATAATCATATCTCCTTACATATTTAGCTTAATCACCTGCAAAATCTAAATTATTGTGTGGAATAAAGCAACAACCCTTTGTCTTATTAATTAATACTATATAAAAGTTTAAACATAGTTTCTGCAAATTGTTTTATGCATTGGTCATCCAAAAATTCCAAACTTAAAACAAAACAAAACATTAGAGATGCTTTGGCATAATCATTGACCCCAATTATCTCAAAGGACAACACACATATCACAACAGAGATAAAGAATATCCATGCCAATTCACCAACGCACCTTGCATTTCCTTTGATGTTGGATAGCATGACTAGGTTGATTGAGGCATACCGGAGGTAGGGCCCACATAACCACATATTACAGTTCATACACAGGGTCAGGAGGCATGAGGTTATATGAATAGATTTTTGGGAAGTGGTGAAAGAGGTCACCAAGGACATTGATGTTCATGGGGAGTTGTTCCACATCCCTCCGGATCACCCTACTAGACATAAAGGTCCAATCCCACTGAGATATTTTAGTAATTTTCATGCAACCCCTTTCGTGTATGATAAATTAATTGGAGATTGGGGCAAGTTCTTGAACCATGACTAGGTCACACTTTATTTTTCTAAGGATTTATATGTTGAGTTTTTGTTACATATGAGGCCGGATTACACTAATATCAGATCTCATTTTTATGGTACCGGTAGGGGACATACCTATGAGTGTGAGGGGCTCATAGGGACCCTTGGCGTGTACCATCACCTTTGATATTCTTTCCACTACTATCTTGGAGCATGGTGTTACCTAGAGAGCAAGAGGAGTTTGTCACAACTCAGTGCTGAGACACAGGAGACTATTACAGACAACATGCAAGCATAATTGACTATTTCAATTAAAAAACACGAATATGATTGAAATAAGTTTTATTCAGTTTTAATATTAAAATATGTCATGTAAACAACAAATAGGTTTTATTCGACATTATTTATTTTTATATTATCTACAAGAGCTTAGTCATAACATGATATAAGTCCATCGTATTGAAATTTATTATATAGGTCAAACAACAATATACAGAAACATTTCTATAATTTTATATATGTTATCAACTTTCCTAAATTTACAAGTAGTTATCCATATATTTAAATCAATTCCTTATTATGGAAATTTATGTTTTATTCAATTTTTAAAAACTCAAATATGATTGAAATACGGTTATATATTCAATTTTAAAATATATGGAGATGTAAAAGTTACAAATACAAGTTTTATTGATTTTATTTTGTTTGAGGTTATCTGCAAAAGCTTAGTCATAATGCATTTCATCAATAATTTTTTGGTGCTTACACTGAAATCAATACACAATGTTAAACTAATTATCTTGAAATTAATATACACCATATATCTACTTACATCATTTATCAAAAATAAACATCTTTGTTGAAACCAATGCATCTAATGCAAGCAATCAAATAGGATGAGAAATCAACATCTAGACTAAAATAAATGCATCTAATGAAAACAACCAAATAGGATTAGAAATCAAAATCTACAATGAAATCAATGCATCTAATGTTGCAAGCAATAAAATAGGATTAGAAATCAACATCTACACTAAAATTAATGCATCTAATGCTAAAAATCAAATACGATTAGGAATCAACATCTACACTAAAATCACTGCATCTAATTCAAGCTCAATCAAACAATATTATAAATTAAAATATTTAATGAAATGAATGCATCTAATGCAAGCAATTAAATAGAACTAGAAACACACATCTACACAAAAATCGATGTATCTAATTTTCAAGAAATCAAATAGGATTAGAAATAAACATCTATAAATTAAAATCAACACATCTAGTGAAAGCAATTTTCTTCCCTTTCTCCCCCACCATCTATATTGATATCTCCCTCCATCTCTCTTGTTTCTCTATCTCACCCCCCAGAAACACACACACACACTCTCTCTCTTCATATCTATCTATCTCTTCCTCCCTCCCTATATCTCTCTCTTCTTCCCTTTCTCGGCCTTCCATCTATATCTCTATCTCCCTATGTTTCTCCTTCTTCATCTCTCTATATCACCCCGCAAACATACACAAATTATGTTTCTCCATATCTATATATATCTCCCTCCCTCTCCCTCTCCCTCTCCCTCTCCTTATCCCTCTCACTTTCTCTCTCTTCCCCTTCTCTCCCTTTGTCTTCCTTTTTATCTATCTTCCCTCATGTTCTCCTCTCTCCCTCTCTCTCCATCCCCCTTGTCACTCCCTCCCTCTCTCTCTCTCCATATCCCTTGCCACTGCCTCTATCTCTATCTCCACCTTTATCTATATGTATTTCTTCTTACCTCCTTATCTTTCCCACTGCAAATCCATATCTCTCTCTCCCTCCCTTTCAAGTCCTCTCTCTCTTCCTTTCTCTCCCACCTCCCTCTATCTCTCCCCCATCTCTCTCTCTCTCTCTCTCTCTCTCTCAAGATTCGTCCTCCAACTTTGTTGAATGTATCCCTCTCTCTCTCATTCTCTCTCCCCCTTCTCTTCATCTCTCCTTCTTTGTATTTTTATCTCACCCCCAAACATACACACACTCTCTCCATCTCTCTGTTGTCACTCTCTCTCCATCTCTCCCTTGTCACACACACTCTCTCCCTCCACCTTTCTCTCTATATATGTCTTGGACTTCTTCCTTCCCTAAATTTTCCTCCAAATCCATCTCTCGAGATCCCTCTCTTTCTCTAAGACTCTCTCCTCCTCTCCCTCTCACAATATTTGTGCGCCCCCCCCCCCCCACCCTCTCTCTCTCTCTCACTAAATATTTCAAAAAAATTAAAATACTTTGAAAATTCAAATATTATGATTAGAAATTTGTTATTTTGATTTTGTACACCAATTTAATTTTTTATATTATATATGTTTAAAATGTGTATTGTACATTCACTTGGAGGGAAAATTATAAATTTCCACGAAATTATTATTTAAAAATCTCCAAAAAAATATTGTTCTAGTGACCTCCATCAAAAATACATAGAGTGCTTCATGTATTCCAATTGAAACTGTTTAGTTTTTATTGCTTTAAAGGTAGCTTTAGGGTTTTATTACTTTAGGATTTTAAAAATATCATATATTTTATTATGTTATATTTATAAAAAGAATTAGGTTATATAAAATTAACATATATGGAGTCATCTTGTATGGCTCTCTTTGTGTTAATGGTCTTGACTCTTTTGTTAACGCCTATGGCGTATATCAACCACATTTATTAATGTGGTTATGCTAGTATATAATATAATATAAGAAATTTTATATTATATTTAAGCTAATAATATTATATTAATCCAAAATTAATAGATTTAATATTAACATTAAAATATATTAATATTGTTTTTTTATATTAATATCATTTCATCATTTAATTTAGTAATAATAATAATAATATTCTTTTAATATTAATAGTAAATTTAATAAGGTTTTTACATGACATTATAACAAACATTCTAATAAGATTTGGAATTTTAAAATGTTTAATTTTAGAAAATTCATTTTAATTTTCTATATATAAAGGCTTGATCGAGCATAATAGCTTGATAGAGACACATAGCTCGATCGAACCATAACGCTTGATCGAGCTCATATTAACCACGTAAATGGCTCGATCGAGGCTTTACAAAACCCTCGATCGAGCTATTTAAATTAAAAATTTAGACACTCAATCGAGTGATTTAAGTGCTAGATCAAGCCTCTTAAGTCCTAAAATCAACAATTTCAACACCCCTTCTAAAAAAATTTCCTAGAACTCCATTTTGTACCCTAGCGAATTTAGGGCTAAATTTGTCCTCGGGTGGTAGAGTTGATCACATTGGATTCATGAAGGAATCCATTATCCAATGGCATATGAGTTTGTCATTTTTGGATTCATATGATATTTTTAATCTAATTTCTTTTAAACATAATGCTTGATTTTTTTAAAACTATTTTAAAGAGGTTGAATAAAAAATAAATATCATAAAATATACACAATGAAAAAATTTCAAAAAAAACCACTATCTTCGTTTACGAGTCCTCTTCAAAAGGATTCTTTTGTTTTTTAAATTTATTTAAATAGTTGAAAAAAACCTTACGTGAACACATGTGTCTGCAAAATGCAATTGAAATATTACTTAGCCAGCTTTGAAAAATAATAAAAAATATATTTTTTCATAAAAAATAATTTTTTAATATGAAAAATTTAGTTCTCTCCATGTAGATCATGCTCATATATATATATATATATATATATATATATATATATATATATATATATATATATATATATATATATATATATATATATATATATTAAAAATTACACGTTTTAGACTAATTTATGCTACGTGAACACGCTCTTAATATGTGTGAAAATATGTAAGGATAAACATTTCATTTAATGGATAATTGAAATATCATACGACACTAAATATTTTTGCAAAAAATATCATTAGGACAACAACATAATTCTCCAAAATTTATTTTTTATTCTGAATCAAAACTCATAGTGCTTACATGAATTTTGAGGGCTTCAATTTGATAAAAGAGGAAAAACTTGAAATTTCATCGCCACATTTGGTCCAAAAGTGTAACCCATATTCATGATTTCACCCTCCATGTTTTTTTCATTATCCCTACACATATTATATAAGGCCTGAGATCCTAACTTTTTTCCCATTAATCATATCTTGGATGAAGAGACATATTATTATGTATCTATCATAGAAATTAGGCCCATATCTCACTTCTAAGATCAATAATCCCTCCAAAACTCCTTTGTCAGGATTATTTGGAAAACTTTGGTGGAACAACAACATTGTCTAAATAGATTTTCACCTGATCTA
Organism: Pinus albicaulis; assembly: GCA_034641835.2. Lineage (NCBI taxonomy): Eukaryota > Viridiplantae > Streptophyta > Pinopsida > Pinales > Pinaceae > Pinus > Pinus albicaulis. The sequence continues at coordinate 1,684,197,040 of CM076584.1, forward strand.
TGGCCTCATGCATGGATTACAAATTTTATATCAGGGGTTTAATGCTCAACACTCTTTAATATCAAGTCATTTATTTTCCCATGGGAGTTAACCTTATAGTGTCAAACAGAGAATCAATCTTATGCCCCTCTCCTAGGAAAAGATCACTCCCAAATGGATTGTGTGATGGTGCATGGATGTATGCATGGTCCAAATACCACATAAGGTTTCTATAAGGTATAAGCCCCTCTTTTTTGCTTCAAATATTTCCCTAGGTCAAGAGACTCATGGAAAAAAATTACCTTCTTGAGGGCATGTATCACTATCTCGGAATATCCACATGCACCATGAGACATATATGCATGCAAAACTAATGTTTAAGAACATATGTTTACTCCTAAGAGGTTGTATGTTCAAATCCAAAAGTGGGTAGAGTGTATATACCTCCATAGACTTGATATTATAGAGTGTTGAGCATTAAAACCTTGATATAAAACATGTAATCCATGCATGAGGCCTTATAGCATGTGAAAATATATTTAGAGAATGTTTTTATTCCACCTATGTTTTCCCATTAATCATGTCTTGAATGAAGAGAAATAATTGTGGTGTATCAATTTTAGAAAATGGGCCAATATCTCACTTCTAAGATTAATAATCCTTCCAAAAGTCCTTTTTCATGATTATTTGGAAAACTTAGGTGGAATAAAAAAATTGTCTAAACATATTTTCACATGCTCTAGGGCCTCATGCATGGCTTACATGTTTTATATTAGGGTTTTAATGCTCGCGACTCTTTAATATCAAGTCATTGATTTGGCCATAAGAGTCAACCTTACAGTGTAAAACTAGAGAATCAATATTATGTCCCTGTCCTAGGAAAATATCACTTCCAAAGGGATTGCGTGATGATGCATGGATGTATGCATGGTATAAGGACCACATAAAATTTCAATAAGGTCTAAGCCCCTCTTTTTGGCCTCAAACATTTCCCTAAGTTAAGAGACTCATCGGAAAAAAATTACCTTCTTGAGGGCATGTATCACTATCTAGGAATATCCACATGGACCATGAGCTATATATGCATGTGGTCCTAATGGTTAAGAACATGTGTTTCCTCCTAAGAGGTCATAGGTTCAAATCTAGAAGGGGGTAGAGTATATACACCTCTGTAGACTTTATCAGTCAAAACATTACATGGAGGTGGGTCCCTTATCCCACAAAAAATGGGTCTCAACACCAATTATATGTCTATCTTGGTTGCAAATTTTTAAAAATAGATCATTATTTTTATTATTATCATTAGAGTCTGATCCCCTAGTTTTTTTCCTCAAACAATGTCCTAGTCTAACAGAGTCATGTTTGGTATGCCAAACCTTAGAATCAAGCTCATATCCCACTTTTGGGCCAAAAATTCCTACTTGATCACACATTATTCAACTTTCATAGCCAGTGATTCATAGAAGTAGTGTGTAGTTCCTAAGACCTTAGGTTGCTACCGTGCACCATGTCTTAAAAGTAATGCATAATTCTAAGGAATTAGTTTGCATGGAACACGTATTGAGTGAGGAGACCCACCCTTGGTGTGTTAAATATTTGAACTGGACCATTCCCTGATCCTAAGCCAAAAATTTCATACAAAGAGCATGTTTCATGGTATTAGGATTTTTAACTATAATTATTAATAACTATAATAATAACCATTTTTTAAATAAAATAATAATAACAAAAATAATTGTTTAATATTATAAAAAGAATAATAATGATAAAATAACATTTATTTATTTTATATCAATAATAAAAACGAAATATGTATTATATTATAGAGGTGACTTATGTCTTGTTTTAGCATCATATTATAGAATTCAGAATATGCTAATATGCATGGTTCAACATGGTAATAACACATTTGTGATGTTAAATGACATTAATTTTATGTGAGCATTGTGACAATCGACACAAAAAAGATGGAAGGTTAACACAACAATTAAAAAAAAACGACACCCCTTATTTTTTCTTTATTGTTAGCATCCATTTCAAATATAAGCTAAAATGGGATTTCCCCTCATTTCATTTTCACGTGAGAATGTGGAATAAATATTATTGTAATTGAAGGGATTTGTGGGGGCACTCGATAAAACAAAAAAAGGAAATGTATAATTCAATTTCTAAAAGGAAATTTGTGAAGTATAATTGAATCTCTTGGATTCATAAGTAAGTTTGTTTGTTTGTTTGTTTTTTCCTTTTTTTTTAATTTAATTTTATTGGATATTTAAAACAAAATGCAATGTGTTTTAAATATGAAATTTAGATATTTGGTTTTAGGTGTGATTTTTTAATTTTCCTTGTTTTCCCTTAATTATTTCTTTCTTCTCTTCCTTTCCTTTTCTTTCTCTCACATTCTTATCTTTCCAATCTTCCTCCCTCTTCATATTTCCATCTTCCACTTATCTTTTTCTCCACACCTCCTCTCTTTTCTCTCTCTCTTTCCTTTTTTTTTTTTTTTTCCTCAGTCACCCTCTTCACTCTCCTCTCCTCCCTCCCTTCTTCCTATCCATCTCCTTCCATTACTTCTCTCTCTTATTATTTCTCTTCCCCTTTTTCATTCTTCTTTTTCTCCCTAACTCCTCCCATCTCTTATCTTTGATCTCCGTCTCTCCCTCTTATCATTCCTTTCCTTCTCTCCTTCCTCTCATTTTCCACTTCTTTTCTCCTCTTTTTATTCCCCTTCCTCTCCCACTTCTTCTCCCCCTCTGAAGAACTTTTCATCTTTCTCTTATCACTCAACCTCTTCTTCATTTTCTATTTATCTCTTAGCGTAGTACCATAAGTTCCCTAATTTTTACTATAAAATCACCTATACTCCTTAATATAAGGTTATATATGTAAATGATTTTTTCCAGCTAAATTTCAAAACTATCAAATCCGTAGCTACTTAAGTTATTAGACTTGACGATAATACATAATATTCAGTTAGATTCACTACTTTAATATGATTTGAATGCATACTCAAAACTCCCAAGTATTAAAAGAAAAAACGAACAACAAAACTCACTAAAATCAACTCAAACTATTGAATGCAAAGATGTTGTAGTGTATTTTTAGAATAAGAAAGGGTTAAACATTGAACACATTGCCCTATATAAAAACATGTAAACAAAGCATCCATTGTATAACAAATTTTGACTAGTTTAGAAAATCGAGAACCAACACTTTTGCTAGTATTTCAATGCCAAATTTGAAAATAACTACCTCCAATTAATATAAATTTTTAACATAATTTTCCTTAGCTAACTTGTATACATTTCAAAACACCATTTTGAGATGTTTATTCAATAAGTAGTGAAATTAGGTTGTTTGATTAATAAATGCTAATAAGTTTTTTTTGTCAATTTTTTGGCTAACCAAAATTGCTCTAGGGTTAGTCTATGTGTCCATGTACGTTGATTTCATGTGTGTATATATTTAATGTTCATATTATATATATAAAACATGGATTTTGTGTACCTAAATTAATTGTTGTAGTACTATATGTACAACTCATATGGATTCTAGTGGAGATTCCTCATTAGATGCGGGGAAAATGGCGAACATGGGATAATAAAAAGAAAAAATAAATAGCGTTTATGAAGGTAATATTAGTAAAAAGTATCTCGGGAGTTAGAATTACTACTTTATGATTCTTATATAATATATAAGAATTTAAGAATAAGTATTTAGTTTATGAAGAGTTTCATATATAATTCTAATCATTACTTATTGCAATCTATTTTATGTTGAAAAAAGATTGATAAGTTCCAAAGAGTCTTTAATCACAATAAATATTAGGGCGTTTTCCATAGTACAATTTATACAACAATTTTTTTTGAGAAATTTAGAATAAATTCAATCCAATCAATCATTTTTCATGGCACTTATTATCTTGATCACATTCCTATTATTAATGTTTGGGCGCAAAGTGCAAAGATAAGTATGGATATAGAAAAATATTTTTCATTAATAGAATATTGAGAAAATATATCCAATGAAGATGATATACAAATTATTATTAAAGGAGAGATTTAAAATTTGGAAGCAATGTAATTGTTTATAATGATACTGATTAAGTCTATTTTAGGTGGTTGGGAGGAATGATTGTTATTCTCTCTACTTAGGTTTAGTTCTCATAAATAATATGTCGAACTCCTAGTGAGTATCTTATTGTAATGACCTTCAACCTTATGTTGACAAAACCTCCAGCTTGTATAAAATTTCTTCTTTTCTAAGCATCATCCCCACCATCCCAAAATAATGGGAATACCCAATAGATTTCCACTAGATATATATTTCATGGGAAAAAGAGAATTGTACATAATCAAATTTTTGACATTGTCATAAAGGAGTCATCTAAAGAAAAGAAAATATGGGAAAAAACATAGAAATATTATGGAGAGAGCATTACAACATCTACATAAAAGGTGCCTGAATTTTATGATTTAGTGATAAATGGGCCCTTCATAAATTATCCAAAACTATCAAGAGGATGATGAATCATAGTGGGTGAAATATTATTTTATGGTTTAGTGGTAAATGGGCCCTTCCTAGATTATCCAAAACTATTAAGAGGTTGATGAATCATAGAGGGTGAAATATGTTATAATAAGTCTTATGTGTACTCAATCATGTTTGCAGTCCATCGCATTTTATATTTCATCATGCACCATCAGTGAATATTTTATAGTCGACTTCATTTCCTATGGCTTTGAACAAGTTTAGTAGCAATGTTGCAACACTCACTAAGCAAGGAAAAAACTATTGAAAAAGGCCATTTAATATTCATACATCCATATTTAAAAAAATCTTATTGTACCTTCCCCCAGCAGATATTATGTGTTGGGTTTTTTGTGAAGTTGACATTAATTTTTCTATTTGCAATTTTTTTTTATAATTTTCCATAGTTAAACATTAAATTTTTTTATTGTTTATTTATTTAAATTATTTAAATTTATTTTTCTGATTTCTTATTAGTCTATACTTTGAACATGTTATTGGAAAATGCTTTGTAAATTGTGCTAAAAGTACAATGCATATTAACAAACATTTAATACACTTAGTTTGAAAGCTATGGCCACCTCGAAGGAAGACACCGTAGAAATACTGAAGATATCAGAAGTACGAACTATGAATCAACGTTTACCACAGCTAAAATCTCAGGCCACATTTACGATACGTTACGTGGCTAATTATTCTAGGAGTTCACAAATTTTTAACTTAGTTTCATAGAGTGATTACGTCTAACAGCATCTACCGTACGCCACGTGGAAATTTTTTTTCTGAGTTAAACTTTCATATTTATCATGGCCTCCGACCAGTGTTCAAAATTGAACACGTCACAGCCCGTCCGGAGGGGTCTAGTACGTCTCAGAAGGGAAATGTTAAAATTATATGTCAAAAGAAATGTAGGTTTTTATTTCTGCTGGTTTGAAAAAAAAATTAAATAATATGAGGAAATGTCAGTTGAAGGGCTATCGCCGGAGGGATAAATTTCCAGATATGTCCCGAGTCCTCATGCTGGGACCCTGGTTGCACTTTCATTTCTCTCATTTTTAATATCGTACGCAGTAACACAGCCATTGTTTGAACGGTTGGTTCTGGAAATTACTTTAAAGTCATTCATCCATCATTTCAACTGTCAGTTTGGGTAATTACTTTGAAATAATACAATCTTTTACGATATTTTAATTAATTCATATGACTATCCAATGACTTCAGCTGTATATATTTTCATTTTCTAGTGCTACTGCATTAACAAAAAAAAAATATTCATAGTTCTTGGTTCTACCATTTTAGTGTGTTTCTTCATTGATGTGGTCGTTTTTACAATTTTAGTTTGTTTCTTCATTGCTGTGGTCATTTCTTGAGGATCTAGAAGTAAATTTGGGTTTTTAAGGTCTGTGCACAGCAGTGACAATGGTTTATTCATCGTGGGAGGAGAATTTGTACATGGAAAAGTTGGTTGAGCAGGCAGAGTTCGTGGACAAAGTGACCAAAGGTGTGGAGGGGGAGGAGCGCATAGTGGAGGAGCGCAGCATGCTATTTATTTCCTACAAGAACGTGATCGATGTTTATAGGGCCTCCGGGAGGAGCAGAAGGAGGAGAGCAGGGGAAATGATGAGCATGGGGTCACAGTGGAGGAGCTCATAGTGGTACAGGGCCAAAGTGAAAGTGGAGCTTCCCAAGATCTCTGAGGGCATTCTCCCCCTCCTCCACTCCCATCTCATCCCTTCTTCCCCTGCCCCAGAGTCAAGGTCTTATATCTCAAGATGAACCATGGTTTAGGAAAGGCACCGAGAGGAAGGAGACCGCCAAGAACACTTTGGTTTCTTACAAGTCTGGGCAGTAGAGCTGGCTCCAATGCACCTATTAGGATAGTGTTATCTTAGCTTCTCTCTGTTTTACTATGAGATTTTGAATTCGCCAAAAATAGTGTGTAATCTCACAAAACATGCATTTGATGAGGCAATTGTGGATTGAACTCCCATCATGTAGCAAGAGGATATGTGGACCATAAGACTAGCAAGAGGATCTGTGGAACAGATTAAATATTAATATAATAAAAAACGTTTCCACCATTGTTGAGAATAATAGAAGACATTGTTGAGGGCAAGAGAATAAGATCAGAAGAGGGATGGGAATGTTTGTGTATGGAGGCACCAAGGCGGCCACTCCCATCATATGGAGTTCATTCTGATTTATAACTCTTCTGAGGGGTCTCCCGGGAACCAAGGAACTCCACAGAAGAACTTTTCAGGTGTTGGGTCTTCGCGAGTTGCATCACACTGTGGTCAAGAATAACACATCTAAGGTCAGAGGTATGATTAACAAGGTGTGTCCTTCAATCACTCAGACCATGTCAATTTTTTTAATCTGCTATTTTTTCAGATGGAGGAACTATGAATCTTTGTATCGTTTACAAAAACTTAAATGCGATTTTTTTTTTATCTTTACATGCTTGATAAATGAATAGAGAATAAAATGTCTCTTTTTCAGATGGGGCATTGCTCTATTTCAACGAGCCAAATCCAGCCCAAATGACCAAAAAAGAAACGACCCAAATTAGTTCAAATTCCCAGAAAATTAGTTTAAATGTATGTGGTCGATGCCATAGATCGAGTCAGGGATTTCTTTGTTCCAGGAACCAAATCCTGACCACTTCACCAAAAGAAAAATCCAAATCTATACCAAATCACCAAAAATTCAGTTTAAATTTAGTTTAAATGTATGTGGTCGATACCACAAATCAAGTCAGGCATTGCTCTATTCCAACCCAAATCAGCAAAAAATCAGTTTAAATGTATGTAGTGAATGAACGTATCAATTCAGAGACGTAAAAAATTCCTAGGGCATCTGAAAACATGCAATCTCAACAACTAGATGATTTCACGGGTACATCAATGAAAAATCTAAATTTTGTTTTTAAATTTAAATTTTTATTTTATATTTAAAAAAAATATGTCAATATATTTGTGATGAAATTTAATAAAAAGAGGTGATCTAACCCTTGTAATTTCCAATATATTAACATAATTTTCTTAGCTCCTTATTTTTGGGAAAAAAATCAACATTTCTCAGCAAAATCTCTGATTAAATTAGATATTCAATTTTGATTATACTAGAAGAGAAAAGGTCTATATCTTTAAATATAAATCAACATTTATTTACTAAATTTATGATTAAATTGGATGTTCAATTCTGATTATACTAGAAAAGGTCCTATAAATCAAATAGGTCTTAAAAAATATGAAAAACAAAAAGTAGAAATCAAAAGTGCTTATGATAAGAAGAACATCACTTATGTCGGCATTTAAGTTCTTAATACATATTCATAATATAGATTCAACATAAATGATTTAAGGAAACTATTAAAATAAAGTTGATCGAAAATGAAATGTAAAAATAATATATTATTATCAATTGAATTGTATTTTTTTTAAAGCTTTTCAGTATAGAAGGGTTGCCTGAATATATACCCTTCTAATTGAAAATAACACCAGCCCTTCAAATTTGATCACTGCCTCTGACGTTGGAAAAAGTAAGCCCCATTACTGCTTCCAAACTTGAAGCCTTCAAAAAAAAAATAGAAATTCAAATTACTTTGAAAAGGGGAATTTTCAAAATTAGAAATTCAAATTACTTTAAAAAGGGGAATTTTCAAATTACTTGTTGTTTATCGTGTTCAAGAACATAATAAACTTTGAAAAGATGAGTTTAGGTGAGCTCCAAGTGTTTAACGAATATTTTGATAAATATTAATATTGACTTTCATCTATATTTTAATAATAGTATTGAATAATGACGAAAATGAATTATTATCAAGACTTAAAGTTCAAAATCTCCCATTTATATTTATATTTAGTTTTTAAATACTAAATTTTTATATTTGTTTTCATCTAATACCCTAGTACAATGTACTTTACAAAATATTAAATCTATCACATAATTCATATCTACATTACCTTACCACTATATTGGACTATCTCTTATTTTACTTTAAACCTTTTGTTTTTCCATATTTAATTTACATTATTGATGTTATATGAAAATTGGAAATGCATTCACTATCCATACTTCAATGTATTGGGGTCTCACCTCAAATGTAATTAATTTGTTATACTTTTTTCTAATTTTTGCTTTATAAAACCCCAAAATTATTAGCCATGATTTATTAATGTAAATTGTAATGACATTAAAAACTTATTAGTAATTTAACTACAAATATGTAGTTTAATGATAGTTTTAAGAGAAAAGAATATAGAAATGAGGACATCTCTCTTTTTTCATGTTCACATACTTTATCTCTATAAAAGTATCTAACATGTCACTTAATAGATATTTTGTTGCATTGGTAATGCTATGTGTGTATTTCTCCGGATGCGGATGTTTAGTTCCGAGAAGAGGCCTCCAGGCCTGGTTCTGCTCCCAAGGCAGTTCACTTGGGGTGGCCACATGGCCCCCCATGGTGCCTTAAATGCAGTCTTCATTACCCATATGCGATGGGCATTTAAACATGTTCGCCGTCACCTCCTCCGCCTTGATCAGCGCACTCACTATCAAATGGCGCATTTTCGTTCAGATTCTCCAGATTGCTTCGTCGATGGTCACCGTCCTCTGTCGCCTTTGAGCTCGCTCTGCCCGGGAGGCTATGCTACAGGTGGTGAAAGAACAGCTACAAGTCGACGGTGCGCGTTGCATTGCTGCTTGGAAACCGTTCCAGGCTTCCACTACACGCAAAGTAACTTCTGTCCTGTTCATTTGAATTTTCAAGCTCCTCCTGTTTTTGTTGGTCATCTTACTCCTATAATTGCAGCTCCCTCCAGAGTTTGGGTGGATCCCTCTGAGAATTTCACCATGCCCAGACTCAGGCAGCGAATGTCTTGCAGGAGGGGAACTTCTCGGGGCAGATCTATGGGCGAACGCCCTCCCCACAGCCCTAATGTTGACTTCTCCTTGGAGCCTTATGCAAGGCGCTCGGCTCAGAACTTTTCAGACCCTCCTGGTCTTCTCCGTGACTTCCATGCTAAGGCGCCTCCGCTGTCTATCCCTCCGCTCCTCGCTCCCTCTGCTCCTCCTTTGTCCTCGCCCCAACCTCACGTCTCTGCCTCCCCTCCTTCCCCTGGCAGTCGGTTCCTCAGACAAGCCTCGCAACAAGCCGAGTTGCGCTTCGACTTTGGCTTTGACCGCCCTATCACTGTCTTCTTAACAGTTACGCTGAGCGAAGAACTCCCCTTCCCTCCTGCCTCGCCCCCTGGTCACTTGCAGACTCCTTCTGTGCTCGCCTTCATCCCTCCCTCTGGTCCTGAACCTACCCCGTTCATTCCCCATTTCGGTGCTCCTCCTGCCCCCGTCCCTTCTTCCTCGGGACCTTTCTTTATGCAGATGGACGCAGGTATGTCAGGCGAAGAAGAAGACAAGATTGCTGAAGCGGACCTGGACAATCAGTATGGCTGCAGAATTGTGGAGGAGACAACTGCTTCAGACTAATTGTTCACTCGCTTCCATGGCCAGTTTCCAGTATGAACTCTGCCTAAGAATTTTTGCAAGGTTTTTCGTTTCAATGATAATTCACCGCAGATATAACTGCATGCATATTTTGTATTTCACTAGCTTTCTTATACTAAATGTTGATAACTCTTCGCCGGTTTCCCAGTTCCTGGGCGGTGTAATCACTTTCAATCGAACTGGTTTCCCGTTTATGGGCAGTTCCATATATAGACTGAATGTGGCAATCAAGCCCGGACTCAGGCTTCCTCAGCTGAGACGTGGCAGTTTTGTAATATTATGTTCATAATAGAAATAGCGCAATTTAGCAAAAAAAAAAAATGCTATGTGTGTATTTGTAATCACCCATGTCATGGTTATAACATTGGTATTTCAATTAACTCTAGCTCTGGTGAGTGAAATGAGTGTTATCATTCCCATCTAAGTTGCATTCCTCCTATATATGTATGTATGTATGTAGCAACAATTTATGGTCTCTAAATGACCATATGTCAAATATTTGGACAAAGCCCCGTATATCTCTTTTCTAGACCTTTACACTCAAGATCAGTGAGATTATCATTTGTAGAATTAATTGTTGTAGTTGTGAGCTAGGTTGTGGAGAATATATCATAACTGTTTTTATAATAGAATATATGCATTAGGGATTTTGCTTTAACATCCACTCCAACACTTTTTTTTTCATGGTTTGAGAGAGAAAGTGAAAAATCAACATCTACAATCAAAATAACATGCTTTGTGGTTTTGATTAATAATGCTCTTTAACTTTATGAATATATAGATCTTAGAAAGCTCCAAACCTTAAATTTAACCTAAATAATAAAAAGTGTATACAATCATGTTAGATTAGCATGTTCCCAAACACATATAAAACAAATAAGTTATTTTCATAGTTCTTATAGATTTTAATAAAATTATCACCTCTCAACAAAATATTTATTATAATATATTTATTTTTAAAAACATTTACATTACCCATACACTTGGAAATTTAAAAAATATTAACTTTTATAATTAAACATGATTGTTATATGCTATAATGATGACCATGATTAAGATATCAATTTTGATTGCTCAATCATAATAATTCAAGTTTATATATATATATTATTTTAAATTAAAATATATATTTATTAATTTTTAAGTTACAATTTATTTGGTTATTGTACCTACCTCCAGCAGGTATTATGCATTGGGTTTTTTGTGATGTTGACATTAATTTTTCTATTTGCAATTTTTTTTTATAATTTACCATAGTTAAACATTAACAATTTTTATTTTTTATTTATTTAAATTATTTAAATTTATTTTTCTGATTTTTTATTGGTCTATACTTTGAACATGTTATTGGAAAATGCTTTGTAAATTGTGCTAAAATTACAATGCATAATTAACAAACATTTAATAACCCAAATCCAAATTTACTTCATAATATTTAAGGCGAAGTTCTCAAGAAAACCATGACCCCGCACGACCATATCTTTCGATGTAATGACAACCAAGGGAAGAAGGCACGCGAAGAAGCTCCTTCCACCTACCGATGTTTTGTTCAAGTTTAGATAATTAATTTAAAAAATAACTAGTCAAAACATCTCAAATGGATGCAACCTAATTAATAACCCTGAGAGTCAATATTAATAGTAATTCTATGCAATTTTTCAATGGATGCATTGTAATTAATAACCTTGGGAGTCGTAATTAATAATCCAATGCAATGTTTGAATGGATGCAATGTAATTAATAATTTTCCTCAATGTTTCAATGGATTCAACAAATTAATAATACCGAGAGTTGTAATTAATAACGACATGTGCAAATAAAAATTTTGAAGCCTACAACTGACGTTATATTCATACAAATTGTTTGATTTTTTCATTAAGTTATTTTCTTGATAATATCTCTATTTATTTAATTAGTAGATTCCTTACACAAATACTTTTATAGGACAGCTTGGCAAATATTGTGTACAACAAAGGAATATAAACTAATTCAAATAAATGCTTGTAAGGAAGGTTTATTAAAGGCTTGCTTTAAGTTAAATTTGTTTTTGATAGACTCTTTTTTTGAATCATTTTTCAAGGATCGCCATAAGATATTATGTATGACAACGCATATATACATTTCCATGAGGACGTATAATTATTAAAAATGAATGTTTTAAAATAAATTCATTTTAATATGTTAAACTAATTTGATAATAGGTTTTGTTGATTATGGATAAAGGTTAATCTTTCAAAATTGTTAGAAACTCAATTTAAACTTCATATATATATTTGGGTTATTTATTTAAATTTTATATATTTAATTAAATCATTTTTATTTTATGTTAAGGTATTTTATTTTATATAATATGGAATTTATATATATAATATTTCAAAAATATATATAGTATCAGGTTATTACTATGCGTGCCTAATTTTTAATATAAAATTTAATTATTTTATATATTTTTTAATTTTATTGATTAAACATTTATAAACTCAACACTAAAATCTATTATCCAATTTTTTAACTTTTTTTTTTTTTAATACCACATTACAATAATTAGATTCTCAAACCAGAAATTTTAGTGTATATTTTTTTCCTAAGTGAGATATGAAAACTCTATATGCCATTTTAAACTTACAATCAATAAAGGAATTTTACCAAGCAAAAACACAACAATCTTTACATTTGACTTATATGCTTATTATTGAATAGCAAATATATTACTGAATTTTAGTTCTAGTATAGCATAAATTTTGTCTATATAATATTAGCTCATGGTAGAGTAACAAAAGCTATTTACAATTCAGATTTTTCCATAATAATTTAAGCTTAAATTTCCATGGTTAATAATATTATTTAATGCATATATTAATTATTTTTATAATTAATATTTTTTTAAATGTGAATTGTATTAAAATGACTTTACATTATATTTTAGCTCATTCCTAAAATAAAATAAAATTTATATACTATATAATTAACTTACTTTTACTTAATTGTACATTTTTTTAAATTCATAAATACATGTATTATTTTTTAAAATAATTTTTTAGAACATGGCTGAGTTGAAATAAATAAACAAGTTAAATATTAATTACATTTAACCAATACTAGTTACATAATAACAATACAAAATAAATTAGTAATTAAATTAAACTAAGTAGCAAGGACTAAAAATAAAATTAAATATTTATTAAAAAAAAAAAAATTATAGTATAGAAGATGTATAAATATTATGCAAATTAAATTTATAAGAACTTCATCATACCTAAATATTATACAAAAAAATTTATTGATAATAATAATTTAAGTGGAAATTTATTTTAAAAAATAATTTATTATATTTATTTATCATAATTTACTAAATTTACATTAATAAAAATTATATAAATTAAGAATATTTTTCAGTTGAAGTTCAATATTTAATAGTATAAAATAATAAATAAACATAATAATATAAAATAATAAATAAACAAACTATTAGCACAAATAATTTAAAGAGAAGTGGCAGATTGAACAAAATAAATATCTACTATACATATATTTATTAAGTATTAAATTATAATTAACGTAAATATATATATATATTTTTTTAACTATAATATATTTATAATTAGTTAATCTATGATTGAGCATTTTAAACGTGATAGATTCCAATTTTAAAGTGTTATCCATATGTTCTTACTAAGTGAATTAACAAGACACTGAAAACAATTACTCATAAACATGCTCAAACTCAAATTGTAACATTTCTATATTTACATTAAAAGGCAGATAGTCGCTACTTGTAGCCTTGTTTAATTTCAAAAAAGTTAAAATAATTGAAAAAAAAACAAGCACAAGAAATGCACCTAAGATGCCACAACAAAAAAACCATAAAAGTAATAAATAATATATGCTTGAACTTAGTAATTTTAATATGCTTGTACTTCTTTATTTTGATGTGATTTAATTTATTATCTTTCTTGACTGTAGTCCTGTAGTACAGTTGACCTACCATTGTGGTATAATTTAGTCGTGCAGTACAATTGACCTACTATTGTGGTATAATTTATTAGACATTGATGACTTAATCAATTCTATATTTTCATATGTACATGCATGAATGGATAGAAATAAATTAAATCTGGAAGTCTTTAATAGAAGCATTTTGTAAGTTTTTCAATATAATTTTATTTTTAATAATAATGTATTACATAATTTAATTATATAGGTTTATTTTGGAATATTAGAACAAAGATTTTAGAATTTTAATTTAATTATTAATAATTGTTGACTGAATTTTGATCTCCATAGAATATTTTATGGAGTATTCACAAATTGAGGGTTGGTATTTATCTTTAAAGTGTTTATATTATTTTACGCTTTTAATTAAATTGATTAATTTAGAAAAAAATATCATATGAACAAGTGTTATATGAAATGAGTTATGGTTGTTTTGGCACGTGGTATTGATAAGCTATGATATTAGTATTGGCCCATAGTATTGTAACAACGCCTATTTACAAATTAAGAATATCTATGATAATGTGGGTACTAATTTCCATGGTTAAGAATCTTGTTACATGTTTTTTCAAATGTATATATGTTTAACTTTTATATTAATTCTATTTATCATCAATAATAGTTATTTAAAATAATAATAATTTAAAATAACATTCTAATTCAATTCATTTTTATGATTTTTCTAATTTTAGCAATGTGAAATGCATTATGAAATAAGTGTTTTAATGCTTATTATGGATTGATATCTATTAGAATTTACCGTTCATTTAATTTATATGGATGCTAGTAGTATATGTTTCTATTAAATATAATTACACCTGTTGATAAAGCTAAAAGACTATTGTAATGAGCCCACTATGGACGAACTAATGCACACCTTAAAGAAGGGTTGCAAAAATGTTGATGGAAGATATGCAATCCATGCCCAATGTAATTGAGTCTAAATGGTGTAGTATAACTAATAGACAAAATGACTTCTTTTGAGAAATTTTTCTCATATTTTGTTTTGAAAATCGGGTAAATATTTTTAGCAATGGTAAGTTTAATATGTTTAAATATGAAAATTTCAAGTACTTACAGTTTTGAATTTATTTATGAATTCAAAAACACATTGTAAATAACAATAAATTGTATTTTCACCCCAAATTGTATTATTGGAATATAGGGAAAAAATGCATTTTTTCTATTAGTGAGACTCGACCTAAACTATTCATTTATTAATTGAAATATATTGTGTTCACTCATAATGATAATGGTGGGAGTGACTTAAAGGAATCATATGGCATTGAATGTAGGTTCCAATCCTATATAGTTAATTGCCACAAAGAAATTCTTAATTTAAAAAAAAAAAGATGCAATGAAAAACACACACAGTAACATATATTTTATTATGAAAACCCAAAACCCCGAAAAGAAACAATATTTTTTCAATATATATTCTTATATACATTATTACAATACAATATATATCCCATGGCATCCATGAATCACCAATCCATTTTCTCTATATTAGAATCAACCATAATTTCTTCACTAATATTACAAAACCATAGGGAAAAACACCATGCACCACAAAACTGCTTTGAACAAAAATCATGTGCCAAAAAATGCAAACAATGAATGTAAAAAACCACCCAAATATCTCTAAACCCTTTCAAAGGGGGACTTCCACTCCCACAAAACCCCCAAATAGAGTGGGTTTCCACCCCTATTGTGCCCAAAGTAATGTACAAAGCATGGGGCTAGTCATGCAAAAAAATATAACACATACCCAACATTAAACACTATTAACTTATATATTGTTACGTCATCTTTAAATGCTAGAAATTATTCATTTTATTTAACTAATTTTCTTGCATCATGCTTTTATAGAGTGAGTATTTTCTTGTATTATGTTTTTATAGGGTAAGGATGAGAAGGGTTCAAAATATGAACATGACACTAAAAAAGTTGAGTTCTTTAATGCAAAATTCATTTATTTTCCTTATATGTGTATATGTTTTTCCATGCAATGTTGTATAAAATTTGATATTTTCCTAGTATGATAATGTACCACTTGGATTATCATACAAGTTTTTTTCTACCCATGTCATGAAATTGATTAAATGCTAGTGAAATAAAATTACATAATTACATTTATGAATACATGGTTTTTTCTCTAGTCATGATGTGAAATTGATTAAATATTAGTAGGGTACCGCATTTATATATACATGGTTTTTTCTCTCACAATTGGTATCCTATGAAATAAACTCATACTAGTTATCACTTTCTTATCCTATGAAATAAACTTATACTAGTTATCACTTTGGTATCCTATGAAATAAACTTATGTTATGAAACCAACTCCAAAAATAGAAGAAAATAGAGATCAACACCTTAGAAATAAGCCACTTCGAGGGGGAAACCTCCTTTACATTACATAAATGAACAATTCTTGGATGATTCAAATGACAAAACCTCCTTCTATATATAGGAGTCCATGGGATCACAATATAATCCTACCCGACCTAACAATAATAATGTAAGGGCACAATAATAACAATATGGGGGTTACAGGGGTACAACAATAACAATAAGGGGGCTACACCAACAACAATAAGGGACTATACACTAGTAATATAGGGACCTAACATGCCCCTCTCCTTCAAAAAAGTGTTGTCCTCAACGCTTGAGTAGCTCTGGATGCTTCTGTATAAAATTTTCATCCTCCCATGTAGAATCTTTAGTGCGTAAGTTCTTCCACTTGATGAGATAATTTGAAATTGATACATAGGAAACTACAATATGTGTACGTTAGGCCACTTTTTATAGAATTCCAATCTGATGCTTAGAGAGAGAATTATGACGATTTTCCCACGGTCACCTCTTTGAGATGAAATTCAGGAGCCTGAAAAAAATCTAACTTCCACAGATCATATCTCCGAAAATCCCCAAAATTTCGGCTTTGCACAATAAAAATTTCAGCTTCGAATCTTTGTAGAAAAAAATTTATAGCGAAAATGCCACGATGACTTATTTTGGGCAGCAGAACCCTAGAATCCAAAGCTCAGATACCAAATGTTATGAAATCAACACCAAAAATAGAAAAAAAGAGAGATCAACACCTTAGAAATAAGCCACTTCGAGAGGGCAACCTCCTTTACATTACATAAATGAAAAATTCTTGGATGATACAAATGAAAAAACTTCCTTCTATATATAGGAGTCCATGGGGTCACAATATAATCCTAGCCAACCTAACAATAATACTGTAAGGACATAATAATAACAATATGGAGGTTACAATGGTACAACAATAACAATAAGGGGGCTACACTAACAACAATAAGGGACTACACTAGTAATATAGGGACCTAACAACTTATACTAATGATCACTTTGTTCACTATTTAAATATTAAAAATGTAATAATTGGAAAAAAAAACTTAATACAAGTTAAATAATGAATTGATAAAAATAATTAAATAATTAATATATATTTTTTTTGCGTGGCTAGGTTATGTGGGTCCTAACATGACTGACATATCTAACCTGCGGCATGAGTAGCCATGACTTAGGGGCATTTTTGTCGTCAAAATCAACCAAGGATCACACCTGACCCAAACCACATTAGCCATTAGCATGTTTGGATTTTTGCCCATGGAGTTTCGAATTGGTGGCCTTTACATCACAGAGTGCCTTAACAGAGCACCCTCTCACCATCTAATTTACGCCCCATGGGAAAAATATTTAATAATAATTAAATTAATAAGAATAACAATAATTACATAATCAATAATAGTTAAATTAATTAAAATAATAACATCATTATTAATAAGATTTTGATGTTAAAATGGATTAATTGTGATGCTAAATAGCATTAGTGTAATACTACTACGACACATAATTATTTAAGTACCATTAAAATAATGTCATATCTAGATAATGACATCATAAAAATGACACTAAAATGATGTATAATCGAAATAATATGATGCTCAAAAGATACAACGAGATGCACAAGTTCTATATTTTGACACTCGAACATTGTTAAAAATTTATAATGCATCACTTGTATGATGCTAAAAAAATTTATAATGACCTTAACATAATATATAATGTCCAAAAGTGATGCAAAAACAATAAATTTGACACAAAATTTATGCAAAACCAACATGAAACTCATTTTTAGAAACATTTTCAATGCACAAGAGACACAAAATCAATACATAGTAGAATTATGTGTCCAAAATAACAATACCAAAATGATGCTTCAATAAGCGAGTTTTGATCAATTCAATGCAACTATAATGCAAACACGTGACACACCTCTTTGTGTCAAGTAATATAGTGCATTTATATATACATGACGTTTGCTCTCTTAATTGATATACTATGAAATAGATTTACAGTAGTTATCACTTTGATTACTATTAAATAATAATAATAATAATAAACAAAAATATTTAAATAATTAATAATAATTAAATTGATAAAAATAATAAAAATTAAATAACTAATCATTGTTAAATTAATTAAAATAATAATATTATTAATAATAAAATTTTGGTATTAAAATGAAATAATTGTAATACTACTATGACACATAATGATTCCAATACTACTAAAAGAATGTCAGAGATAATGACATCACAAAACTCACACTAAGATGATGTATAATCAAAATAGCATGATTCTCAAAAGATGCATTAATTTTATATTTTTGACACTCAAACATTGTTAAATATTTATAATGTGTCACTAGAATGAGGCTAAGAATTGTTACAATGGAATTAACATAATATATAATGACCAAAAGTGACACAAAAAACAATGCATTTGAAACAAAAAATCATGCAAAACCAATATGAAACTTATTTTTACAAACACATTCAATGCACAAGAGACAGAAAATCAAGACCTGTTAGAATTATGCGTCTAGAAAAACAATACCAAATGATGCAAACACATGACACATGAATCATGAGTGAGTTTTGATCGATTCAATGCAACTTTGATGCAAACACTTGACACATTTCTTTGTGTCAAGTAGCGTAGTGCATTTATATATACATGGCATTTGCTCTCATGATTGGTATGTTATGAAATAGATTTATTAGTTAGCTATTAGTTTGGTCGTTATTTAAATAAAAATAATAATTGCAAAACAAAATAATACATGGTAAAATAATTAGTTGATAAAAATAATTAAATAATTGATAAGAATAATAATAATAAATAATACATAAATTAATTAAAATATTAATATCATTAATAATAGAATTTTGATGTTAAAATGGAATAATTGTGATGTTAAACAATAAAATCATAACATAACTACAATGTATAATGATTCCAATAGCATTAAAAGAATGCTAAAGAGAAAATGATATTACAAAAATGATGTATAATTGAAATAATATGATGCTCAAAAGATGGACCTAGATGCAAAAGTTCTATATTTTAACACTCAAACATTGTTAAGAATTTAGAATGTCTCTCTAGTATGATGCTAAGAAATGTTATAATGACCCTAACATAATATGTAATGACCAAAATAAATGCAAAAACAATGCATTTGAAAAACAAAATGACGCAAAATCAACATAAAACGTATTTTTAGAAACATTTTCAATGCACAAGAGACACAAAATCAACAAATGGTAGAATCATGTGTTTAGA
Organism: Pinus albicaulis; assembly: GCA_034641835.2. Classification (NCBI taxonomy): domain Eukaryota; kingdom Viridiplantae; phylum Streptophyta; class Pinopsida; order Pinales; family Pinaceae; genus Pinus; species Pinus albicaulis. The sequence goes on from CM076584.1 coordinate 1,684,216,714, forward strand.
ACAACAATATCAAAATGATTCTTCAATGAGTGAGTTTTGATCCATTCAATGCAAATGTGATGCCACACATGAGAGACCTCTTTGTGTCAAATTCCGATTAATATAAAAATTGATTTTTGTTTGTTTGTTTTGGAATTGAATTGTGTAGTAATGTTAAATGTGATGTTATAACCATGTATTGTAGTAGTGACTAAATAACATACACAAATAAATGTAATAAAAATTCAAATTTGTCACAAATACTAAATGTTGAAAAAACATAAATACATAACAAGACCAGCCTCTTGATTGTTTCTATTTTATAAGGGAATTCAAGATGCAAATAAAATTGGCTATGCATTCCAATATTCCATCACAAAAATTTACTAGAAAACCAAGTAAATCATTAATAGTGTAGTAAAAGAAATATTAAATAAGCATTTAAGACAACTAGCATTTTTACCAAAATTGTGAATTGTGGAGAACAAGGACCATATCTTAGGGAAAATTAATCATCTTTAGACAAAATGAAAGATGTTCCTAGTTGGAAACAATGATCCAGATGAAAGGGAGAAGTTTGTGTAGCCCAAAAATGTATATAAACTTCACAAATAGAAAAAAACATTGCACATGCAGCATAACTACTAGGCATGATCAAGTAGTAGATGCAATAAAATTTCAATCCATACAATAATCCTTTTGTAGTTTACACAAACTCCTAGGATTTCAATAAAATAGGAAAGAAGATTTAAATGCATTTTAATACCATGTTCTTAATCACATGGATTAAACATAAGATATAATCACTCAAACACATGAAAGATCAATATGCCAATGCTTATGTGATTAAAATACCTTAAAGAGGAAAGCAATCCATGCCACTAAAGAAAATTTATTAATATAAAATTAGTTTAAATGAACTTTTCTCAATTTGATCATCAATTGATGACACTCCATGCTCTATAAGTAAATATCATGGACAAATAAGGGTCTAATCTTATAGTCGAGTGTAATTAATATTGAGGACTAGTTGAACCACTAGATCACTCATGTGTGGAACATGACTGTGACCATTAGATTAATAGAGAAAAAATAACACCAAACAAACACATTAAAAGTACACTAACTTAAAATCACATTACGCTGAGGTGAATTTTAACTATCTTCTAGTGTTAAAATTCAAGGAGAGGAGATTAGAGGAAGGATATTTCTTACCTAGGAAGGGATTTTGCTCAAAATATAGGAAATTAATTTATCAATAAAATGTGATATCAAAAGGTTATTCTTCACATTCAAATGTGATATAAAAATTCCAATTCTGTTATGGAAATAATGAATAAATATTTTCCATGAATAATATCATGAAAACCAAAAAAACAAATCCTCAAATCTATCCATTAAAACCCTTGAAATCGCAATAGTGTCAAAACAAAATATTTACATTTTGAAAAACCCATCCTAAGAAACATCAATGTGAAGAAGAGATAGAAAACTTCATTACTAATTTTAAAAAATGTGAGGGAAAAATCACTTTAGTACACACAACTTTCCCAACTTATATAGGATTCAATCCTTAGTGAAACATTTTGATTTATATGCTTCCTTTTGCTTTTAGATAGTTAGTTATTTATACATGTCACAAACATATCTATAACCATCATATTGGTTTTCAAAAACTTCATGTGTGAATGACTCAACTTTGTGATAATACCAAAAAGTATAATTTTTTTTCATTGGAGGTCTAAAAATCATATCCACAATTTTTTTAGTGACTTTCTTCTTGTTTTTTCACAATGAAGTGAAATTGTTGCACGACACCATCCATTCATTCGAACTTTATTACGTCTTGAAGCTTCCTTTTTGTTTTCAAATAATAAGGAGGTTGATAATCACTATAGGGGTAATTTCCTTGTTGATGAGATATGTTGCTATGGTGTTAACTTAAAGTCCTTACTTCATGGTGTTATCACTCATATTTTCCTTGAAGTTGTTGGGAAGAAGAAAGGGGTCCGAGGTAACCACAAACCAATCTTTTGGGTACAGAATCTATCCAATCTATACCCAGAGAGGGCTCTCTCTGTAAAATTTAGCTTTGTTTTAGAAGATATTAGGCTAGTTCTAAAGTTTAGGGGTTTTGTTTGAATTTGGGTGGTGGAATTCGATAGCCGAGGGCAATATTGAGTAGTTTAGGCCATTGGGCTATGGAGTCAAAAAGATGGCTTCATTGGATTAAGTTTCTAAACAAAATATGGTTTCACAGGGCAAGACAATCAAACAGGGAACAATTACAGATCTTTAAAGCAAATGAGATGGAATTAAAATGGATGAAAGGCACCTAAGAATCTTTCAACACATTCAAAGAGGGAAATTGAGTGATTATCAATAAAGAGCATTTAAGTATTATTCATTAAATAATCAAAATGCATAAACTAGTAAAACAGGAGCAATTAAGAATTCACTGTTTAAAACCAATTTAGAAGAAAACATTTAGAATAACAATGATTAAAATCAGATTACACTTAAGCAATTTCTGATTTATTCATTTTCATTAATCATTCAGAAATGAAAAACACAGTGATATAATAAACAGATATAAATACTTCAAAACACAAGAGAAATATGATTTATTGATCCTTTGTCTGACACATGAATCCTGTAAAAAGTCTTTCGCATCAATTCATCATCTAGCTAGCCACAAAAAAATTCTCCAACAGCACTTTATTCCGAAAAAAGTCAATGTTACAGCAAAGTATATGAATCCCCCCTGAATACTCCGATTGAGGGAGTATTTATACAAAAAGTTATAAAAAATATCTCCTAACAACTTGAGATATAATCTAGGATAACTAATAAGTATTTTACAACAAAATAGAGACAGATGGTCTCGTAGATAAGGAAAAATGATAACTGATGTTGTGCTGTTTCCTTCTTTTGAGAATGTGCTGGAGGCAAGCCCTATGTTTTGGCTTGTTGTTGTCCTCTTCATTAATTCTATGCTGGTTGTTTCGTTTCATTGATACTCTTTGACTTCTATGATACACTTTGACCTTTATTCATCCTTTTATCCTTCTTACCATGACCTACTGTAGTACATAATCAAAAATTCAGGTAAGGATAATTTTTACAAAAGTTCTAACAGTTCTTCCCACCATTTATCTTCTGGAATCCTGGTCCTTTGCAGCTTTCTGAGAGTTTCATCAATCTCTGTATACCTAAATAAAGTAGGTTGAACAGGGAACAAATGCTTTACTTCATGCTCAAGATAAAACAAATTTTCTAATCTATCATGAAGATTTTTTCCTGTAGGCAATGTTGTTTTTGATGAACTAGTTGAGGCACTGGCCTGAGTGTCAGCATATTCACTGGTATTGAAGCCCATTATAAAGGATATCATGTTCAAAATAATTCTACCCTCATCAGTGAAAAAAGTATAACCATAAGGGAGAGGGCCTTTGGGCTGATGTTCTGGCAACATGCAGGTCTGGCAAAGGCGATTTAACTCTTCATGGGATAATTTGGTATATTTCTCAAGTAATTCTCCCATAGACAGGGGAGTGAGAGCTTGACCAGGTTGAAATTGTAACATCTCGTTGATGGACTGAGCAGTTATGGGAAAAAGGACATTTTGATTTGGGGATAAAACTGCTCGTTGATTGGGATCATAGTTTGCATGACAGTAATGGATTATCTCAGGGAAAATGTGGACTGAGGGGAGAAGGTACATGGGGAGATTGGATTCCCATAATCCAAAAATGTCAGAACTTTTCAAGTAATTGTCTCTGCAGTAGCAAAAAATTTGAAGGGGACTTTCACTAAGAACCAGGTCTTTAATTTTAAAATCTCTGTCTACTAATGGCAAATAATCTAAGTCTTTGTGAGGGGCATTTAGGGGTGCTACATTTAGAGCCACGGGAACCTCCATTTCTAGTTCTTGTGGATTCAGAAATGAATTCAGGGTTTTAGTGAAAAACAGGCACAATCACTCGTTTGGGAATATAATTGCAGTTCTGGGAATAAAAAAGATCAAATTGAACTTCTTTTGAGTCTTTAGTGTGGAATTAAAACCAAAACCAGGATTTTTTACAGAGTTTCAGCGAGAAATTGGAGTAAATACCTGTTTACGGGAAGTGAACAGTGGTTAAACAGGTGCTGGCTATGGCGGATAAACTCTGGATTATTTGACTGCAAATTTCTTCACTGAGGTAGCGGTTGGCACACTTTGACAGTTAAATTCGAAATTCGTTGCTCGGGAGACTGGTTATTGCATAGGATAATGAAAATGACATGGAATCGTTTGTTTTATTCACAAAGTCAAAAGGTTGGCGGGTTTTTGATTGATGATGTCAGCAAGTACGATGGATTCGTCACAGAGGGTAGGCGGTAAGAGGTTTCCATCGCACCACTTTTGGGACAGGACGGTTTTGAGCGGATGGGCAGCGATTCCATACAATGAACGATTCATGGCACTGTACGATCCAGAAAACCGCTTGGCCATCGCGTGCTATCGTTCGGATGTGGATGGCTAGCGATATGGATGATAACCGTTGATCTCAGATTGATTGATCGGACGGTTGTCGAGAAAGGGAGATGACAGGAAGTTAATAGGGTGGGCCCGACGTGATTTATTATGAATTAATCGCATCGGGGGTGATTTGATTGGCAGATTAAGTTACTAATTAACCTGGTGGGTTAATTAATCCTTTTATAAAGCACGGCAAAGTGATCGGGAAAGGTTTTGAACTGTGATTTAACAAAGGTTAGGACCTGCAGTTAAGGGAGGTATTGGGGATTTTACAAAGGGTTATAGTTTTAACCTTGGGTAAAGGGAGTCGGGGAATAAAAATACACAAGGGAAGGATTATTTTTGTTTTAAAACACGTAATAAAACATGTTTTAACTGTTTTTCAATGTATTTCTATTATATGGTAATTAAATCAGATTAATATAATTACCATAGGGGGCGTGATTAATATTAAAGATATATTTTAGCCGAAAGGGAGTATAATGAGGGTGTTTTCTTTAAACATGTGGGGATTAAACACTTTGGCTAAAATTATAATAAATGGATTTTGGGTTTTTTATAAAAAGGAGTTATATATAATAGGAGAAGGTCATTCTTATAGGGATTTAAATAATAAATTAAAAATTAATATGAAAAATGAGTTAAAGCGCTAAGTATAAAACATTAGAATAATGTATTTAACTTATGCTTGCATGAAACACGGGTTTTTATGGAATATTGCATGATTTTCCTAAGTAAAATGGGATTTTACTTAGGAAAAGATTTTTTAGAAGTGAATGAGTGTGATGATGAATGATTTTAAGTACTTAGGTTTTTCCAATTATTGGGCCGAGGGTCCGATCCCTCCAAAAGTCAAGGAAATGCCTTGAGCCCCTCTAATTTTCAAAAGTTTCAGTACTTAGGGGAAATTAGTGAAGTTTTTAGGGAAAAAAGAGAGGGGAAGTTAATAATCTGACTTTGCTTTGCTTGAAATTTTTCCAGTGTATTGTCTGCCTCTGCACTTGTGATGAAAGTAAAATATTTAACACATCTAAAGCCATTATTCATCACATGTAATTCCGCAACACCGTATACCTACCCTGCCTACTTTACCCTACCATTTTTCTTCTTTATTAGGGTGCACTTAGACTGGCAAACCCTTATCACACTTTTTCTTTTACATGTAGAAATGTATCTAATTCTAACCTTATTACATCCAAGGGCTCAGATTAAACTGTTGAGCTCATTTTATTCACTCTACCTATCTAATTATCTGCCAAGATTAAACAGTTTGGTCAGATTTTATTCTCTATTTCTAAAACATAAAATTGAAAGATGAAATAGCCAAGCTTAAATTGTTTGACTATTCATGAATTGTGGCATAAAATACAAGTTGCACACAATTTGATTATTACATCAGAGCAAAAATTAGTGGCATTTAGACTTGCACACTTTCCTTGGCCTTTATTTTGGTGGGGTTCATTTTCTTTTACTTTTTTGGGCCATTTTTATTCTTTTCACCCTTTGATTTTTCTTTTAGGGTATACCCTCTTTACATTTTTTAAATTTTTTGATTTTTTGAGAACATGGAAAACCTTTGCAACAAGAAAAGGTATGAACATATTGCATAGCCCATCAAGTCAATCATGAAATATGACACCTATTGGTATAGGAGTCTAACACATGGTACCTAGGAGTTAGTTAAGTCATGTATGTGGCCATCATTTTTTAATATGCTCTATAAAATAGTAGTGGATAATTATTTAATGTGAGAGGGATAACTTTATAAGACCCACTAGGTAGTTGCTACCCATTAGTGATAAGACCATGAGTAGTTAAGGTTTTTTCTTTTGAAAATATATTTAAAGAGATAAGAGACTATGGAATGTTGTAAATGGAACCCTATTGAGTGAAAAGTTTCCCCACCTTAAGAGGAAAGTGAACATATTATTTGCATTAATACAATGATATTTATTATATCCTTCATATAATTGTCTCTTGGTCTAGTTATTGTTGGTATATTTTGTGTATACATGGCTGTGTTTCAATTTTAAGGGTTAAGGAACACTGAAAGTAGCATTAGAGATATTTCCTAAGCCAACAAGCCTTTGAATTTTAGTAGAAATTTTCAAATTAGGATATATTTTTTCATCTTTAGATAACACAATTATTTTTTATTGAATAGGTAAAAATGTGGTTGGCGAAGAATACATGTAGGAAATACAAATGGAATCAAATTTTTGGAAACCCTTGTGACCCCTATTGATACCCCTTCAAGTCAGAATTGACTATTCAGAGGGCAATAGGATCGCAAGATCTATCATACCTAGAGAAAGGATGGGTATTGATAAAGCTGTGAGTAATGGTGGATATATGAATTCAGGATGCAGGTTTAATCATCAAGGAGGCAACAGGTTTAAGCAGAGAGAGGGCAACAATCACACTGTGGAATCAACTAACGTTGGGAATAAGACAAAAATCGGTGGGAAGGTTAGCAACAGAAACCAAAAGCAGTCGATTACGTATGAGAAGATCGATTTGTTGAGATTGAGGCATTATCCCGTTGATAACTTGATTGTAAATGAATTGAATATCACTACGGCTTTTGCAAATGTTGGTAAAAGCATCAACCAGGTTGATAGTAGCCTGAGATGTAGCAGTGGAGTTGGCAATTGCTGCAAAAACGAAAGCGGTGGTGAATGTAGATCGTGAAACACATAAGTCTGCAACTTGAGGAGTGTATACTGCAACTCGAGGAGAGTAATCGAAGATGTAGATGTCAGGAAAATCAATTTTGACTGTATTGTAGATTACGTAAAAGGAAGGGTTGATAATTGAATCGATTTGTTGGTAAATAAATCGAATTTCCATTCGGATTCTTCAATTATCGGTAATATCATTAGCCTTATTAGCCCGATTGATAGCAGTGTAAGTTGTAGCAACAGAGTTAGCAATAGATGCGGAAGGGAATGTAGTGGTGGTTGCAAATCATGGTGAACAAGAAGCTGCAGCCCGAGGAGCATGGAATATTGTAGCTTAAGGAACATAGGAGACTGGAACAGCATTGTGGATTGTGGCTCGTGCAACGTTGTGGATTGTGGCTTGTACAAGATTGTGGATTGTAGCTCGTGCAGTGTTGATTGCGTAGGATGCAGGGTTGGAAAAAAAAACAATTTGTTATTATTTAGCTCGTGCCCTTCCTCTGGTACACCTATAGAAGCAGATGTTAAAACAATGAGTGGACATGTGGTTAATAACTTGCTTATATCTTCCAAAAATTTGGGTTTCCTTGTTGATTTTGAAATCATTAAGGAGGACGTTACTGTTTTAGACAACAACATTGGCATCATTAGTATTTCCAGCAATGAGACATTTCTTGACTGCAACTCGAGGAGCGATAAAGGCATAGATATTAGCGTTGATAACGAGAGCAACTTGGGTGGAATTGAAAGCGAGGGTAAAAGGGTGGGGAGCATGCGCCCTTGTTGCAACAATTCTGCTAATCACAGTTCTCATCATGCCATCAAAAGCAATAACTTAGGTAGCAATGATAGCGGTTCAAATATGGCGTATAGGAATAATAAAGTAGTGAAATTGTCTTGCTTAATTTTGAATCCTGATACCTTAAAAATTCTTAGCAAAGGTATTGGATTCGTTGTTGCCCCCAAGAAAATTCCAAAGGAAAAAATCATATGCAACATTGAGGATGGAATTCAAGGTTTTTCTGTGGATGATAAAGAAGCATTAAGACAAGAATGCTCCCTTATAATGAGGAAGTCAAAAGTCCCTAAGAGCAATCTAAGAAAATATGAGCTTACTTCTCTCAAGTCTCTTCGCAATAACGACAAAATTGTTGTCCTCAAAGCAGATAAATGAGGAGCTATTGTGGTTCTGGATAAGGATGATTACATAGAAAAAATGTTTGAGCATCTAAACTACAGTAGTTATTAAAAACTTAGCTCCAATTCAATGCCCAAGGTTATTAAAGAAGTCAAGAAGGCATTCATGGCATTTGGTCTTGATGACATTGAGTTTAAGAAGAAGTTAATCCCTTCTTGGAAATTTTCCCCAGAATTTATGGATTACCTAAAATTCACAAGGACGGTGCTCCCCTCAGATCAATTGTTAATACCGTAGGCTCATCCAACTATGAATTGGCTAAGTATGTTTCCAAATTTCTTAAACCCTTAGTTGCAAACACTAGCTCATTTATAAAATCTTCCAATGATTTCGTTATGTTTATTGAAAATGAGAGGGTAGAGGATAATGACATTTTGGTGAGCTTCAAAGTTGTGTCGTTATTTACCAAAATTCCCTTGGATGAGGTTGTTCATGTTATAAATGATGTTACTGATCCTGAAACAGCTAAGCTTGTGGAAATCTGTTTACATTCTGCGTTTTTTTGCTTTCAAGGTGGTTTCTACGAGCAAGTTTTTGGTGTCGCAATGGGGTCATCGCTATCACCCATTGTCACTAACCTGTTCATGGAATAATTTGAAAAGAAAGCCCTTGATTCCTGTCCCTTAAAACCAGCTTGGTGGAAGAGGTTTGTTGACGACACCAACATAAAGTGGACTCGTGGAAAGGAGAACCTTGAGAGATTTTTCAATCACCTAAACTCGATTTCAATAGAAATTAAGTTTACTATGGAAGTTGAATAAAACAAGAGAATTCCATTTTTGGATGTCCTTGTTACTAGGAAAGAGGATGGAGCATTAGGGCATCATGTATTTAGAAATAAAACTCACATGCATAGCTATCTTCATGCTGATTTGTACCATCACCCAGCTCATAAATTTGGTGTCCTAAATACTCTTGCTGTTAAGGCCCTCAGAATATCAGAGGTCGAACACCTTAAAGATGAAATCACACACTTGACCTCTGTATTTAAATGGATTGGATACAAGGAGAGGGATATTAATAAGGCTATAAAAAGAGCTAAGGGTGTGGTTATTTCTAAAGAACACCAAGAACCTCAAGTGTCATGTGGTAGGGTTTTCCTACCATACATTCAAGGTGTCACTGATAAAATCGCTAAGGTTTTAAGAGAGAAGGACATAGTCGTGAAATTTACTGCCTCGGGAACTACAAGACAAAGAATTCGGTCAGTTAAGGATAATATCAATCAGAAGCAGCTTAAAGGAGTTTATAAGATTGATTTTTCGTGTGGGAAGATCTATATTGGGGAAACCAGATGCTCCTTGCAAAAAATATTAAAAGAGCATGGAGCTGATATTAAAAGAATGGGAGATCGCGTACCTCGACCCTTGCCGCGCATTCCTCGAAAACTAAGCATCATGTCTATATAGAAAGTGCCAAGATTATCGCAAGGGAGGAGCACTATCGGAAAAGGAAGATTAGAGAAGCTCTTGAGATCATTAAGCATCCTCATAATCTCAACAGGGATGGAGGGAGCGAAATTAGTGGGAGTTAGCTTCCTCTGATCAAGAATATTAGTTCTTCTGACTCATTCCAAGTATAGTATCTTAAGTATATTTTTCTTTCCCTCTCTTCTTTAAAGTTTAATAATATAATATTTGTATAATTATAATTAATTTATTAAGTTAAATTAATAATTAATCAAATATATTTCTTAAACTAATCAGATTAATTAATAATTAAATAACTTAGCCCTATATACATTTCAATTAAATATTATTAAAATAATTTCAATTTAATTAAAATTAAATCAAATTTGTGATTATTAATACATAAACTTTAATAATTAAAATTAAAATATCAAAATTCATTATTAATAAAAATAACATTAATAATCATTATTAATGATTTTGTTAAATAGTAATTATTATTGATAAAATAGAAATAACTATTATTATTATATTTATTATTAATTATTATTAATTATGTCTTATTAATAAAGTAACCCTATAGGAAATTCAATAATTACTATTAAAATAAATTTAATTTAATACACATACCCCTATTAAAACTTTAATAATTAAAATTAAATTCATTATTATTAAAAATAAAATTAATAATTATTATTAATGAATTTGTTAGATTGTAGTTATTAATTATTATTAATGATTTTGTTAAATATTAATTATTTAATTAATAAAATAGTAATAACTATTATTAATATTTATTATTATTAATAATTATCTCTTATTAATAAATTAAAATTCAATAATTATTAAAATTAAATTCTAAAATCATTTTTAGAGTAACATTTATTTATTAATGGTGAATAATATTTATCACTAATAATTTAAAAAATAATAATATTTATTAATAAAAATTAAAATAATTATAAATAAAATAATATAATTGAAAAATGAATATAACTAAATCAATTAATTTGGGTTTTAGTCGACTCTTTCTTTTTTTCGCTCTCCCCTATTTATCACTAGTCTGGTTCTTCTCTCAATCTTTCATTCAAAAATTAGTCTTGAAGATGGATTCCCATTGGGATTCAAAACGTCGACATGATTTTTATTACACCGTGGATAATCCGAGAATATCTCTTACAATATATGGAATCTCAATTCCATGTACCTTTAGGTATATTGGAAGTCCCATAGACATACATGAAATCATATTTAGCTCAACTAAATTACCACATCGTCACTACAATACACAGATGATACAACTTGGTAGATCATTATCTAGTACCTGGGAAGTTGGGTCGTATCTCTAAGGACACAATCGAGCTTCCTTAGTTAATTCCCTAGTATATTGAATAGTTATAGAACTTGAAACTCCTTTGTTTCTACGACCTTGTAAACCCTACCTTCTATATTCAACCAACAAAATTCTTACATCTTTGCATCTAGGAGGAATTCGAAGACTATGTTACCAAAGTAATAATCAATTGGGAGTAATAATCCCACATGATTAATACTTATAATATTTTTTGAAGTTCCTAAAACACCATGGAGCAGATTTATCTCAAAATATCTCTTGCACCATTCTAATTGTGCACTGGGTATACCTCTTAACCATGTTCAATTTTACTAGATTGTGTATCAATTTGGGATATATCTAAACAAATTTATTTTAATCCCCTAATCATAGTGAGATAAGTGAAGAATAACACTTCCACAAAATTTGTGTTGGTATAATGGCTCAAACTCATAATATACCCAACTTGGAGAACCAAGAATAAGTCCAACCCTCTTAGAACCAAGAATAGGCCCAACCTACTTAGTGGTAAACTATAGATTTTTTTTTTTTTGACATTAAGTTGACACTCCATGTTATATGTGAAATGAAATCACAAGGAGAAATATTAGAAGTATTAGGTTCCCACTTGACTCTCAATATATCAAACCCAAAAATTGATCCAAAAAATAAGAAGTTTCTAACCCATGGAGTGCAATCTATACACATGCCTTAATACAACCCCCAACCACACTTTCAATATCAGAATTCAGGGCAAAAATTTCCAAAGTATGGCATGAATAATTCGATGGGTTTAATCCCTCAAAATGGGTAGTTAAATGAAAATTACTTATCTATCCATGGCCTTACCAATGGTGTACACAAACTAAAAGTAAAGGTCTTATATTTGGATGTTGAATGTTGGTTTTGGTGGAAATGGTATAAGAAGGATTATAAAGGGTACATGAATAGACCCAATTTATTTAAGTATTTTAATTTTGAATAAAAAAATCACCATTTGGGATACCTAATAAAAGTATACCAAACTAGCACACTTATGGATTACATTACCACCTTTGAGCAATTGGAAATCAATAAAATGGTCCTATCTAATTCATTTTTAAAGAATATTCCATCACTGATCTCAAGGAAGTTGTTTGAGCACGTATCATGATGCAATTCCCAAACAGATAGATGGAATCTTGTGATAGAGCTAAAAAATATAATATAGTGATCAATGCACAAACTAATAGACCTTTATTCACCAATGGCCCTAGCCACCATGTGGAGAATACCCCCAACTCATCTAACTCACAATGAATATGCTTCCACAAATTATCTCCCAAATATTGGTAATGCCTTTGTCATTGCTATAAATGTGATGAGAAATATTCAAAGGGCACAAATGTAAAGAATTTATTTATTTCAAATGGATGTATCTCGACACTACTTAAGGGGAATTCCTATTGAAGACACTCCTAAACCAACTTGGAATACGAATCCCTGCCCCCGCCCCCTCCCCCCACCCCCCCCACACCACCACCACCACCACCTCAACCCCCACCCCACCTCCCTCACCAACCCCCCACCTTCCTTGGTAAATGAAGCCCCCTTACAAGTTCCTTGTGAGAAACCCCAAATTTCTCTCCACATCTTGTTAAGATTCGATAGCTCAAACCTTGAAATTGATTAGATACATCCAGTACAACAAAGTGATTGTTTTGATTTATAGAGGCAACACCCATAATTTTAGTCATAGGAGAGTGGCACAAGAAACCCATTATTATGTACATCCCATATCTAATTATCAAACTATGATCACCAATGGTGGTATGATGAAATATGGGAACTGATGTGTAAATGTGAAACTACATATTAGCGAGTATTATTTCAAAGATCACATGTTCACTATTGAAATGGGTGGTTGTGCTAAGATTCTCAAGCAAAAGTGATTACACAATTTAGGACCTACCACCATGGATTTCAAAGAATTGTAGATAAGCATCACTTAGGAAGGGAAAAAGCACGCCCTTAAATGGCTTACATCTATTTCCCTTTAATTTATCATCTCTTGTCATATGGAGAAGTTTTTTAATAAAGGACATTTAGATATTATTTCATAATTCAGTGCCATACTAATAATTGACACCACTACACAAGAAATTAACTTTAATTTGTAGTGTTTTCTCTCTAAGCATCAACAAGTATTTGAAACAACATAAGGTTTACCACATTAAAGTGTATAACATAAGGATTACCACATTAAAATGTGAAGCATAACCATGGTATTCCCATAATTCTAGGTAGTCAACCTCCCAATTTGTACTCTTAAAAAAAATGAAATCAAAATGAAAAATAAGGAATTTATGGAGGAAGAAGTCATACATACTAGTATTGGCCTTACTCATAACTAGTGGTCATGGTATTCAAGAGGGAAGATGCTTTGTGCATGTCTTCATTTTTTAACTCTTAATGAGTTGACCATAAAGAAAAAAATTGTATCCTAATTATTAATGACCTCTTGGACGAGCTTCACAAAATCAAGTTTTTCACTAAACTCGACTTTCATTTAATTGGCTACTGCCAAATTAGAACGAAAGAGGATAACATACCTAAAGCCAACTTTTATACACATGAAGGTCATTATCCGTTTCTAGTGATGCCTTATGGCCTTTACGGTTCACTGTCAACCTTCCAAAGCCTCATGAACACGATATTTCAACCATTTATATGCAATTTTGTGTTGGTATTTTTTTTATGACATTTTGATTTATAGCAAAACATGGGAATACTACACTAGATAATTGTGAAATTATCTAAATATGGTCGTGGAGTTTTAAAGGTTGAATACTTGGGTCACATTGTAAATTATGAGGGAGTCACAAAATTAATCCCGAGAAAGTCATAGGTATGTAAGATTGACCCTATCCCAAGACTCTAAAGAGCTTATCTTGTATTTGGAAATCTAAAGATTTAAATACACTTTTCTTTTTTCTTTTTCTTTTTTTTTTTTTCTTTTTTTTTTTTTATACAGTAGGATCGGCAACTGGGGCAGCCTCGCGACTCGCGTTACGCGGGGTCGATTCTGACCACTACCACTATACCCACTGGGAGCATGTGCCCGCCCCTCTCCACAGCTCCGCTTTAGTCCAGAGGATTTGAACTCGTGACCTCCTGTCGGGCTCGCCTTACAAACAAACTTCACCGCATTCCGATTACCAACTCGCCTACCCCCGTGGGGCTAATACACTTTTCTTTTTTATATTATCTTAATGCAGAAATATAACTTAAATGTTTCATATTATTATCTTATATATCTAATTATTACACTTATATTTCATATATACTTAATTATATTTCAAATTTAAAGATTATAAAAACACAACATAAACTTATATGTATTCATCACTCGCATAAATACATACAAATATTTCTCACATAGGATCATAAAGTACAATTTCCAAAAAAAACATTTAAAAATGGCACCAATGAGTTCTTCCTCTTTGCACAATTATAGCAAACATGTGGTTTCACAATTTGTTTCTTAATATTATTGCCGATATTTTTCCATAAAATATGATTGCGTATATATAAGCATCATCCATATCTTTAATGAAACAATTGAACATGACATGAATTATTAAACCTAAAGGTATTTTGTCGAAATTCTTGTTTTAACTTAGTTTTGTGGTTGAAAGTTCTTCATTTCGTGTTGTAATAATTGAAATTTAGGTCAATAGTTTAAGAGCTTCTATTATATTGTTTTCGCATAGGAACGCTGACTGAAATTTCAAGAGTGAAATGATAGGTTAGATATTAATCTTCTTTAACATTAAACTTACATATCTTTATTATTATATATTTTATTTTATTTTATTTATTGTTTTGATATAAAATAAATAAATATGAAAGAGATTAAAAAGAAATATGAAAATATTTGAAAATAAAAATTTAAAATATTTATATTATTGAAATTATATATAGATTTTTTTATAAAAATTAAAAATGCTATATTGAAAATATATTTTTTGAATCTTATTATCGATATAAGTTCCAACATTTTAAATTTAAACAATTTGAACAATTGGATTTTTTTTTTATATGTTATTCTACAATTTAAAATATTATAAACCTTCACACGATTCCAATGACTACCTTCACACCATTCCAATAACTTTTTGAATCTTGCACCTAATAACCCTCTAGTTGTAATGTAAAGAAATTTAGCCAAACACACATAACCGGGAGATATTTCTAAAATCTATAACTACTCTTGAAGTATTTTCCCCTCTAGTTTCCTTAAAATCAAACCAATTGAAAACCATTTCAAAGTGACCATAATAGAAACAAATATTAATATGTTCATTTTGAATATCATTCAAATTAAAATTTGTATTCGACAAAACCAAAACCTCAATTGAAAACCATTTCAAAGTGACAATAGTAGGAACAAAGATTAATATGTTCATTTTGAATAGCATTCGAATTAAAATTGGCATTCGACAAAAGAAAAACCTCTCAAGTCTCGCTGCAGGTGATTTTCATATTCACTCTTTCAAAACCTCTAAGGTAATTGAAAACCATTTCAAAGTGAAAATAGTAGAAAAAAATATTAATATGTTCATTTGAATATCATTCAAATTAAAATTGGCATTTGACAAAAGCAAAACCTCTCAAGTCTCACAGAAAGTGATGTTCATGTTCACTCTTTTACAATTAGGCTTTGTTAGACAACTTTATATGTGAAAAGGAATATGATTATGAAAAGGAATATGATTTCATCAATAATTATGTAAATTTTTTTATTTATGTATGTCAAAAATGTATGAAGGTTGAAGTATTATTTTTTTATGTAATTGAGCATCTTACTCTCTAGCTTTTAGATAAGTTTTTCAAGGCTTAAGGACATACAACAAGAAGGCTCAACCCCATTATAACAATATACTCAATATGATTTCAACATGTCACTTGTGGGAATTAAACTTAGTTGGAAAGGATAACAATCATTCCCCCAACCACTTGAGATAAACCCCTTTGACAAAGTTAAAATATTTATAATATTGTGATTAAATGTTTTTTAAAAATGGACACATTTACTCAACATATTTCATAATGGGAAAGAGAAGAAAAGTGATTTCATTTTGTAATTACACATGTTAAAATTTTAGGTCACTTCTAATTAATTAAATTAAATTGATATGTGAACAAATTGAGTCTTCAAATGTTTAAGATATTGAAAACCAAAAGTTTGAAGAGATAATATATGATGAAATTGAAAGTTGTTTTTTTTTTAATCAAAATAATATAAAATATTATTAAAATATTATGAAAATGAATTAATAAATTATCCAACAATTATTTACATTAAATATTTCAAATAGAAAATACTTTAACCTCAATGTTACCTGTTCCGTATGAAAAAATTGGCTTCAAAACAATTTCTCTTCGATCTATGATCTATGGAAACACATACAAGATGACTAAGAGAGAAATTCAAAAAAATTGAAGTTTAAAACAATTTAAAAATGAAAGAATCCATGTCCATGAGTCTTGGATAAATGGTGATCAGGTGCAATTTTAAGGAACTCCTAGATGTTAAGTCACTGGTTCAATTTCTCACCCTATTTAGGTGTTATTCCTAGATATGACCATGATGTAACCTCACCAATACCAAACTTACAAAAAATAATAATGAAAAATGTTGTACACCATGATATTAGCCCAAACACCCATCAAACGTTTCTTTAAAAAGTCAATAATTATACAATAAGGAAAGCAAAAAAAAAGAATTATTCTCGTAAGATAAGGGAAAGAGACTCCCAAAAAAACATCAATCACTCATAGGGTTGTATAAACATGGCAGAGTGGTTACTATATATATATATATATATTAATTATTACCTAAGATAAAGGTATAGACACGGCAAGAAACATCAATCACTCATATGTTGTCCCAACATTGGAGAGTGGCTACTTTTTTTCCTTTCCTTTTTTCTTCATACCTTATATTTTGTTTTTTCAGTAGAAAAAACCTGGTTTATATAAATGTACCAGTACAAATTCTTGGATTACTTTCTATACATCCTGTGTGATTTCCTTCATTTGAACTTTGCAGAAACTTCAGTATTATCCCAGTTTACAACTGTAAAATACTATTACAAAAATTGAATTTATCAGATATCTTTTTTAGATCTTTCAACCCGTTGATTCCAAAAGTATTCTACTTTGTGGCTATTATTTGTCACTTACAAAAACATTTGTTAATATCATTTATAAATCCATTATGCCCAATGATTTACGATCTTGCCTGCAAAAAAAAAAAAAGAGTTCTTGGATCTCGAATTGTCTATTGTTCAGAAGAATTTTACCCTGCCCTTTGCCCCAACTCCAGCTGCGTCAACTAATTCATAACACATTTCTCCATATTTCCCATGCAAGCCCTTATTTAATAGCCTGTCTTCCATCTGGGTTTTCTCCCTGTATATGTGTGTAAAAGATATGGTTGTGAAGGATTTTTTCAATATAGCAATTCGATCAAGCCATGCAACAAGATGTCCCAGTTCCAGTTTTATCGTCTTATTCATATGATCAATGAGGAACTTAGGGTCCTTGAATATCCACACCTTCTCTATGTATAATTGTCTCGTAAACCATAACAGGCCCCAGAGAGTAAGTAGTTCGGCCCTCATATTTTTGCCCAGTCCACAGTGAATTTTGTAATGGCATTGGGGAGATATCATTAGCCATGCTCCATAGCCGCATCTTCTATTCTGTGCTGCCCCATCAAAAAATCTAGCTGGGTAGTGAATTTCAAATGGTCAGAGTATGAGTGATAGATTTGTAGGAGGATTTTGTTGAATTCAGAGTTGACTCCAATATCTGATGATTAATGAGGATACCATAACCGGTGTGCTTTTATTTTCTTCAAAAGTCCACTTGTTCTTGCAGCACCAAATGCACCAATGAAAAAATAATGAGATGTTCCTAAAATTATTACCTCTCCCATACCGGGATGTTCCTAAAATTCTTACCTCTCCCATACCACCATGTAATACTTTCCTCGACATCCCTATGTTTCGGAGTCGATGAATTAAAGTGCTTGCACACTAGCTGAAGTGTTTCTCTGGTGAAAGTGCAAGTATAAAATAGGTTTTCATTTTCCTTGCTTCCATTCCTGCATAAAACACAAATACCAGGTCCTATTTTCCCTTTCTTTCAGATATTTTCCCAAGTGAGATTTGTATCCTTCCACACCAACCATAGAAAAATGATCATCTTTGATTGCGATTTTTCCTTCCATATAATTCTAAACCAGCTCTTCCTCTCTTCTTCAATCTCTGTTAGCTTCATAACCTTGTATAATTCATTGATGATTAACTGGCCCTTATTCAACTTACCTCCCCAATTAATCTGATCACCCTTGTTATGTTGACAAATGCCCGAGCTCCTAATGAGTTCCAAATGTTTTTTCCATTCTATTCTTAGCTCCCCGGATAGCTTCAAGTCCTCAGCCTCCTTCCACTGTGGTACCCCTTCCATCCAACCTTTAATAACTTGTGCCAGGAAGAAAATTCCAGCACGATTTAAATGGTTTCTTATTTCGGTACTGAGTGGTCTATGATTTTGTATTCCCTGTATTCCTTTTTGTCTGACCTATATTTTACCACCATTACCAAAATTCCACACCAAATTTTCTATGAATAAAGGCCAAATTTTCCTAAAGCCTTTCCAAAAGACTGATCCTTGTGGCATATTCAACCACCCAGAAATATACGTCTCCTCCAGACTCTGTTGTTGGAAATATTTATGCCTCATGATATCATGCCAATTTCTAGGAGTGTTTATCCATCTCCATAGGGATTTTATTAATAAAGCCTTACCAAAAATATCGACATCCAATATGCCTCATCCCCTTAGTCCTTCGGCATAGCAATCGTGTCCCATATAACCAGGTGGAACTTACTCTTCTCCCTTCCCCCATTCCATATAAAATTTGCCATGATTTTCTTGATTTTTCCAATGATGACTTTGGGTATCAGGAAAAGGTGTGTCGAGTACACCAAAATTTGTTGCAATATCGCCTGCACCAAAATAAGTCGACCACCTTTGGACAACCACTTCATCGACCAACCATTGATTCCTTCTGATATTTCTCTAGGATCCAACTCCAGTCTGCCACTCGGTAATGGTTGGGCTTTAGGCGAAAGACAAGGTAAGTAAAACCATCATCTAACGCCACAGTCCTGAAGTTAAATAGTTCTCTAATCTGTTCAGTGATCTCCCGCCCTCCTTCTAAATGATATATGCATGAGTTAGCTCCATTTTCCTCCATCCCCGATGCAATACAAAATCTTTGAAAAATCACATGTAAGGCTTCCCAATAACTTTTAATTAGTTTCCCAAGTATCATGGCATCGTCAACAAAGAAGCTGTGAGAGTTCTCCTTCTGTGTTGTCATCTTAATGCCTCTGAAAACACCCCTATCCACCTCTCGCTTAATTAAAAGGCTAAAATCATTCATGAAAATAATAAATAGAAGTGGAGAAGGGGCGCATCCCTCTCGTAAACCTCTACCCGGTCTAAAGAACCTGGACGCAACTCCATTTATAATTACTGCCATCGATGTGTTTCTTACACAACCCATGATCCAGTCCACCGAGTTACACTCCATACCAATTTTATAGAGAATCATTCGTAGAAAACCCGAGTCCACCCTGTCATATGCTTTATTGAGGTCAACCTTCATTACAACAGCCTCGATCTTCTCCAAGTGAATCGTGTGAATGATCTCTTGTGTGATGGAAACATCATCATGAATGCTTCGATTTTGTAGAAAACCCGATTGCTTTAGAGTGATGTGTATAGATAATACCACCTTAATTATTTCAGTGATAGTCTTCGAAATGATATTATATAATGTGTTGCAAAGTGAAATCGATCAATATTCCTCAAATGTAACTGACCCTTTCTTCTTGGGTATGAGTGCCAAGAAGGTGGAGTTAATGGCACAATGTATCTTCCCATGTATTCAGGCTTCTTCCACCATGTTCGTAATATCCTATAGAAATAAATTAGAGAAATGTAAAAAAAGGTCCAGTGTCCAATCATCCATACCCAGGCTTTTGTCAGGGGTAAATGACTTTAGCACTTTCTACACCTCTTGAATGCTTACACTCCTATTAATGCAAGCTATGTCTTCCTCCGTAAACATAGTCGGGACTTCCTCTAGTGCCCATAGAAGATCTTCTTCCCCTGGAACTTCCCTAGCCGAATAAATCCCATTAAAATATTTAATCACCTCTTTTTGTATTTGTTCCTTAGAGTGATATGGATGAACCTCTACATTTACATGCCAAATGGTGTTTGAGTTCTTCCTCCCCATGGCGTATGAATGGAAAATTTTCATGTTCTTGTCTCCTTATTTTAGCCAGGTGGCACAACATTTCAATCCCCATGTTTGTTCCTGAATTAAAAGGATCCTCCTTTTCTCCAATTCCATATTGTTGAGCCTTTTCCTATTTTCCGATATCTGAACACCCTTGTCCATGACTCTTTGTATCTGTTCCATTTCCTTAGAAATGTTTGTTAGTTCCAGTATCATATGAAATTTCTTCTTCTTTTCCCATTGTCGGACCTTCCCTTTCAATTCCCTGAGTATGTGGGCTAAATGTTCCATGGTTTTAATCCAAATAGATATTTTGTTTTGACTCATGTGTCCACTTAAAAGTATCTCAAATTCCTTTTCCATTAGCCATGCCATGTTAAATTTGAAGGGATAGCCGTATATGGTCTTTTCAAATTTCCACTTCATAATAATTGGGCGATGATCTGATATTTATAAACCCTAAACCCGGGTTGTCACTTCCCCCATCTGAGATAAAATATCTGATTGCACCATGATTCTGTCCAGATGTTTCCCAATGAAATCTGGCCCTTTCCTCCCATTATACCATGTTGGACAATTTTTCTCCATATTTATATCAACTAGATTTGATGCATGTGCCATTTCCCTTAAGCAGTGAATCATAGGGTCGTTTCTTCCCCTGTTTCCCTAGGTTTCATCCACCTCCAAAGTACAGTTGAAATTACCCACAAGTATTGATCGGTCCAGAGTTAAAATACCGCAACATTCCATCAGTCTCCAAAATAAAGTTCTATCCAAACATGGCACATAGAGATTTACCACATGGACTTCGTGATTAAAGCCTCTGATGAATCCCGTCATGATGATGCCCCTAAAAAATTTGAATGCCTTAAGTGCCATCCAACGGGGATCCCAAATAACCGCCAGACCACCCGATTGACAGACAACATCTTTAGCCACTATGTGCCATGCTTGAAACATGGCATGAAATAAAAAAATAGCATTATCAGCCTCTGCCATCGTCTTCTAAATGAGAATCATACTAGGATTCAATTTTGTAAAGAAATCCTTCAAAGAGACAAATTTTTCCCTCCCTCCCCAACCCTGGAATGTTGAAAGAGTAGGCCATCATCATGGAACCTCAGTTGAGGGTGCCAGCACTCTAAGGACCCTATCTGATGCGAGGGACATAGGGACATCCCTGAAGTTACCCGACTGTAGGCCAGGCTCCAATATCGATCCACCATAGATATTTTCTTTAATCGAGGCCTTCCCTTCCCCTTCCCCTTTTGAATGGTCACATTAGATCACGATGAGGGACTAATGACAATGGTAGGAGATGAAGGATGACCTGACTCAACCACCAAAGGAACCAACATGGCCTCCATAATGTGAGAAATGAACTCCAAATCACTACCGATGGAGTTCATAGGGGAAATGGTCGCGATATTTCAGAGCAGGGAAGATGGCGTGGCAGAGGGTGATGAGAGAGAGGGATCTGAAATTTCACCCTCAGGGAAAGGAATAGTGGAAAAATTAAGGGTGGAGGGATGGTGACATGGAGAAACATCCAGCGTAATGTCAGGCAATGGAAGGAATGTCCAAAGGGATTCCAGCACCTGCACCACATCTTCCTCCAATGGTGGATGTGTTCCCTCCCCCAACAACAATTGACCCATGTAAACACCCATCACTTGAACCCAGAGTGCTCGACTCCAATTCCCCCCCATGCAAAAAATCAAAGGAATTTTTTGTGCAGGGGGAGAGATAGAAGACTTATCGAGCATAGTGGCTGACTTCATGGATTCATTCAGCATGCATTGGAATTTTGGGGGCTGATCACCATCATGACCACTATGATGTGTCAAAGTCCTATAACCATCGAACCTTGTGTCATGTCCTAAATTCGATCTATATTTAGCAGCTACCTTCGGCCTCCATTTCTGGCATTGCCACACAAAGTGACCCATTTCATGACACAAGTGACATCTAAATTGTGTTTGCCAATAATCAATAACATAGTGGTGTAGCTGACATTCCCATTCAAGGACGATCATGTATGGTAAACCTCCCAAGAAGGATACCTCCACGAGGATCCATGCCACCCGTTTGTCATAGATTCCCAAACATTTCGGGTCTACGTAGCGGAATGCTCCAATGCTATTTCCAATTGCTGTAAGAACCTATAAAGACTAGAATTCTAATGGCAGAGAAGGTAAACTGACCCATATCAGGTGGTTTTTTGGTGTATCCTTTGTTGGGTTGAAACCCACATACCAGTGATGAAATTTCCCATCAATCGAGTAAAACTTTGTTAGAGTTGTTAACAATATATATTCAAGATAAAATGGCAAGTTAACATCAAATAAGTCCTTAATGAATCTAAGAGAGAAAATTGTAACTCCCTTTTAGATGATTGTAGCCTTTTTAGTTTTAGTTTTTAGTGTAATGTATACCATATGAAAATAGTCGAATGAGGCTATTTGAATAAATATTGAAAGATTTTAGTTGTTATTCTAGGTGATCACTACTTAGTAAATGATCGGATGTGTACATACAAAGTGCTAGAGAATAAGACGACACGTGATAAACATCACATTTGAGTTAATGCGATTAACTCTAATTGAAGAGGAGACTCCAAATAGAATACTAAGTTTGATTTAAATATTTGTATTTTTAACTGTTTCACATAAATTTGTATTTGAGTTTTTTAAATAATAACATTTTAACTAAATTATGAATAGTGTAATTTATTATTATATTTAACTAGAGGTTTTTTGGTAAGTTAAATATTTTATTGATTAATTAAGAAAACATGTATATTATATTGTTTCCTACCTTGGTTTTTCACTATGAAAGCTAAGCTAGAATATTGGCAGAATAATAGTTCTTTAGTCTAAAATATTACATAATACTCATAAAATCTAGATTCATACCATCTCTCAACATATGTTTTAAGTTTGTCATGCAAACATATAATACTAAAAGCAAAAAATTGGCAACGAAGCTACTTAAGATTTGTGATACCAGTATATTGCAGAATCCATCTAAAACATCTATTGAAAACAGAAAGAGGACTCATAGTTAAGATTAAGTAGAGGTTGATATGTCAATTGGTGTCGCAGGAGTGCTTGGTGTAGCAGATCCTTTTCCCTTTGAAAGGAGAGCTTCAATTTGTGCTAATCTATGGGACATGCCCTTGTTTTCTAGGGACATTTCCCTATTTTCTATATGTATGATGTACACAACTAAATAGAGATCTTGATTTTGTTATCCATTTTCTCCTCCAAGGCTTTGCCAATGAGAGTTTTAATGTGCCAGTAGAGCTCTACTATGCACAAGCACTAGTTTTGACAGTCGCGAGTGTGGCTTGGATCTGAAATCCACTCAACAGTCGAGGAAAGGATTTAATCATCTGCATGTGCTTTCCTTATAGCCATAACTACTACTTTAGCTTGCTTCAATGCATATTGAATATACTAGCGGGTGCGCTTTTGATATCTTTGAGATGTTGCATGTGCTCGAATGTGATTACATGAGTTTCCTTCCCCTCATCCAGTTGATCCATGTTGACTTCTCATTTGATGGTGAGGTATAATGGACCAACACAAAAGGTAGGGAGAGATAAAGTTGGCTACAATGGAGGTTGAAATGGGTTTGGTTTTGTTCGAAGTTTTATACAAGGAGGTGGAGGACAGCAGGGTAGGAATATTTTTTGTTTGCACAAATTCTAAATAACACAGAAGGCTTGATGGGAGTGGAAGAGTAAATATTATGTTGCAAGAGGCCATAGTCGATGTGTACTCAAGAGGAATAGAGGCACCTCGTTGGCCAAGACTTGATGGTCATAACCCGCTTTAGACAGAGAGGCAAGGTTCTAATGAGAAGAAATGTTGACTAAGGGGAGAACGAATGCATCAGGGGAGAAATGGATACCTAGAAAAGCAAAGGTCGTTCCTCATAGATAGGAATATTAAAGTAAGCCATTATTACATATACAAAGACAATCAATAGGCTTAAAATTAAAATTAATAACACCTAGCCTTGAGCACTACTAGGTGGACATTGAAGCCAAAACCATTTCCAATATATGTTGACCCTTGAGTTCTTGTTGCTCATTACAAGCCTAGTACCTTCAGATGTCTCAAGCAGAATCACAATGGGGTTCCCAATGTGTTGTGGTAAAGACTACCACACAGAAAAATATTTGTTTAACAATCAAATTTCCCATACAAGAGGCCAAGTTAGGGGAGATAGGACTTCCCCTCTCATCATAAACGAAATAGATAAAAGCTTCAGAAATAAAATCAAAAGGGTGCCAAGTTAACCCTTGTTACAATGTCTTAGCTTAGAGTAACCCATAACACTTGTAGTAATTTCCTTTTTTAAATGCATATAAAGTCTTGTAATGTTTGAGGAGTAGGTCATACAGTGCAATGCTATGAGCTATATGGATTAATGCAAAGCAGGGTGATGGGAAAGGACCTGAACTCCCTTCCCTTGCACTCTTGATACTTAAAATACACTAATCGAGAATACTATATTCAACTATAATTAATATAATCATTTATACTTAATAAGTTTAACCAATATATGATAATAAACGTTACAATTCACATAATGATTATATATTTTAATCATTATAATCAATATACATAACATGATATTTTGTTATATTAAATTTTTAATATATATATTTTTTAATTTTAAAATGAATAAAATAATAAAATATTTTATATGTTATTTTTACAATTTGACAAAGATGATTATTGAAAGTGGGACGAAGGTTGGTAAAATGAGGATATTGGGATGAGAATCTGCAATTATTTAATTAATGTTATGAATATTAATATTAACACAAATCTATTTTTGATATAGAAATATTAATGTAAAAATTATATATATAAAAGATAAAAAAATATTTAATTTTTTAGATTTTTATAAAGTGATTATGGAAGATAATATCCTTATATCTTTTGTTGGTTTGTTTTACACTTATTTCACATCTTTATTATGAGTAAAATATTTTTTTGTTCCACAAGCAGGCCAAAGCTCATGAATTGAGAAATCGAGCCAAAGAGATCACCATGAAGGAAGGTTGAGGTTAACTTCATTTGAAGATATAGCGTAGAAAGCCTTTTGTCATTTGCAGACACTCTATCAAAAGGATAGAGTTGTTGACATGTACCAAGCTCAAGTATTTCTCTAATGTATTATCTCTGTTGTTTCAGATTCTACCAATCAGTCTCTTGTCAAAGAGAGAGAGTAAGAAAAAGTCCTAGAAGCAATTCGGGATTTGGACCTAGACAAAGCTCCAGGCCCTGATAGCTTCACCATAAGTTTTTATAGAATCTTTTGGATTAAAATAAAAAAATATATGTTGTATATGTTGAATAATACTCGAAGTAAAGAGAAGTTTGGGGGTAGTACTAACTCATCCTTGTTGGATATTATTACCAAAGAATCAAATGCAGTGAATTTCACTCAATTTTTTCCAATTTCCCTTTGCAACTCGGCTTATAAAATTCTAACCAGATTATCACAACAGGATTGATTTTTTTTTTTGTTGGAATTCATATCAGATAACTAGTGTGGATTCATGCAATAGAGGAAAATATTGGACAACATAATTCTTGTTCAGGAAGAAATTCATTCTAGCAAGGAATCATATGGGCCAATAATGGTGATTAGATTGTATATGGTTAGTGCCTTTGACTAGGTATGGAACTCCTTTCTTTTTCTGATGTTAGAAAAATTCAGGTTTTGCAGAGAATTTATAACATGGATCAAAGCATGTATCAACTCCCCTCGGATAGTGCCATTGGCTAATGGCCATCCAACCCTTTATTTTGTTGCTTCTCAGGGTTTGAAGTACGGTTTCCCTATGTCTCCTCTTCTTTACATCATCATAGCTAAAAGCCTAAGGAATTTCAAAAACTCTAGGCAGGAAGGTAAGTTGGTGGAACTGAGTGTTGTGTGAAATGTTAAAGGAGTAAATCAATCTTATTTTAAAGATGATACCCTAGTTTTGGGGGGTGCCTCCAAAATAATATTCCTTCACTTTAATTTTTTTTTTAATTCCTATCTTGATCTATCAGGTGGTATGGTTAATAAAAATAAAAACCAATTATATGGATGGAATTGTGATGAATCAATGTTGAATGAGTTGTTAAGGATTCCGAAGTTTCCAGTCATCATAGAGTGGGGATCCTTGAAATATTTGGGAATCCCAATCTCACTGGGAGCAACCAATGTAGATAAATGGGAGACAATTTTGCAAAAAAAAAATACAATATTAGGGAGCTCAATGATTAAACATGGTTGGAAAGGTGGTTTTAGTAAAATCAGTGATGTCATATTTTTCAGCTTATATGGGTTCAATATTGCTTGCCCCAAAGGGAGTAGTCTATTAAATTGGTTGTCTATTGCAGAAGTTTCTTTGGCGAGGAGGAAAGAACAATGAACATAGATTTCACTTAGTGAATTTGAATATTGTGTGTCTTCCCAAAATATGTGGCATATTAGCGATAAAAGATCTTGAGATAATGAACATGGCTTTGGGTGTGAAGATAGTCCAGTGCCTTCAAATTCATCGGTCACCAATAACTCTGGAGGATCAATACAACAAAACAGAAAAAAGAAAACTAAAATAGCGCCAGATTTTAGTGTTTCTCAGTTCACGAATGGGACACCTTTCCCGGCGCAAAATGGGCATTACCAGCTATGTTTATCCTGGCACCAAATTTTGTGCCATAAATTTCTCCAGAAATAACATCATAAATCATGCCTATAATAGCGTAAGAAAAATAACACCATAAATAGAACCATAAATAGTGCCTGAAACAATGCCCAAAATAGTGCCTAGAGTTGCATCGGAAATAGAATTAGCAATAACGTCATAAGTAGCACCAGGAATAGCAACGTAAATAGCACTTGGTATAGAAACGTAAATAGTGCCCAAAATCGTGACTGGAGTTGCGCTAGAAGTTGCGCTAAAAATAACGCCATAAGTAGTACCTAGAATAACACCGTAAGTAGTTCCTGGAATAGCACCATTTTATGTGACTGGAAATAGCACCAAGATTTTCTTCCAATTTGGCTCCTCATTTGGCTTCCAATTTAACATCCAGTTTTCTTTTTATTTTTCTTCTAGTTTGGCATCTAGTGTGGCTTCCAATTTTACTTACAATTTTGCTTCTAGTGTGGCTTCCAATTTTGTTTCTAGTGGGACTTCCAATTTTTCTTCTAGTCTGGCTTCTAATTTTTCTTCTAGTGTGGCTTCCAATTTTAACAAAGTTACCGATCAAATGGGATCTATTACCTCAAAATGAGAACTCTAGCCGAAAAAAACTCAAAAAACATGGAAAAACACCCCAAAAATGAAAAGTGTGTATTCTAGAATGATGTTTTTTTTGGGTAAAATTTCAACATTTTATTAAAAACCAAATTTTTTCTTGAAAATTAAAGGATTGAAAAAATTCCCTAGAAACAAAAAGTGTTGATGCTATAATAA
This sequence comes from Pinus albicaulis, assembly GCA_034641835.2. NCBI lineage: Eukaryota > Viridiplantae > Streptophyta > Pinopsida > Pinales > Pinaceae > Pinus > Pinus albicaulis. The sequence continues at coordinate 1,684,244,692 of CM076584.1, forward strand.
TAATAATAAAAAATCAGGTCACATTTTTGACACTTTTTAACAATGGAATTAAAGATAAAACATTAGGACTTTGAAAAATTGTAAATATCAAACAATTTTGAGACCTGATGTTAAAGATAAAAATATTGTGTCTCAAAGCCTTATAATTTCCAACAATTTTCATCCATCTTATTAAAGTTAAAATAACTTGACTCTAAAATACCCTTTAATTGTAATTGTTTTCAACCATAACATTAAAGGTAAAATATCATAGCTCAAAAAAACCTTAATATTTTGACAAGTTTTCAACCATGGTTTTAAAAATATTAAGTTTTTAACATATTTGAACCATGAAATCACAAACAAATTATATGACTAATTTTTTTTTTTAAATGAACAAATTCCAAGAGTAATTTTTATTTTAAAGGCTAAAAGTATAGCTCTTTTCAAATATTGGCATAAGAAAACTTATCTTATTGCAACCAAAACCTAAAAATTAACCATCAAAATGAAGTGACCCCTTTCAATGAGGCATTAAATTTTCAAAAATTTTAAAAGTATCTTATACCAAATGTTAACAATAAATAATATCATGGCAATATCACCATATAATTTAAAAATTCAACATTAATTTCTAATAGTTTTTTACTTTTAATAAAAATATCAACAAATGATAACAATAAATAATATCATGGAAACATCAGTGCATAATTAGAAATTCAACATTAATTTCTAATATTTTTACTTTTAATCAAAATATCAACTTTGCTATATTGAATATAAGATAAATTATTTTTGTAATTCATTGTTGCATTGTGAATATTCTAAAGAGATGAATTCTTCATAATTAAAACATATAATCCAACAAACATAGAAATGACTCATAACTTCATGTAAGATCATATGGAAGTCAAAATATTTATTTCGAGTTACCATGAAAATATCATTTACATAAAATGAGTTAGACATTTATTCAAAATCAGTCATAGGTTCTGACACACCATCGGAACCTACATCTTCAAATGAATGATTGGATGTAGATGAAGATTATATATATTCTTCTCTTTCATCAACTAGTGCTCCATCTGAGTCAACATGCATGCCCACAGTTTCAGGTTTCAAAATTCTTCTAGATCTACAACTAGATTCAACAGAATCAAATCTCAACATTATTTCTTATGGTAGCAATTTCTTCAAAATATCTATGATCTTCTAGTGAAGAGTTACTCTCTTTGTCAAATTAAATTCATACACAAGTATTTCAACATCCTCCAATTTTACGAGGCTTTCTGGCGACGATTTATATTTGTTCCCTTTCTTTTTCTCTTCTTGCCAATTTTTTTATCAAATACCATCTTTGGCTTGTACACACCATTTAATGGGTGGGTGTTTGTGGCATACCAATGTACTTCAACAACTTTAATATATTCATTTTATTTAATGACCTTTATAAGCTTGGAAACCTAGAATGGATAGCCAAGTGGATCTCCATCTACTAACACAGGTACCATGCAAGCCTCCTTAACATCTTGCATAGAACCCCTATAAAGGTCTTCCATGGCTTCACATTTTACACGTGGTATTCTAGAACCAATATAGATTTCTATTGCCTCTACCTACAGAGAATTAAAAATACCTCGAGACTGTTGTTGTTCAACAATGTGTCTTTCCTCATGTTCCTTTAGCATATTTTGTGGCCAAATAAATGGAGTCTTCACAAACGTATCACTTTGATTATTGAAAAAATACTCCCACCAAACTGAATTAGAAACATAAAATTACTCATATGTATCTATAATACATCTTTTAATTTATTCCAGGCATTTAGAATAGTTTATATCTCTCTTATGCCTTCGTGCATTATGGATTTCAACAACTGATTGTAAAAATAATATATTTGATGAAAATATTGGACGCTTTGGAATTAACTTAAAAAATGCTAAACCTGATGATGACCCCCATTTTGCAACAGTTGAATACTTCTTGCCCCATATAAGTGTTATCCCATCCATTTTTTGATACGAAATATATTTTGGAAGCTAATGTCATTAAATTGTTCAATGCATTTCTCCTCACCATGCAATCCTAAAATAGAGCTTCGCATGTCAATAATTTCTTCCAAAACATGAAAACCAGGCTTTGGAATGTACGATTTCTTAATACATTCAAATTATGATGGCAGGCTCCCAACATATTTCCTCCTCGATGTTACTGAAAAATGACTAAACATCTGATCAATATGGTCATGAGTATGCCCAACAAGAAGGAAACCAACCTTTACCTTTTTAAAAATTCCCAATTCAATGAGCATGTTTAGATACCCAAAAAGAACTTGATTTTTTTTCATGTCTTGTGTTGTCTAATTGTACATACATAACTTCAGGAAGAATACCAGACCAATGAGTAACCACATCATGGATTATATTTATGTTCATATTTGTCTCATTATGAATATTTGGAGCTGTGATGTAAACCCTTGGAAACATCTTCCCATTAAAGACCATACAAAAAGCCAAGTCGAATTGAATAAAATTTTCCTCCTGTAATTTTTTTGTTGTGCAGAAAAAAATATGGCAAAAGTGTTTTCTTTTGGTCCATACCATCAATTATCAAACCCAAATATTTATTTGGATTATCATAACACTTCTTTCGTGCTAACCTTCACATAAAAATAAAATAAAAAAATATTTCACTTGTTTGCTGATTGCGATGCTCTTGAAGTGATTTGACAATGGAACCTGCACATAAAATAAAATAAACCTATTAATAAATATATTTTCATAGTTTATAACTATCAAATTTTTAAAAATAATGTTATGAGCGCATACCTATTTCTGCTCCTTGACATTTATCCCTTTTTTTTAAGAGAAGCACATGTACCGCAAACCCCCATCCTTGTCTTCTTAAGAATACAAACATTGTTGAATTCGTTCTTACATACCCTTGTAAAATATGAATATGTAATAAAATTACCAACTCCTTCAACACCTTCTGCATATTCTTTGTATAAGTTGTAGATTTCTCGTTTCGAGACAATATCTGGAATATTTATTGTGTCTTTATTTGGCATACACTCTCCATGCTTTGAAAACAAGTCTTTCATCGATGACATAACAATATTTTCTAATGTCCCAACCTTCCATCTATAATGTACTTCTGAATAATATATGGAATCCTTTTCTAGTATTTCTATATTCTTGACAAACGAAAATTACGAATTGAATGCAACATTTTGAAAGCCTTTTTGCAGAGAAATACATTCCCAATATGATAATCATAACATGCTAGTGTAAATTGCATGCAACCCGCTAAATATGAATTTTGCATGTTTTTATTCATTAACAAATATCTTTTCCTTTTCTCCAAAGAATACTTAAAATCCATATGTTTCAATAAATCCTTTTGACAACATTCACTCGAAATCATATCACCGATAGAACTTATGCTTGTGATATATGTTTTCCTAAGCCTTGTATAACTGGAATATTTTGGATTGATATGAAAAGGTCTACTCCTACTCCTAGTTACAATATTTTCTTGCAACGGCTTCATCATTCCATTATCCTTTGTAGAAGAATTTTCATCACTGTTAGGAGGAATAAAATCCTCACTATGATCACTCTAAAAGTAGTTAAGAAATTCATTATCATCATTGCTTGGAAAATATTCATTACCATCCTCACTTGAAGAAAATTCTTCACTACCATCATCCTTTCTTTTTAAATCCCGACTTAGACGAAATTCTTCACCATATTCATCCATGCTTTTGAAATATTCCCTTGGAGAATTCAATTCTTCATCACCACGAGTGCCTTTTGTTAGTCATCAATATTTTTTACTATTTGTATATGACTATATATTAGTTCTTGATTTATGAAAATAACATTCCTTGAAATATTGTGAGTTTCAAAAATATCACTGTCTTCATTATCCTAATAGAAACTTTTCACTATTCTATCATTTTTCCATTTCATGGTTACCCTATCACTCCTACAAACTCCTTATGGGCTATACCTTTCATTTTCACCCTCCTTTCTTGCATATAACCTCATTGGCCTCTTTTTCCCCTGTCCATAAACTCCACTTTCCCTCTAGGGTTTCCTATAGCCAACTCATTCCCATGTTCCCCAGGTTCATCAAGCATTGATGGTCTCAAAAATATATTTGTAGGCTCTTTAGATAAATCAAGTACAATGGATTTTGGATCTTCAATAAAACACTTTGAAAAATACTCTGCTTTCACTTGAATCCTCCAAGCCAATTTTTATTCAAGATCAGGTCAAAGAACCCTCCCACTAGGCCAATTAGGGTTTCACATGTTTTAAGGTCATCATTGGTGTTTCAGGCACTGCTTTTCCTTTGCTAGAATCTGGCTCAGATGTAATAGAATGTTGAGACATGGTTATTCAAGAAAGATATAAAAGTTTCCAAAGAATACTACCTTATCAAGTTCAAAGTTTGCAAGAGGTAAATGCAAACTTTGGCACTTCTGCAGAAATGTTGAAGGATTTGTCAGCAGAAGGTGTTGGTAAGGTAGGTGGTTTACTCCTGAATGAAGACAACTTGCAGCAAGGAGGAAAGGAAACACTTGTTATGGTAGATAATTATGGTTTTTGAGCTTGATGGTCCAAGTAGAGTGCCAAACAGTGATCAATTGCAGAATGACCATGGAGGAGGCACACCAAACCAAACATGAAGAAAGTCTGTCAAAAATATTGATGAAATAGGGAAAAAGGTGAGGTGAAATGGACAGAAATGAATGAACTTGAAAAGGTTGTAGAGAACATAGAAGACAACACTGATTATTGTTGTAAAGCACTCCAAACATCTAGGGTTTTGAGAAAATGGCCAGAGAAGGTAAAATGATGAGTTGAACTCCATGGTGCAAGAAAAAGAGGGTTTTGAAAGAGCTGCTATGACAAATCCTCCCAAAGGTGTTTAATGATCTTGTCATGCCAAAATGAGAAAAGGATGAATTGAAATCCAAGGTGGAAGAAAAAGAGGATTTTGAGGTTGCTGCTGTGTCAAAATAAATATGTCAAATCTTTAGGATCAAAAGGAAAACAAATTTCATAACTCTAGAAAACTGCCAACCAAGGTGAAAAAGATAAGTTGAGTATTGTAATGGAAACCACAGAAATTTTTGAAGATGTCATCATGTGTAATCTATCCCTAAAGTTGTCAAAATCAACTTTTTATGCCTCAAGGAGAAAAAAGAGGGTAAAATTCATCATTTCAGTCACCTACATGCAAACAGTGTAAAAAGGTTAGTGAGAAAAGGTGAAAAGGTTAAGTTGAGTTTCATGGTGGAAATTACACAAGTATTTGAAGAATTTTCCATGTGGCTAAGTCACAAAGGTGTCAAAATGAACTTTTATGCCTCAAGGAGCAAAGGGGAAAGCCAAGTTAATGTTTTCAGTCACTTGCAAGCAAAAAGTCAAAAAGCATGAGTGAGAAAGTGAAAAAGGCTTAAAACATTAGGAAATGGGTTATTATAGATAAATCAAATTCCCTAGTCTATAAAAGCTCATTTTTCATCTCATATCAATCATTGTGCCCTTGCAAAGTGTTATAATTGTTAAGGAGAGAATTTTTTTTGAGTTTTCAAGTCGAAATTTGGCTAAGTGTCTTAGTGTTGCGCGCTCAAACTGGCGTTGCGCGCCTAGGATCGGGCGTTGCACCCTTGGAAAAAATCTTCCACGCAAATTACAAAGTCGCTGCGTGCTGGGGAAGGCATCGTGCCCTTACCCAACAGGCTCGATGAATAAAAACTTTGGCGTTGTGCGCCTAGGATTGAGCGTTGTGCCCTCAGCCTGGCGCTGCGTGCTTGGGAAGGAAGGCTTTCTAAGCCCTCCAAACACCCAAATCAACTCAAAATTCTTTCAATCTTCCTCCAAGGTCCCCCAAGGCAATTATAAATGGTAAGTGGATGCCTTAACCATATCTTCAAGAATTTTTGATGATTTAATTGGAAGAAATTGAAACCCTAAGAAGCAACCCTAAGGCTTAAACTTGACATCACTCTTTACCATTATTTTCATCTGCTTTTAAAGAAAATCAGTGATAAGCATAGGGGTTACACTATTTGAAGGTTTTTCATTCACCTAAGCTATCCCTACACCCATTCCATTCATTCAATCAGTCCCTCCACTTGCAAAGGCTAACATTCCATTGCCCTCCTTCATCTCAAATTGACATCAGCCCAAAAGTGTTTCAAAACAGAGTTTAAACATGTCAGAAGAGGGTTATCATTGAGTTTTTAGTCTCTCACTCATTCTCATATGCTCGTACCCTCACTCACTTGCAAAGATGTCTTTTTCATCATCATCCCTTCATCTCATTTCCATTTACAGTCCTAGGGTTTCTCAAGGCAAGGTTTCCAATGTCAGAAGATAGTGGTAGGGGAGGAGAGGCCCAAATGCCAAGGAGGCATGAGCACACAGATGGAAATATCAACAGATTTGAACCCCCCAACACAAGGGAGCTAATGGCATCTACCCTTACTGTTTCATGTTTAAAGCATGCAGGATGCTTTGATTTTTGTGAAAAGGCGCAGCAGGTGCAAAACCACCCTGAGTTAACCAGAATTTTTATCATTAACTTGCATGAAAAACAAGTTAACCTTGCAGGGGTCACTTTTGAGTTATCTACATATATTATTACCAATGCCACAGGCATACCTAGTATAGGAGAGAAATGGTTCAAGCAAGCCATGTTGGCAATATGATGCAGAATGTTGTCCTTGATGGCAACCCACTGAATGAAGATGAAGACATACGACTATTGACATGTGTTGTCCTTGATGGCAATCCACCTGATGAAGTTATTCTTGACGTGATGGACTTGGTAAATGATGTTTGTTAGCAATATGATGATGAATGTTGTCCTTGAAAGGCAACCCTCTTAATGAAGATAATGGCAACTTACTGGATGAAGTTGTGCTTGATAGAATATGTCTTGATGAACTAAAACTAATGTATCTACAGTGAGTACAGAAGGCAATGAAGAAAGAAATTCAGCATGTGAAAAGAGTATGTCTCAAGGCATACGCGGATATGTATAGGAGAAGTCGCGTATGCACGCGGAAAAGAACGTTCCAAGTAGCGTATGGGAAAAAGCGCTCAAAAAGTGCAAAACCAAGGGTAACCACCATGGTATTGACCCATTGTATTGGGTAATGATCCGCCTAATTGACCCCGTCCAGGAATACCATCGGAAGTAATGTAGTTTTGGGCTCATGGTATTGAAAAAGGATAAACCTATATAAAGAGATGAAATTCATTATGCAAATGATGAGTGTGGGTGCAAGATGTCTGAGCTTGAATGAATACTTCTCTCTGAAGTAGATCTGAATGGAAAGGGTTACACTTAAATGATAAATCTGAATGAATGATGCACCAGTGATGAAGAAGGGGATCTAGATCTGAAATGTACTTGTATTTGCTAGATCTGTTTATGGAATGATTAGATCTGAGATGAGGCGAACATCCGTCTGAAGTAAAGGGTAAAAATCTGTGTGATGTATCTGTTATGAAGAATTGCAATGACCTAAATGTCTGAAGAACCATACGCCTGTTTGCCGCAGAGGAAGCGCGTATATACGCGGCTTCGCTAAAGAGAAAGCGCGTATGCGCAATGAAATTAGATCTGTAATATGTACAGAAGTATACGCTGGTTTATGTGAACGGAAGCGCGTATATACGCGACATCAGTGAAAGGAAAGCGCGTATGCAAACTAGGGTTTGCTGAAGCAAGGGGTATGAAATGTCTGATCTTTTCTGCTGTGTTACTGCTATCAGTGAATGATGTATTCTACAGTTCTGGGTTGTCTGAATTGATAAGTTTCAGTTTGATGTATGATTGAGCTTAAATGTATGGAGTGGGTCCAGTCTGAAAATATGATGAAACGTGGCCTGCAAGTTGTGTCCTAGAGGAAGCTTTGGATCTAGTGTGAAAATTGATGAAACGTGGTCCATAGAGGTGCTGAGGGTTGTAGCCTTCAGTCAGGGGGTCGTAGCTCCCTTCCAGGTGAGGCTGGTAAACGAGATCGGGGGGTCGTAGCTCCCTTCCAGGAGAGGCTGGTAAACGAGTCAGGGGGTTGGAGCTCCCTTCCGGGAGAGGCTGGTAAACGAGCGCAGGTGGGTGCCTGCGTGCTGGTCAAGTCTGCGCCAGCACATATGTTGTAATATGTTTTCTCTATAATAAAATATTGAAGGCCGAGCAACTGCAGCGGTGGTTTTCTCCCGACTTGGGTTTCCACCTAAAAATCCTGGTGTTCATGTGTGATGCTTTGTGTGATGGTTTATTCTGTTCTTACTGCACATGTTTACTGCTTATTGAATATCTGATGAATAAATGATGGAATGGTTTAAGTGAAGTTTAATGACATATCTAGATCTCTGTGTATACGTGAGTTTCATAAAGGGTATCCGCGTATATACGCGAGTCTGTATCAGGAAAGTAGCATATAGGTTTTAGAAGTGAATAAAAGTGAAAAGTTTGAGTATGCTCTAAATACTGATTCACCCCCCCCCCCCCTCTCAGTATTTTTCCCAACAATTGGTATCAGAGCAGGTCCTTCTGCAGAAGCTTGATCGCTTGAAGGAGATCCGTCGCAATGGGAAGTCAAGAAGGAGTGATGTCTATAAAGCCACCTCTATTCAATGGAAGAAATCTGATATTCTGGAAGGTACGAACAAAATCATATCTGCAAAGTCTTGGTGCAGATGTATGGGCAATCGTGGAAGAAGGTTATCAATACCCGGCAAGTATTCCTACTGATGCTGCTGAAAGAAAGAAGTATGAAATCAATGCCAAAGCAGTGAATGTCTTATTGGGAAGCATGTCTGAATTAGAATTTGCTAAAGTGATGCAGCTACATTCAGCAAAAGAGATATGGGATAAAATCATTCTAAGCTATGAAGGAGATACAAAGGTAAAAAATGCAAAACTCCAAACTCTTAGAATCGAATATGAAAATTTGAAGATGCATAGTGATGAAAATGTTGCCAGTTTCTTTCTTCGTCTAGATGACATTGTAAATCGGATGAGAAATTTGGGTGAAACCATAACCGATACTACTCTGGTAGAAAAAGTCTTAAGATCTTTGACTTCAAAATTTGACTCTAAAGTTTCAGCTATTGAAGAAAGGCAAGATCTGCAAACTCTTACTATTGTTCAATTACATGGTATTCTGACTGCTTTTGAAATGAGGCAAGGAGGCCCTTCTCAAATCAAAGAAGCTGTTTTTAAGGCATCTGCAAAAGGAAAAGAAAGGAAGTTGTCAAAGAATCCAGCTATATATCTGAAGAAGAAGAAGAAGCAAATTTTGTGAGAAGACTTCAACTAGGTACCAGAAAGTTCAAAGGTAAGCTTCCTTTCAAATGTTTCAATTGTGGAAGAGTTGGTCATTATGCTGCAAAGTGTCCTTATAAAGAAACATCGGCTAAAGGAAAAGAAGTAGCAAGAAGGAATAAGAATCGATATAGCACAAGAAAAAGTTATTATACTAATGAAGACAGTGATGGATCATCTAATAGTGAGGAAGAATGTGAAGAAGACTTTAGACTTCTCATGGATTTTGAACAAAGAGAAGAAAAGGATACTTTTGTGGATGCTCTAGAGGACAATGATTTTCTTGAAGAAAACAATCAACTCAAAGTAAGCCTAGAAGAAAAGAACATAATCATAGAGTCTCTTGAAAATCAGCTAGAAGCCAAAGAAAAACGCATAGAGGAATTGGAGTGTGAAGTAGTAAGTCTAAGGAAAGATAATGAGAAAGTGAAGACTCTCAATCTTAGATTTGCTAAAGGTTCAGAAACCTTAGATTAGATTATCAAGACACAACGGTCTCCTCTTGTAAAAACAGGTCTTGGATATACTGGGGAATCTTCCCAGACTTCAGCACCAAATTATCTGAAAGCAGTCACAACTGGTTCTCTTCACTCAGCCACTCAGCAAGGGAACAAAGGATCTTTACAGGTAAAGCATGATCATCTCAAATCAAGGATCACTAACAGGGAGATCCCTCAAAGAAGCAACAACCAACAGGTAAACTCAAATAGAAGATTTCATGATCGCAGAAATTTCTACTTCAATGGACAATGTTTCTCATGTCACAATTTTGGTCATAAAGCTGTTCAATGTGTTGCATATAAAACCATCATGACAAGAGAAGCAAGAAAGAAAAGGATGAATATTGAACCAAAGAAGAACACCTATAAAAACTTTTCTCCTCTTCAAAACGAAGTTGAATGTACTTATTGCAATAACTTTGGTCATGAAGAATCTGAATGCAGGAGCAAGGTCCAGCCAAAATAACATGTTCCCTCAAGCTCTAAAGTATGGAAAAAGAAAGAAATACAGGTTGAAAATTGTGGGATAGCATTATTTGCAGAAGGTGAAGAAAATCAATGGTACATTGATAGTGGGTGCTCAAGACACATGACAAGTGACAAAAGCAAACTTCTTACATATAATGCTCTAGAAAAGGAAAAGAAAGTTACATTTGGAAATGATACTCCTGCTATAATTAAAGGAAAAGGGTCAGTATTTCTAAAAGAAAAGGTGAAGGCTAATGATGTCATGTATGTGGATGGATTAAGGCATAACTTGTTAAGTGTAAGTCAAATGTGTGACCAAGGAACAGAAGTGGTCTTTAGCTCAAAGGAATGTGTGGTTCGTGATCTTGATACAGGTAAAATCATTATAAAAGGAAAAAGAAATCCTAGCAACCTGTATGTACTCAACGACATAGATCAATGTTACTTGAGCAAGTCTTCAGAAAATTGGCTATGGCATAGAAGGCTAGAGCATATGAGCTTCTCTCAAATCAACAAAGCAAGCAGACTTCAAGCTGTTCGCGGTCTTCCCAATATTAATCTACCAGAAAGTATCATATGCAAATCTTGTCAATTCGGTAAGCATACCAGAGTACGATTTAATGCCAAAGAAGGATCATCAAGTGAGCCTCTTGAACTCATTCATACTGACATATGTGGACCTATGAGGAAAAAGTCACCACGTGGAGAAGAATACTATATCTTATTTATTGATGATTACTCTAGAATGTGTTGGATCGGGCTCATTAAACACAAAGATGAAGCATTTGAAAACTTCAAATCTTCAAAGCTTTAGTTGAAAATGAATTAGATCTAAAAATCAAGTGTCTTAGATCTGATCGAGGAGGAGAATATACATCAAATGAATTCTTTGAATTTTGTGAACAACATGGCATAAAGAGATAGTTCTCTGTAGCAGGCACTCCACAACAAAATGGCGTAGCAGAAAGAATGAATAGAACAATTCAACAAATGGCTAGAGCTATGCTTGATGATTCTGGAACTCCTGACATGTTCTGGGGAGAAGCAGCACATACAACAACTAACATTCTCAACAAGGCTCATGTTCGGGTAAATAGTGACAAAACTCCATATGAACTCTGGTATGGTAATTCTCCATCTGTGAAGCATTTTAGAGTTTTTGGAAGTAAATGCTTTATCAAAAATAATGATGAAAAGCTTGGCAAGTTTGAACCTAGATCAGATGAAGGGATATTTCTTGGTTTCTCATCTTCAAGCAAAGCATACAAATGTTACAATAAAAGTCTTCGAAATATTGTTGAATGTATTGATGTTGTTATTGATGAGTCTCTTGTAGCTCCTAAAGAAGAAAAACAAACAACAAAAGAAGATGATAGTGACCTATGTCCTTCTACATCAAATGATATAGACAATGGATCCAATGAAGAACCTGAAGATGATCTATCTAAAAAAGCTCCATCCAGATATGTGCAAAAGAATCATCCTGAATCTCAAATTTTGGGTGACAAGGAATCAGGTATACGAACAAGGAGAACTCTTGTGGGATCTTCTAATCATCTGGCACTTCTATCCACAATTGAACCACACAATGTCAATCAAGCTAGCAAAGATGAATGTTGGAGGCAAGCCATGAATGAAGAGCTTGATCAAATTGAAAAGAATGACACTTGGGAATTGGTACCAAGACCACATGATAAAAATGTCATTGGAACTAAATGGATTTTCAAAAACAAGTTAAATGAGAATGGGGATGTTGTAAGAAACAAAGCTAGACTGGTTTGCAAAGGGTATACTCAACAAGAAGGTATAGACTTTGAAGAAACTTTTACTCCTGTAGCTAGACTTGAAGCCATAAGAATGTTTCTTGCTTTTTCAAGTTATCAACAAATCAAAGTTTATCAAATGGATGTTAAATCTGCTTTTCTTAATGGTGATCTAGAAGAAGTATATATAGAACAACCGGAAGGATTCATTTTGGGAAATGATGCAAATCTTGTTTGTAGACTTAAAAAGGCTCTATATGGTCTCAAACAAGCTCCAAGGACTTGGTATTATCGTCTTGACAAATATCTTCATCAACAAGGATTTTCAAAGGGGTCTGCTGATAGCAACTTATACACAAAATTTGAAAATGATAAACTATTGATTGTGGTTGTATATGTTTATGATATCATTTTTGGGAGTAATGAAGAATCTTTGAGTCAAAAATTTGCTTTTGTCATGAAGCAAGAATTTGAAATGTACTTGCTTGGAGAACTAACATTCTTTCTTGGCTTACAAGTACATCAAACTGCAAATGGTATATTCCTATCACAAGCAAAATATCTTAAGCAAATTCTGAAGAAGTATGGCATGGAAGAATGCAAACCTGTAAGTACACCTATGATAACCGGATGCAATCTCAGTTCTCATGATGATTCTCTCATGGTGAATCAACCAGAATACAGATCAATGATAGGAAGTCTACTTTATCTCACTGGAACTAGACCAGACATTATGCATGCAGTAGGGATTGTTGGACGATTCCAAGCTAATCCAAAAGAGTCTCACCTTCAGGCTGTTAAAATAATTTTCAAATATCTTCAAGGAACTCAAGACCTTGGTCTATGTTATCCAAAGAATGTTGATCTTACTCTTCATGCTTACACTGATGCAGATTGGGCTGGAAGTATTGATGATCGGAAAAGCACTAGTGGTGGTGCATTCTATATGGGACCCCGGTTAGTATCTTGGTTCAGCAAGAAGAAAAATTCTATTGCCTTATCTACAGTAGAAGCAGAATATGTGGCTGCCGCATCTTGTTGCACTCAACTCCTTTGGATGATGCAAACCTTACAAGATTTTCAAATCAAATGTACACCTCATGTCCCCATTAAGTGTGACAATACAAGTGCCATCAGTATTTCAAAGAATCCTGTTATGCATTCAAAGACCAAGCACATTCCCATCAAGTATCACTTCTTACGTGAACAAGTGCTTGAGCAAAAGGTGAAGTTGGAGTATGTTCCCTCCAAAGAACAAGTTGCTGATATTTTTACCAAACCTCTGCCCAGGGAAGCGTTCGAGTATCTCAGACAGAAGCTGGGAGTGTTCTCTGCCAGTCAAAAGAACAAATCTGCATAAATATAGAAGATTTTACTGTATACGCGGGTTTCCTGAAACACAGTCGCGTATATACGCGAGTTCATGCACAGAAAACCGCGTATGTCTGATTGCTGACAATTTTCTGTTTGGTGTCAGCCCTCTTCAGCACAGCTGCAGTGCTGCTTGGTATTTCTGATACTGTTTGGTATCTCTGGTGGTGTTCCAGTTCTCATAATTCTATTTCTAATGTTTTGATAAAGATGACTTGATGATTTGTTGGTGAAAGTGTTCAGGATGCACAAATTAAGGGGGAGCCTTAGTCATATGGAAAGAATGTTCGGAAGCACTTTTTCAGGGGGAGCATTAGCGTTGCTGAGTATAATGCATTATTGACATTATGATGGTTCTGAAATGTGTTCTCTTTCTTGAGGACTTTCTGGTGTTGGTTATGAAAAGTCATATTTGTATTTTGATGAAAAGGTCACGTTGAGACCCATGATGTAAAATTGCAATATTCGGTCATGTAAGGACTTGTCAAATTTGTAAACCCACTTGGTTGGGTAGCTGAGTCAAATTTTGTAAACCCACTTGGTTGGGTAGCTGAGTTGAAATGTGTAAACCCACTTGGTTGGGTACTTGAGTCTTATATGTAAATCCACTTGTTTGGATATTTGATGTAAGTCTAAGTCTTTGGTGATAGGTCGTTCATAGAATCATGTACTTCTTTGGAAAACATGTTTGCAGATTCAGCATGAACTCAAGGGGAGCTTGGCCACTTCAGTATATATATCAGATCTACAGAATGCTTCTTCCTCATGCGGAGAAAAAGGGGAGAGTATGTTGGTTTTTATCCACCCTTTGCCCTTGATGTCAAAGGGGGAGAATGACATGGTGTTTGAATAAAGAGAAAGAATGGTGTCAAAATTGGAGAGAGTAACATGGTGTCATTGTATTCTTAATGTACCTATCTGTTGTGGTAAACAAACACCATCGTGATTGCGATCAAGTCCAAAGGGGGAGATTTTTAGCAATATGATGCAGAATGTTGTCCTTGATGGCAACCCACTGAATGAAGATGAAGACATGCGACTATTGACATGTGTTGTCCTTGATGGCAATCCACCTGATGAAGTTATTCTTGACGTGATGGACTTGGTAAATGATTTTTGTTAGCAATATGATGATGAATGTTGTCCTTGAAAGGCAACCCTCTTGATGAAGATAATGGCAACTTACTGGATGAAGTTGTGCTTGATAGAATATGTCTTGATGAACTAAAACTGATGTATCTACAGTGAGTACAGAAGGCAATGAAGAAAGAAATTCAGCATGTGCTAAATATTTAATGAAAAGAGTATGTCTCAAGGCATACGCGGATATGTCTAGGAGAAGTCGCATATGCACGTAGAAAATAACGTTCCAAGTCACGTATGGGCAAAAGCGGTCAAAAAGTGCAAAACCAGGGGTAACCGCCATGGTATTGACCCATTGTATTGGGTAATGATCCGCCTAATTGACCCGAGTCTAGGAATACCATCGGAAGTAATGTAGTTTTGGGCTCATGGTATTGTTTTGGCTCCTTGGTATTGAAAAAAGGAGTAAACCTATATAAAGAGATGAAATTCATTATGCAAATGATAAGTGGGTGCAAGATGGTGTGGGTGCAAGATGTCTGAGCTTGAATGAATACTTCTCTCTGAAGTAGATCTGAATGGAAAGGGTTACAGTTGAATGATAGATCTGAATGTATGATGCACCAATGATGAAGAAGGGGATCTAGATCTGAAATGTACTTGTATTTGCTAGATCTGTTTATGGAATGATTAGATCTGAGATGAGGCGAACATCTGTCTGAAGTAAAGGGTAAAAATCTGTGTGATGTATCTGTTATGAAGAATTGCAATGACCTAAATGCCTGAAGAACCATATGCTTGTTTGCCGCAGAGGAAGCGCGTATATACGCGGCTTCGCTAAAGAGAAAGCGCGTATGCGCAATGAAATTAGATCTGTAATATGTACAGAAGTATACGCTGGTTTATGTGAACGGAAGCGCGTATATACGCGACATCAGTGAAAGGAAAGCGCGTATGCAAACTAGGGTTTGCTGAAGTCTGTGGTAAGAAATGTCTGATATGTTCTGCTAGTTTACTGATATCTGTCAGTGAGTTATATGTATCTGTTTCATGGTTGATTGTGCTTAAAAGTATGGAAAGGGTCCAGTCTGAAAATATGATGAAACGTGGCCTGCAAGTGGTGTCCTAAAGGAAGCTTTGGATCCAGTGTGAAAATTGATGAAACGTGGTCCATAGAGGTGTTGAGGGTTGTAGCCTTCAGTCAGGGGGTTGTAGCTCCCTTCCAGGTGAGGCTGGTAAACGAGATCGGGGGGTCGTAGCTCCCTTCCGGGAGAGGCTGGTAAACGAGTCAGGGGGTTGGAGCTCCCTTCCAGGAGAGGCTGGTAAACGAGCGCAGGTGGGTGCCTGCGTGCTGGTCAAGTCTGCGCCAGCACATATGTTGTAAGATGTTTTTCTCTATAATAAAATATTGAAGGCTGAGCAACTGCAGCGGTGGTTTTCTCCCGACTTGGGTTTCCACCTAAAAATCCTGGTGTTCATGTGTGATGCTTTGTGTGATGGTTTATTCTGTTCTTACTGCACATGTTTACTGTTTATTAAACATCTGATGAATGAATGATGGAATGATATAAATGAAGAATTAATGACATAATTAGATCTCTGTGTATACACGAGTTTCATAAAGGGTATCCACGTATATACACGATTTTGTATCAGGAAAGTAGCGTATGGGTTTTAGAAGCAAGAAAAAGTAAAAGTTTTGAATATGCAGTAAATACTAATTCACCCCCCCCCCCCCCCTCTCAGTATTTTTCCCAACAAGCCAATTTAGACATGAGTTACTTTGAACCTTACCTAAAACCTAGTTATAAAGACCACCACTAGTTTATTTTTTCTTTTTCACATATGCTTGATATATATTCACCCATGATGAGGATCATAATGAAATATTTCACATGTGAATGAAGATTCTCCCGTCTTTACTCATATCACATCAGACTACTTATGCATTTTACTAGGGTGAGGATGCTGCATATACCCTATTACCTATACATAATCATTGACAAAATGGCCTATATAGTGTAGAAGAGAGATTTCCCTCAGCAGATGAAAATCCTTTTCCATCACTCACTTATTAAAATGGTTGTTATGCACCAACTAAAACATAAGGGTATTCCATGGGAAACCTTCATTGCCAATGAGGTGTTCACCACTCCACAAGGGAAACAGCAGCAATATGTCCCTTCATCTTCTCATCCTCCCATTCCTCTTTCACTATCACATCCCACTACACATGCATCACCATCCACTCACATTCCTTCACCTCAGGATAATCCTCCTTCATCACCCTCTCACAATACCTCACCATCATCTCATGGTGATAGTGCATCTAACAGCAAGGGATATGGCAATGAGGAATCAAGAAATGAGGAACCAAACGATGAGGAAGAAAGCAGTAAGGGAGATGGAAATGAGGAATCAAACAATGAGAAATCAGTTAGTGAGGAAAAGAGCAGTGAGGGCAGTGAGGAAAATAGCAGTGAGACACATATCAGTGAAGCAGATGGCAATGAGGCAGAGAGCAGTGAGGATGATGGCAGTGGGTCAAAGAGCCATGAGAGTAGTGATGATACCAATGATGATGGCAGGTAGTGATGAAGGTAGTGATGATGGCAGTAAGACAGATGGCACTGAGATGAGTAACATTGAGCCTTTTTCTTTGACATACCACAGGGGAAATAGGCATGTTTTTTCTTCCCTTAAGAGGCAAGGGGCCATGCCTTCTACATCAACCAATCAGCTTGACAAAGGTAAGGAAAAGTTCATCGATGAAGAAGAAGAAGAAGGCAAGCATGAAACTAAATAAGAGTTTCAACTTATTCACCTTGACAGTGATGATGAAAACGAGCAGAGGATCACTAACATGCTGCTTAAAAGAAAATATGCCCAGATTAAATGTCTGCAAACCAATCTAGGTAGGGCTAAGAATGTGATCCATTTTTTTGAGTTCAAAAACAAGCAGCTGGAGGCAGAGAAGGACATTTATGAGATCAGAGCTATAAAAGCTCAGAAAGAGGCTCAAATAGCCAAAGCAAAGCTAGATGAGGTCTTGGGCACTCATGATGACACTGAAGAAGAGGAAGAACAACTTCCTAGGAGGAGACCAAGGACAATTGGCTTGAAGAAGGCTCTAGCTAAAGAAAGAGAGCAAGAGACAACATTAGCAGAGAAGCTCACTCCAAGTGAGCTGATTTCCATGGAAATAGACTATGATAGGGAATCTTGTTTAGAGAGGGCTAATGTACACTTAGAGGATCAGCTGGAGAAGACCAAGAGGGACCTTGACGTGCAAAAGAAGATGGCAAGGCATTATGCCTTAAGAAACAAGATCGCAAGGGCCAAGCTCAAAAGAACCATTGCAAAGATTCAAGCCCTAAAAGAGGAAAAGGACAAATAAAAACTTGAAATTCTTTCTGATGCATCCCTAGAAGCATCCCAAACATGATCAACAAGACAAATCCAAATTTTGACACATTTTTGAAGATTTTTAGTTTTTGACTCTTTTGAAGGGCCAAGCGCGTAGCGCCACTGGCGCTGTGCTCTTTTTTTGGGCACTCAATGGAGGAAAAATTTGCATTTTTGTGTTCATCAGGCCAAGGAAATCACTCTCACAAAATTTTGTTTCATTTGGAGCACAAATGTTCCTCCAAAAGTGCCAAAAACAAGCAACAAATCAACTTTCTGCCCTATTTTCAGAACTGGCGTTGCGCCCTGAGCACTCTTGGAAAAAGTGATTTTTGACTAGGCAAATGGACACCAATCAAGAAAATAAAGTCATTTTTGGGAACTAGACAGGACAAAATTTCCAATGAGCTATCATGGAGCTCATTTGGACACTATAAAGGCCTCCAAATATCAGCTGCAAAAAAGACCAATTTTTATAGATTTGGCATTGCGCCCTTGGCCTGGCTTTGCACCCTTGAACCTTGGCGCTGTGCCCTTGCTTGAAAGTCAACAAAAGACACTTGGAATAAATGAAAAAGATATTTTTAAGGATTATTAGGAAAATATCTCCAAATTTAGATGAGGAGTTATGTTAGAATTTATTTTTGCATTTATTAAGTTAGGTTATTTGTGCCTTGGGCCTTGCATGGTCTCATTGGAAAAAAATGCCATTTATGATGTAATTAATGAAATTTTGGAAACCTATCTAGGGTTTTGGTCCTCCTTTTCAAGTTAAATACTGCATGGAGGCCTCATTATTCATGTTGTTGGTTGATTATTAAACTCAATATCGTAGATTTGGAGTTGAGGAGAAATTGGCTTTGGAGTTTTGTGAATGCTTTGATTTGAATGGAAATGGAGCAAGCACATTTGCAAGATTCATGAGCATCGTTAATGGTGATGTCTTTCTAATTTGGTACTTGTATTCTTATGTTTTCATATTTTTTCATCTTTCTCTTGCATTAGAACAAAAATTTTAGGCTAATATATGCTGTTAGAGGCACCTTAGGTCTGTCTATGTCTATTTCTCTAATGTTTTCCTCTGCTAGGTCATATTAGAGAATTCTTAGTTGCTCTCTAGTTTCACTCAGCTTGTTTGTCTTAAGAATGATTTAATGGAGCTAATGCCAAAGAAGTTTATGGTTAGCCCCGCCTTTGGTAT
The DNA here is from genome assembly GCA_034641835.2 of Pinus albicaulis. Classification (NCBI taxonomy): domain Eukaryota; kingdom Viridiplantae; phylum Streptophyta; class Pinopsida; order Pinales; family Pinaceae; genus Pinus; species Pinus albicaulis. The sequence continues at coordinate 1,684,263,816 of CM076584.1, forward strand.
AACTTAAAACATTGTTTTTGAGGTCTTTTCTTTGAAGTATCGGTAATTAGGGTTTGGATGAAGAGGTTTATGGTTTTCCCTGCACTTTTGTTCATATTAAATGGTTGCATTGAAGGTATTTGTAGTTTTATTAAGGAATTTAAGATTTCCCTACTATTTGATTATTACGATATGTTATCTTCAATGTTTTCTTTGCCTGAAGGTGAAATCACTAGAGAATTTACAAGTTTCTTGCTCTCTAGGGTTGGATGGATTGTTGCCTTAATTTTTATTTGCTAGGGTTTGGTCAAAGAAGCTTATGGTATGCCCTGTCTTTGATTATTTCTTTATGCTTAGTGTTCTTAAAGACTTCTCTTGTTATATTACATGTTAAAGGATTATTAACTGCCCTTTAAACCTACTAATCTCACAATTTAATGTTCACTTCACTCACATAAGCCTTGAAGATCCATTTGGCTTTGTTAAACTTGCCCTTAGAACCACCCTTGACCTATTGTTGTACTTTTCAAGACCTTTTCAAGCTCCATAGCCCAATGGTTTAAAATTCTCTTACTCTATCTATTCTTCTTAACAAGCAACCCAACCAAACAAAACAAACAAACAAACCCTAATCACTATAAATAGCCTAAAATCAAAACCCTAAAATCAATCAAGTTTACATATTTTATACAAATATAGAGAGAGACCTCTCTGAGTCCAGGAAGGCTAGGTCCTAGGACTCCAAATACTGGTTTGATGTTACCCTTGTTCAATTTGGTCTTGCCAATCTGACAAATTACAGGGGCCTAACATAATGGCAACTCTGATGGGGATCTGAGTAGGTAACAATATTATACATTCCTTAAGAACTCACAAATTCCATATCAAAACTTAGACAAATCAAGTTTTAGCCAAGATTTATATTTGGTTGAATCATCATACTAGCACCATGGTGACCATATTGGAGAACACTCATTAAAAAGCTTAGTGTTACATAAATAACTCAGAAAACCCAAAAACATCCTTAGATTGGTATTCAGTTGTTGATGGTGGACAATAAGTACATCCTTAAAACAATAACCATCATCCACCTGGTGACTCCACTGGTCTTCAGTAGCCCTGTTGACCCCACTATTTCTCACAGAATCCCCTGGGAATATATCAATTTGTCATGACAGTGCCAAGCCCAGTTACATACTGTGTGAACTTAGTACCCCACAGATAGGCCTGTTTTTCAAAAATTTCATAAGATTTCAGCCTCTCTATATTTTGGGTCTGAAATATGGCTTACAAAGAATCAGCACCAATTCTCACCCTGACCCAAAGCCTCCTACCATAGTTGATGACCCAGAAAGAATCTTATGGAAAAATTCTATGACTAAAGACTCAACTATTGTTAGACCCATTCACAAAGCAAGCTCTATCCCTGAAAACCCCACAACCTTGCAAGATACCCAATTTGAATTACACCATAGAAGAAACCTATTCAGAACTAAGTCTCAAAGTGGGATAGAATAGAAAAACCTTGAGCCTATAGAGTTACAGCAGAGTCCTGGTAGAGAAGCCTCTCCTTCCACTCCTCCTGATTTTCAGCTTCTCCAACACTTTGACTCCTTCTGATCCAAATATGCTCAATCTCATCCTGCTGGTCCATGTACATCTACCACCCCAATTCATACATCCACTGTGCAAACCATTACATTTCATCCTCCACCTCCTCTCACAAACCCTCCTCTTGTAAACCCTCCTTGGGTTCCAATACCTCAAATCATGGCAGCATGGTTTTCCCCATTGGTACTACCCCAACCTTTACTTCCTATGCCACAGGACTACCAATCTAAAATCCCTCCCTTTACTGGAGCTAACTCTACTACTGCCCAACGGCATGTAGACAAGATGAATGATGCATTTGACTACCAAGAAATATAAGAGGAGACCATAAAAATGAGAATGTTTGCCCAAATATTAGGAAGAGAAGCAAAGAAATGGTTCAAAAACTTAACTCCTAACAACATTTATGACCTCCCTTCCCTTTATTAAACATTCATAAACAAGTGGGAGACTAAGAAAAATCCTCTTCAAATCCTATCAGAGTATGATAACCTTAACATAAATGTTGGAAAAATTTCCAAGACTACTGCACTAGGTTCAATAGTGTATACAACGCACTCCCTCCCCACATGAAACCCCCACAAGGCCTAGCCTTAGTAAAATTTCCAAATGGGTTTGATCCAGACATGTCTTATCAATTAAGAGAAAGGGATCCCCTTAGCTTAGAGGACATGAAAAGAGGAGGAGTAAGTGTAGAAGCTAACCTAAATGCTAGAAGGGCTATATTAAGGGCAAAGAAGAAGGTTACATACAAAGAGGAAACCATGGCCTCCACATCTGATGCTAGAATTGACAATCTAGTTAGGGTAATGGAAAGGATGATGGAGAAAATCAATTGTAGAAATTTATTAATACTAATGTATTACTGGATTCTCCTGATATAACAATATTTATATTCTTTCTAAATACCAAATCCTTCCACTGTTAAACTTGCATAAATTTAAAACTCAATTGCAAACACATGTGAATAAATTCAATCGCACATAACACAATTGTTTGACAGGAAAGCTTAAAGCTAAAAACCCCAACTATCATATATTATGTATATCAATGGAATCATGTAATAATCTCATACAAAGCTTAGTACATCAAGCTCTCATTACAATCAACAATCATTACACACTGTCATGCAGAAATTTGCATACCTATGCACCAATTTCTTGCCTCCTGACAACCTGCCTCCACTGTGCAATCCTTGCTGAAGAAGACCCCTGAATGAATTCGAATTGGCCTTTCCTTGATTGTGCAATCCTCATTGGCAACTCCAATGTGTGTCAAATGCATTGAATGCATCACTATAGTCACAACGGATAGTCCATCTCACCCTTTCACCTATCTCTCCACTGGGTCTCCACTGGAACTGACATGCAAGTAGTTAACTGCTGTATTTTTTCAGTTGTTAGTGAGTTATTAGTTGTGAACTAATTAAGTAATTAATTCACTAAACTCTCACTAGTGTATCTTTCAGTTAGACTGGATACAACTAGCTCAACTAAGTTTAACTCACTTAACTGAGTTAAACTAAATAACAGCTCCTGTTACTACTCTTCCAACTCTGTCATAACTTTTCCACTTCAGTGCTAACTGAGTCCTCCATGCATGAGCCACCAATAACCCTGGGAATTGCATAATACCTTTAGCCCACTGATTTTCCAAATCTGTTCACTGAAATAAAGTGCTCCAAGAGAATAAGTTGATGTTTATTGTCGGATTATTATTAAGGGTTAATAATAATCGACATGCACCTATTTTTAGATCGACGATCTATAAATAGACTTCGCCTAATATTCTAAAAATATAATTTCATATGTTTTCCACATTTGATCAACCATCTACAAATAGCATCCTGAAACTTAAATAATATGCTCACCATGTCTAAAAATAGACATACACCTAAAAATAACCTGCGGGCCCCACTTAGTGAAGGTGCTTACTTTTCACTAAGCTCATCATCTTGTTGAATCTCAACACTCCCTCTCAACAAGATAGTGATTATCCTTCACCCCGATTCTGCCTCTATGGTATTCAAATTTTCTCCTTCCGAGCGCCTTCGTCAGGATATTTGCATCTTGATCTTCCGTAGGAATGTACTGAAGCAACATGATCTTCTACTGCACACAATCTCTGATATGATGATACCAGATATCAATATGTTTATATGTATCATGAAACACAGGATTAAATCAAGAGTTTAATGCAACTATGATTATCATAATGTATCACTGTAGGATCTAAATGTGAACCGAACAAACCGACAAGGACCTTCCTCATCTAGATAACCTCACATGCAGCTTGACTTTCTACCATGTATTCTTCTTTCGCTGAACTGAGTGCATGAATATTTGTTTCCTGTTGTACCAAGAAAGTATTGTAGATCTAATACTGAAAACCCCTCCTGATGTGCTCTTTCTGTTCGTTGGGTTGCTTGCCAAATCTGCATCCGTGAAGCCATGCAACTTCACCTCATCCGTCTGTCTGTACCATAAGCCATACTCAGATGTGCCCCTGAGATAACTCAGGACATGCTTGCCTGCCTTCCAAAAGAGCTTGGTAGGCTTAACCATTGCTTGTGAAAGCTGGTTCACCGCATAGCATATGTCCCATCTTGTATTAACTAAATACATGAGCAAACCCACCAATTGTCGATAAACAATGGCATACACTACCTCTGCCGCTGTAGCATCCTCTTTCCTCCAATTTTCTGGAAGAGGAATATCCATCGGCTTGCAGTCCTCCATGTGAAACTTACCAAGTATATCCTGAGCATACTTGCCTTGAGACACAAATAGTTCACCTTCTCGCTGCCATATTTTCAATCCAAGGAAATAATGAAAGAGGCCCAAATCCTTCATCTCAAAATCCTTTGCAAGATCTGCCTTGCATGATAAGTGTATCAACTGCTCATCACCCATTAGTATTAAATCATCAACATAAAGAAAAATGATTAAAAACTTACCCTCCACCACAATTTGGTACCAGTTTGCATCCGCCTCACTCTTGGTGAAGCCAAGTCCAGTGAAATAGCTGTCGATCTGTGTGTACCAAGCACGTGGTGCTTGCTTCAGCCCATACATCGCTCTTTTGAGTCTACATACATGCCAATCGCTACTGAAGATCTCAAATCCTTCAAGCTGCTCAATGTACACCTCTTCCTCAATGATCCCATTAGGGAACACAGTCTTCACATCCCTCTGATGAATGTGCCAACCCATCTACGCTGAGAGAGCAAGGATGGTCCTTATGAAAGAATACCGTGCGACAGGTGCAAAGGTTTCTTCATAATCAATACCCTCGATCTGAGAGAAGCCTCGAGCAACAAATCTTGCCTTTTACTTCTCGATGCTCCCATAAACATCTTTCTTTACCTTATAGATCCATTTCGAATCTACCATTGATTTACCCACTGGCCTTGGAACAATCTCCCAAGCATTGTTTCTGACAATGGAGTATTACTCCTCCACCATGGCATCTACCCATGTGGGCTCCTGCGCTTCTTCTTCAAAAGAAGATGGCTCTGTCATGATACACTTTCTCATAAGAGCCATGTATCCAGTAAATCAGTCAGGTGAATGTCTCTGTCTGCGCTGTGATGTAGGGACTCCTACATTCTCTGCCGCATCAAGCTTCAGTCTCTCATCTTCTGTGGTACGCTTTCTGCCTGTTCTGATGTTTTGTTTTGCATGAGTGGACTCCTCCACTCCATGGATCTCCTCTTGTGTCTGATCCACATCTAGAGGCTCATCTTTGGGAATAAGAATTTCCTCCTCTGCATGCAAGTGTAGCTCCCTCTCAAGCGACAACTTCATGGCTTTCACCTCATTTAATTTTATATCCTGTTGCAGCACAGTCATTCGACTGTTTTTCAAATACACATGATAATTATGGGGTGTTTATGTGTACCCCACAAATATCCCAACTTCTGCAGTTGGCTCCAGCTTCTTCTTGGCATCCTTTGTCACTTGAATGTAAACAAATGAGCCAAAAATATTCAAATGAGAAATATCAGGCTTCTTACCAGTAAAAGCTTCTTCAGATGTACTCATGCCAAGTACTCTATGAGGACAACGATTTTGCACATAAACTGCAGTGTTGCATGCCTCCACCCACAAGTGCATTGGTAGGCCCTGGTCATGCAGCATAGCTCATGCAGTACCCACGATAATTTTGTTCTTCTTCTCCGTGACCCCATTCTGCTGTGGGTTATGAGGTGCTATGATTTCTCTTTGAATTCCTTCTTTGATACAAAAGTCTTTGAATTCGTTCGAGATATATTCACCACCATTATCACTCCGCAAAGCCTTCAATTGCTTCCTCGAATCCTTCTCCACCAATTCTTTAAACTCACATAACTTTGAGAATGTTTCGCTCTTCTTCTGCATGAAGAAGAACCAGCATCTATGAGAATAGTCATCAACAAATATAACAGAATACCTGTGTTTTTCTGTTGAAGCAACCGAGAAAGGTCCACACACGTCTGTGTGAATTCACTCCAAGATCACTGAAGCACGGTTCTCCTTCTCATGAAAGGTGGTCTCCAAAAAATTACCCATAGTACATCCCTTACATTGATCTGAATATGTAAGAGTACCCTTGGGAAGTATAGTAGAAATCTGCTACAAAATATTCAAGGCGCCATGGTGAAGATGGCCCAATCTCCTGTACCATAATTCGCCCTCATCTCAGGTCACCACTTCTTCTACTTTTCCCATCATCGCAGCGCAGCCATATACCTTTAGCTTGTAGAAATTCTTAACTTGAATCCCTATCCTCTTGGTTTGACTTGTTTTTTTATGTCGCAGGAAATCTTTTCCCTCACTGAAAACAACGTCATAACCTTTGTATTCCAACATTACGACCGAGACCAAGTTCTTCTTCAGACCTTGGACATGCATAACATCTTTCAACAGAAATGGTTTACCTGAATCCCTCTCAAAGGTAATGGTACCAATGTCAGTCGCATTGTATCTACCATCGTCATCCATCTCTATATGCATTTGGAGATCCTTCTCCTCCAAGTCACTAAACAACTCCTTGTCTCTCGTCATATGGAAATACACACCACTATCAATATACCACACCGATCCCATTGAGCTTGAAACCAAGCATGTGATCAAAGAGAAATCAAGTTCAAATTGCGAGGCTAAGGCCTCTCCAGCTGCAGCTCCAACAACCTTCTTTTTCTTCTTTTTCAGTGGGTAGTTAATGGCGAGATGCCTATGTTTGTGACAGTGAAAACACTTCACTTTGGACAAATCCAGCTTCTTGCCTTTAGTCTTGGATTTTGGATGGGATCTCTTCCCCTTTCCTTTCCTTTCTTTGGCAGCCAAAGCGCAATTCTCTTCATCGTCATTCTTCGATGAAGAGCCATCCCTGGTACTTCGCCTTATCTCGTCCTGTGTAAGATCCGACCAAAGTCGCTCCCAACCTGGCAGTTTCTCCCGTCCATTGACAGAGTCTTCGTAGCTATGCCAATTCTTGGGAAGCCCAAGGAGATCCAAGCTCACCAATTCATCATCATCAACTGTAATCCCCACACTTCCTAGTTCATCCCTACAATGGACAAACTTCGTGAGATATTTTGGAATATTGTTGCCCTTCTCCATTTTTATTTTTTTGAGCTTATCTTTCAGCGCCAACTTCCTCTGGTCAATTATGCTTTGGAAAGATCTATCAAAGCCTTCCACATTGCAAATGGAGTGGCTTTCCCATGAAGGCTTGACACAATATGGTCCTTCACACCTTCCAACAGAATTCTTCTTGTCTTTTCTACCTTGTTTTTCCATGCGTCAAGTCCAGTAGCATCGCTAGAAGCAGGCTTAGGAACATCGCTATTGATGAAATCCTTCAGCCCATTATCTTCAAGCACCGCCTCCATCCTATCCTTCTAGGCTATGTAATTTGAGCTACCCTTAAGGGCATACTCCAATCACAACCCATTGAAATACATTTCAATGAATACTCAACTATCGCACCAAGAAATTTCTGCAGCAAATTCGAATTGTCCACCAACACAAAACTCGACACTTATTCATAATTGCAGTCTCCAGTGATAAATACTGCTCTGATACCATGTATAAATTTATTAATACTGATGTATTACCGAATTCTCCTGATCTAACAATATTTATCTTCTTTCTAAATACAGAATCCTTCCACTATTAAACTTGCGGAAATTTAAAACTCAATTGCAAATACATGTGAATAAATTCAATCGCACATAACACATTTGTTTAATGGGAAAGCTTAAAGCTAAAACCCCAAAATATCATATATTATGTATATTAATGGAATCATGTAATAATCTCATACAAAGATTAGTACATCAAGCTCTCAGTACAATCAACAATCATTACACACTGTCATGTAGAAATTTTCATATCTATGCACCAATTTCTTGCCTCCTAACAGCCTTCCTCCATTGCACAATCCTTGCTGAAGAAGACCCCTGAATGAATTCGAATTAGCCTTGCCTTGGTTGTGCAATCCTCTTTGGCAACTCTAATGTGTGTCAGATGCATTGAATGTGTAATATCTCCAAATTTGGACTGCTGGCAAGGCATGCCTGAAAAACAAATTTTTTAGGAATGGTTTCTACAGAATATGAAATCAGCCCTTGGATCCCTTAGATATGATAATATAAGACCCAAATCCAAGAGGGGAACATAAAAAAATATTTCTAGGTGGGTTAAATAGATCTCACACACCTAGCACAACTGGAAAATACCCAAAAGTGGGATTGCAGCAATGTATGAATAATACAGCAAAGAAATAATGCAGTTCATTTATAGCAAGGGCAAGAGGCCAATAAAATGCTCTTCAATAGTATTTACAGCAATATAATTTTATATTGAAGCCCATGAAATACATATCTAGAAATATAAGACATAAACAAAAGAAATTCCATCAAAAGAGGTGTCGCAACCACATGAATGGACTGAAACTGCCTTGACAACGTTATTTTATTAGGCTGCAAACTGTTGTGGATTACATGTTGGATCGAGAGTAGATATGTGCATAAAATTTCAGATCCATGCACTAGAAAGGCTCCTCTTTCAGACTCCCTTGGGGTTTTGAGCATTACACCAAGGATAAGCAGTAGATCTGAGATCTAAGAAAACAGATCTGCAGAAATATTCAGAAATTCTGAAGTATGAAGATCAGATCTGAAATATACAATGTGTAGATCTCCTCCAATGGACCTCAAAGTGAAGGGAAGATCCCCAACACTCAGAAACCAGCTCTCCAAATAGTGCACCCAAAATCCCTGCAACAACTCCTATAAGAATAACGTAGATCTAGAATAGAAACTGCGCTGTAGGGTATAGATGTTAGCTGGCCACATGCCAAGTTCAAGAGATGAAGCTCAATCACTCCAATACACTTCCTCCAATAGAGAAAATGACTCCTCCACTGAAAAAGGGCACTGAAATGGCTTAGATCTGAACAGATCTAATCTCCACTTGTTGCAACTTGCAAAGATAACCAAACCCTCAACAGGATCTGAGTTGTAATTGAAAGGAGAAGCTTGGCCTTCAAGCCAGATAGTGGACTATGCAATACAAACTCTCCCAAGAGCTACTCAATGGGAAGAGGAGGAACTCCTAAACAGGAAATTCCAATGCTAAACAACATTTGCAATCTAGGCTAAACAACCAAAGAAAACTATATGGTCTAAACAGACAATATATCAAAATATCATATCATGAAAAACCTCCTCAAGCTGCCTTCCCCTTCCTTTTATAAGATGAGAGTGTGCAAAACCCTAAACCACCTTAAATGGACTCATCGCTTTCACACAAGAGATCTTCAACTAGAATTACTTTGTGCCTTATTGATGAGCACTCCTCCAATACAACGTTGTAGATTTGGTCAAGGTTGACCCAGTCAAGATGACTAGCCCCTTTCACACCTATGGGTGCTTATTTACATAGCCAAGATTTATATTTTTTCATATTTGGCATTAATTTATTCTTCATTAGGAGTTTGATTAACCTCCTTTGCACATTTATTCTTCTAACTAGATTTTTTAAAGAAAAAATAATATCCCTATTAGCTGCATGCTAATTTAGGAATATTGCAGTCTTCCCCTCCCAAATGTTGCCTGTCCTCAAGCAACTGCAAGGGTGCTACAAAATCTTCTTGTGGCCTCCTTATTCAACAGTCTCCCCCATTGCTTTAGATTTTCTGCAATAATTCTGTCTTCCAATGGTTCCTCCCAAGTGTGCAAGTTGGCCTTTGGTAGATAAACCAAATGGCTCTCATCGTGAAAGAAATGAAGGTCTATATGGAAACCTCTTTGCTGATAAATGGCCTCCTCAAGATAGAAGTGGTGACAATCATGGGGAATTTCATCATCAATAAGGACTCCCACCTCCATGCTATCATCCAAATGAAATGAATCACCTCCCAGCTTGGTAATTCATCGTAAAAATCCTCCCAATTGCTCATGAGAGGCATTCCCCAAGTGCTCCAATCAATCATATGGTCCACATCATAAAGAAATAAGTGATCTACTATAGTGGCCATTTAGTTTCCCATGCTCCCCTTAGAACATGTAGTGAAAAAAATGTAGGAAATTTCTTTCCGCAGGGACACATCCAACAGATGTGTCTCTCCTCCAAGCATGTTCCCAACAAAGATAAGAACAACTTCAGCATATGGGATCATAATTAAGGTCATGCTAGCTGCCATATGCAATAAAGGAGAAGGAAAATGGTCCCTCATGTGCAACCAGCACATTTTTACTCCTAACTACCATATAATATGATATGAAAAGTGTTTTCCCCAACACTTGTTTGCTGCCCCATCCTTCTTGCATGCTTGGAGAAGGTGTATGATGGTTGGTGTTAATGAATAACACCATGAAGAGTGCATCATCTCTCCAAGATCTCCCAAGGAATGACCAACATCACCATTGTTCATGGCCCAAATTGGCTCATGAAGCCCATAAGAAAAAGGTCCCCCTCTTGGAGCCAAGACCTGCACATAAGTGTTAAGAAAATGAAAGTATATAATAAATATATCATGAGGTTTAGCCATACAATGTTTATCATACACTTGTTTCAAATCAGCAAGGTAGCTCATGGATGAGCTCCCTCTCTTACTCAATGAATAAGGAGGTGGTAATGATAACTCTTCCCAAGAGCTATGTTCCTCCTCAACCAGAAAATGATCCATGCACTTCCTCATATAAGAGTGCATATCCTCTTTGATTTTTTCCCATATGAATCCATCTAGGATAGTATGATATGCTCTAATGAAACTAGTGGGTTTTGAAAGCAAGATCTCATAGGCTGCATTAAGTAGTTTCTCCTTAAGCTTGGAGTCTCTAGCCAAATAGATATGATCATGGGAATAAATGACTCGCTCAACTACTTTATGCCTCCCATCCATCACTTTCCCATCAGGAACATTACATGTGAAAAGGTCCTTGGAGTATTCCATCAAAAGTTGGGAATCCCAGTAAGGATCTAGGCTCCCCAACAATGACAATGCTGTAGAAATCTGAAATGCAGCCCCTGTCATAGCATGGCTCTCCTCCTTGACATGCTTGATGTCAAAGTCACATGTTGTAGCATTATCAACTTCCTTTTTCTACCTCCTTTGCAGCTGATCTTTCTCAAGACAAGATTGAAGTAGATGGAAGTCAACCTCCCCTTGGAAAGTCCTTGCCTTCTGTTAGCCACCCATAAATTTTGTCATATCAAGTGGTGGCTAAATGATTTTGGATAAGCCTTCAAGAAAAAAATTCATTGCTAAAATTGTTGGTGCTTAAAGTCTTTTGATAATATCCTATCCTTTGGATAATCATCATTGCTTTTCCCCTTTTCAACTTAGAAATTCTATTGTCATTACATGAAGAAGAACTCCTGCAAGCACCATTTTCCTTTTTTCCCCTTCTTCCAAAACTAACCTCATATTTGCCTTTTCTTTTCCCCTGAAATCCTTCATTTTCATGATTTTCCCCTTTTCCCTTCATCAAAACCCCTTTGATAAGGTTTATGGCCCTTTCTTTCCTTATCGAAACCCCCAAACTCCTTTGAAAACCATTGAAAATCTATATTAAAACCCATTTTTCTTATTACACACCCGAGCCCCCTTGGGCCAAGTCTAAAAAATCTTTCCTTCCATACACCTTGGTGCTAGAACTAAGTGCTAGCCTTCTAAGCGCTTATCGCGTCACCTGACTACGATTAGCCCTTCCTCCATAAACCCCGGTCATATGGTTTCCCATATAACCCATGGCCCCGCAGACGGGCGACTAACCATATTATATATTTATCCCGCCCCAAAAATATTAAAACTTTGTATTATATTCAAACTTAGGGTTTTTCTTATATCCTAAAGTTTACCGCCGATGAAATTTTCTAGTCGCTCTCCACCATCGATCTAATCTGCAGATCGACGGTGCGCAGTCCATCGCTCCGGTGGTCCCTGCCAGCCACTCATCGATTGCAAAACCATGTGGGATTCATCACACGGATTTCAAGAGGAAGGTGGTTTTTTCCCGATCGACAGCGATTCCATTCATCGCCCGACGCGTGGCCTTGAGCACTATTGACAAAACCGCCCTCATCGCGCGTTAAATATCGGATGTGGATCCGGCGCGATATTGACATCCACCATCAGATATAAGGCCACTCATCGGATGGTGGTCGCTCTCTGAAGAAGCCCATGCGATAACCAAGGTACGACGCGTTTCAATAAAGCGTTTCCGTCGTTGATCTGATCTGCAGATCGACAACCCAAATTCATCGCCCTGGTTCCTCGTCCAGTCAGCATTTCCGAACCTAGGGGTTTTGTTCATCTCAATTTTATTAAAGGTCTGATGTCCGAGCATTTTTCTAAGGTTTATCGGCACCTGTTCTCTGTCGTTCATTGCGTGGGCCGATCTCATCCGACGGCCCACGTTTGTCCTGAATCCCGAACATGAGTTTCGATCATTTTTATCCAAAACAAGGTTTTAAACCTTTTTTTCGTTTTTATTTTATTTTTTTCTAAATAATGTGACCCCTCCACGTTGTTCAGTCACCCTCGCTCCCAACCGTCGATCTCTATGCAATCAACGGCTCTGATCTAATTTCCTCCTTCGTTTCCATTTGACCCCTCTAATCAATCTCGACCATTGGATGATGCCATCCAATGGCCACGCTCCCTCCACATGGCTTTTGAAGCAGTTAACCTATACATGCAGGATTCTATAATAGTTGTTTGTATTTTGCAGGGTTTAATGGTTTTTCCGCTATGTCTGAAGAAAATTTAAAGGTAGAGGGTGACGATCCTCCCGCCTTCGATTCATCAAAGAAAATCCTTCGCAGGGTTTAAAAATCCACATTTTCGTCAATGTTTCATGAAGCATTAATGCCATATCACCCCTGCGCAGCCCTGCATAGCAGAAAAACATAGTAAATCAAGCACAGTCAAAGAGTATCAGTGTAGAAGATAGGAACACACCAGAACATGAGACTGAGGACATATTTGTGGGGATCACAGCTAAGATGGGTTATCAAAAGCCTAATCCCCTAATTAAAACACAGTTTGAAGAAAATATTAAGTGTTTTATCAATAGGAAAATACTCCACCGCCATAGACGAGGCAAATTGATTCCTCCCAGCTACCACAAAGCCACCTGTACCTCGAAGCATTCAATCAGAAGCTGAAGTTATTGATCAGGATCAGATATCTACCTCACAACGCAGCCAGAGAGTAAATTCTGTGAACGAACTTAATGGCAAAATATTAGCAGAGTTACTTTGACATCTCACAGAGCCTCAAAGGTCAAAAAGAGCTCCCACCGAGCTTAAATATTTATGTAGATCATTTAATACAAAAGACACCTATGTAAGCTTCTTCATTAAGCCCCCAAAGGCCGAGAAGCCATTTAAGTCTGTATTATTTATCTTTTAGAGATCTTTTATCAGGTCTCACCTCCTCATTCTTCTATAAATACTTCTGTAGAAGATGAGGACTTGTTGTTGGTTGGTTGGTTGATCACTAGTTGTAATATTGGAACTCTCTGAAATAATACATAATCTATTGAAGTTGAAGAAAAAATTGAAGTCTTGGAATCCTTGATGATGTTGCTGCATGCTTGTTCCTGAGAAGACTCTATCATTGGATCCATGAGATTGGCTGTTGGTGAAGTATTTTGAACTGTTTAATGTTTTCTCTTGTTTTCATTCTGTTCCATAATTTCTTACTACAGTAGGTTGAAAGTTTTAGGCTAAGAAATGACTCCTGGAAGCACCTTATACCTGTTCATCCTTCACTGTTTCATGTTTTCTTCTACTGAGGTATTTTAGAGTCTTTAATCTCTTTATTTAGTCTTCATGCTTGTTTATTTCCTTAATAGTTCGAATAGTTGGTTTTAGCATGATTTATGGTTCTCCCTGCTTGTTTGTTGCCACTTAAAAACTGTTATTGAAGTCTCCCTTTGAAGTATTTCTGTTTACAGTAAGCCAAGGAGGTATGTTCTGATCTTGCCCTTTGTCCTTGCTTAAACAGTTGTCTTAAAGGTCTTTATAGTTGTAATCATAGATGTGTTAGGTGTTCCCTCTTCTATGACTGCAATTATCAATGAATCTTTTATGTTTTCTAAGTCATTTGAAATAAAATCTTTGAGGAAATAGGGTGTTCCCGGAATCTTAGATTTCATTTTAAAATTTGTTTTGAAGTCATTATTTGCTTAAAGTGTGGTTTGTAGAATTCATGGCCAGCCCTGTCTATCAAATTCCTCTTTATTGTTCAAGTTATGTTTTCAAATTCCCTTTGTTGAGAATTAAACTTCTCTTTCCAAATCATTGATGTCCATCTCATTTCAAAACCAAAGGATCCTACGGCCAAGTTATATTTCCCTTTGATATCCCATATCCATTGATAAGTTTGTCATGACCTCTTTTTGACTCCATTGCCCAATGAAGCTACTACTTCCTCTTTCTACCTACCTTTCCTAGACCTTTCATATTCTGTTGTATCAATTCAACCAAACAAACAATCAAACACCTGCACTTAATAACTAGTCTAAAACCAATACTCTAAGCACACAAGATAAACCTTTGCAAACAAACATTTGAGAGATCCCTCTCTGAGAACAGGAGGACTAGATCCTGTAACTCTAAAGATTGGTTCTGATGTTGCCTTGTCTTTTGATTTGCCAAACTATCAAAACATGGGACACCAACATAATGGCGATCACAGTGGGACCCTTCTTAGTTAGTAATAATCTAAGTACCCCTTAGGATTCCAGAAATCCCTTATTTTCAAGAATATCCAGTGATTACTAGCCACCTCATCGCCACCAACATAATGGCAATCACGGTGGGACGCTGAGTAAAAGCTTCAAGACAAAACACTCACTGTCCAGTATAACATAAGTAACCTTCTTCAAGCACTACCAACCAATGGTAATCATGATAAAACTTGTTTGAAGCAGTGACAAACTAAGTAACCCTTAGGATTCTCATAAGCCCTTATCAAACCTTGAAGGAACCAGTTACCAAGCCATAAGAGTAAACTTTGTTTGTTTGAACACCTTAGCTAAGTGCAAAATCAGACTTAGAACACGCTCTTAACCTATAAGACCGAAATAACTCAGAAAAACCCAAAAACATTTCAGTTTGGCTTCACAATAAACATGGTGGTGGAACCATCCAATATCTTACCTTCATAAAACCTAAAAAGTTTCCACCTGGCGACTCCACTAGCCCCAGCAGGCCTATTACTCATCTAGGTTCCTAGATCTCTTTAGGACTATGTTAACCAGCCTTGAAGAAGTTTAGAAGCCTAGTCCCGTACTAGATAAGAAAATGTGAGAGGTAAAATTCCCGAAAACAGTCCCTACAATCTCAACCTCTCTCATTTTTGAAAAACAGTCTGGCTTCACATAGGATCAACACTAGATCCCATCCAGACCCAAATCCTCCTTTAATCGTTGACAATCCAGAGAGAATTCTGTGGCAGACTTCTAACTCTATAAAATCAGCTGCTAATAGGAGCCTCTTAAGAACAAAATTTGTCCGTGAAAACCTTGTTGTCTTAGAGGATTTACACTTTGATTTACATCATACAAAGAACATCTTTAGAACTAGATCTCAAGGTGATTTAAACCAAGCTGATCTTGACATTGCAGATTTGCAACAAAGCTTCAGTAGAGAAGCCTCACCTTCCACTCCTCCTAATTCCCAGCTTCTTCATCACTTTAGCCTTTTCCATAACAAGTCTGCTCAAAATCAGTTTTCTGGCCCAAGTGTTTTGTCCACTCCAATTCATACTACCATTTTGCAAAACACCTCTGTTCAGCCCACTTTTATACCTGTAAATCCACTTCTTATAAATCCACCCTTATTTCCAGCCATGGTAACATGGTATGCCCCATTAGTGTTACCACAACCTCTACTTCCCTTACCAAATGATTACCAATCCAAAATCCCTCACTTCACTGGAAAAGAGTCTACAACAGCTCAACATCATGTAGATAGGATGGAAGATGCATTTTATTACATGGAGATAAAAGAAGAAACTGTGAAGATGAGGATCTTCGCCCAAAGTTTAGGAGGAGATGTAAAGAAATGGTTTAAAAACTTACCTCCTAACAACATAAATGATCTCCCTGCCTTGCATCAAACATTTATCAACAAATGGGAACTCAAAAAGAACCCTCTCCAAATACTAGCAGAGTATAGCAGCCTCAAGAGAAATCAAGGGGAGAGTGTTCATGATTACTCCACTAGGTTCAATAGCATTTACAATGCTCTTCCACCTCACATGAAACCTCCTCAAGGCATGGCCTTGGTAAGGTATCCCGAAGGCCTTGATGTTGAAATGACTTATCAGTTAAGGGAGAGAGATTACTTAACTTTAGAAGACATGCAGAAAGGAGCTGTGAGTGTAGAAGCAAACATAATTGAGAAAATAAACAGGTTGAGATTAGAGAAGAGGGTAAATTATAAAGATGACCTACTACCTTCAACCTCAACTTCTGACACAAGAATTGACAACCTAGTGAAGGTAATGGAGAGGATGCTTGAGAAGATAAATTTAAATGAGAGAGTGCCACCAAGAGAACCTCAAAATAACCAAAACAGAAATAGAAATCAGAATTATAGAAGAGAAAACAATCAAGATAAGCAGAAATAAAGTGACCAACATATTAGACCTCCCTTCCAACAAAACTATGTAGATCAATATGAGGAAGATATGGAGATGGAAAGGTTGGGAGAATCTCATGTAAACTTGATTGGATCAGACAGCGAAGATGATGTCTTCCTCACTGAGGAAGAACAAAGTTTCTTTTCTGATCAAAGTACAAACAACTATGAAGATTCTGATGACTATAGATTGGGGTTTGAAAATTCAATCATGGAGGTACACAAACATTATGATCTTAGGAGCAAAGGGAATGTAGACAACTTAAAGGATAAAAACACTAATACTGCTATCAAGAAAAACATAGAAAATCAGCCCAAAAAGACAGCAGAAAAAACCAACATTTTGACTAAGAAACCAGACATAAACAAAGACAAAAGTGTCCAGTCAAATGTTGAACAGAGTACCCCTAGCACTTCAGCTAGTGGTCCTAATAAAGCTTTCCAAATTACCAGTCCAAACAATGTTTAGCAAGTCAAAATTTATGAAAAGAATTCAATTGAAAAGATAGATGTAAACATGAATAAGTCAATTGTTCCTTTCAGCCTCGAGGGAGAGATTTCTAAGATAAAAATTACCATTCCCCTAGCTGAACTAGTGACCCAAGAAGTGTACAAAAACCAAGTTTTGAAAGCTTTGAACGTAGGAAGTGATACTGACACCTTAAACTTGACAGATGAGAAACCTGAGTTGTTGTTTGGTCCAGAAGTTGAAGGAAAATACCAAGAAGGGGTTGTCCCTCCCTTCTATGTTAGCTTGAACATACATGAGAAAATTTTACACAATGCCATGTTAGACTCAGGAGCTTCACACAATCTAATGCCCAAGGTAGTGATCGAAAGCTTAGGCTTAGAAATTACTAAACCTTACAAAGATCTCTATTCCTTTGACTCCAGCAGAGTCAAATGTTTGGGTTTATTCAAAGATTTATGTGTTAATTTAGTTCAAATTCCTGCTAAGAGTCTAGTAATGGACATAGTTGTAGCTGACATTCCCCCTATGTATGGCATGCTCTTATCGAGATCATGGGGAGCCAAACTTCAGGGAAGCCTTCAAATGGACATGTCTTATGCCACCATTCCTGTTTTCAACCAAAACAAAAGACTATATAGGGAATCTCACATGAAATACATGGCGAGAAACATAGACAAACCAAACAACTCTCCAATCTATTCTATTCAATCAAGTTTAGATTCCTTTATCTTATGTAACGAAGATGAAATCACTCAACAAGATGAGGAAAACACAGACCAAATTAGTTCACCAGAACAATCAAATCTTCCCTTGAATCAAATGCAAAACATTAGCAATCAACAACAACAAGAAAATGGAAATGAGGCAAACATATTGTGGACTATAAAATTTGATGGATCTTGTAATAAAACAAGTGCAGGAGCAGGTGTATGGATTCAAAATACAAATTAGATTTTTTCATATAAATTGGATTTCCCATGTACTAACAATATTTCTGAGTATGAAGCACTCCTCCTAGGCTTACAATTGCTTAAACAATTAGAAGCCCAAAGGATATCAATCTTAGGAGATTCTGAACTCATCATAAGACAAATCAAAGGAGAATACTCAGCTAGAAATCCAAGGCTTAGGGAATATCGGAACGCTGCCCTTGATCTATTGAAAACCTTTGAAAAGTATGAACTTATTTTCATTCCAAGAGCACTAAATCATCTAGCAAATGAACACGCTTTCAATGCCAGCAATTGTCAAATACCTGAGATAAATCAACAGCTTAGCGTAAAAGTAAAACACAGGCCTGCTATGCCTGATAATGAAGATCACTGGCAAGTGTTTGATTCTGACAAACACATAGATGATTTCTTAAAATAAGAAAATGATTTCAGCATACCAATATTAGAAACCAGCCACAAAGAAAGCTGTTTATATATTGAACAAATCCCAGAAGTTGAAATGGCATATTCTGCTGATATAAATCATTATGAGAATCCTTTTAAAGCAGAGATAACTGACAACGCAGACCAAGAATACTTGGAAGTTTTACAATGCAAAGATGATAAAATTCCAAGAGGTCTAGCACCTTTAGAACACCTTTTTGATTTTAACGATGTAGCCAAAAAACCAAGAATGGAGCCTGTAGAAATGAACGTAGAAGAGCAATACATAGGCAGTCTAGCAGAACCCAAGATGATCAAACTGTCCAGCACTCTCCCAGCTCACATGAAATTGAAATACATAGAGCTGTTCAAAGAGTTTAAATATGTTTTTTCTTGGGGATACAAAGACCTAAAATCATATGATACCAGCATCATCCAGCATAAAATCCCTTTGAAGGAAAATCAAAAGCCTTTTAAACAAAAACTAAGGAGAATAAACCCTCTTTTACTCCCTTTAGTTAAGGCAGAAATTGAAAAGATGCATGCTGCTAGAATCATAGTACCCATTAGATTTTCAGAATGGATATCAAACTTAGTTTCTGTTAGAAAGAAAACAGGGGAAATCAGGCTCTGTATTGACTTCAGAAATTTAAATAGAGCCTCTTTAAAAGAAAACTACCCCTTACCCAAGATGGACCATATACTTCAAAGGGTAGTTGGGTCAAGAAGGATTTCTCTCTTAGATGGGTTCTCAGGTTACAACCAGGTGTTAGTGCTCCCAAGTGATCAAATCAAAACTGCTTTTACCACACCTTGGGGCACCTTTATGTATGTCAAAATTCCTTTCGGATTAATGAATGTAGGGGCCACCTTCCAAAGGGCCATGGACATATCCTTTTCTAAAGATATTGGCTATTTCATAATCATTTACCTTGATGACATAACCATTTTCTCAAAAACTGATGAGGAGCATTTGATTCACCTGAGAAAAGTTTTTGAGAAGTGTAGGAAATTTGGCTTGTCATTGAATCCCAAGAAGACACTCTTTGGTATCCAAGAAGGTAAACTTCTTGGCCATATAATTTCGAAAGAGGGAATCAAAATAGACCCTACAAGGATAGATGGCATATTACAAATCAGTCATCTAAGAAGCCTCAAAGAGTTGCAATCTTTCATTGGAAAGATTAATTTTCTGAGGAGGTTTATCCCTAATCTTGCTGAGCTATTAAAAAAAATTACAAACATGCTTAAGAAATATGTCGGTGTAAAATGGACTTTACCAGCTAAACAATCATTCGAACTGGTCAAACAAGCTCTTACTCAAACACCAATCCTGATTAGTCCAGATTTCACCAAAGACTTTTATATCTTTTCTTTTGCATCTGAGCATACAATAGCTGCAGTATTACTTCAAAAGAATGACTTGGGGCAAGAACAACCAATATCTTTCTTTAGTAGGGCCTTAAGAGATGCTCCTCTCAAATATAACATCATGGAGAAGCAAGCCTTAGCATTAGTGAAAGCTTTAAAAGACTTTAGGGTCTATATTTTTTACTCTCACATAATTTCTTTTGTCCCACATACTGTTGTCAAGGACATTCTAAGTCAAGACTCTGATGGTAAAATTTGAAAATGGATTGCAACTATTCTTGAGTATGATTTAGAAATCGGGCCCACCAAACTAGTTAAAGGGCAAGGATTAGCAAAACTTATGGCTGAGTCTAACTTCCAAGCACTAGACATGAATATGGTAGATGTGTTGGAAGAAATAGAAGAATCTACTGCTCCTTTTATTGAAGAAACTTTTATGAATTCTCCTTGGTATGCTGACATTATTTATGTCTTTTTATATTTGAATGCCCCTCCTTCTTTGTCTAAAACTAAAGCTAGATTTTTGAAACAAAAGGCTTTGAGTTTTTGCATCTTAGATGGGGTGTTATATTGGAAAAATGCTGTTGGAATTTTTCTTAAATGTTTACTTGAAGATGATGCAGGGAAAATCATGCATGAGTTGCATGACGGAGAATGTGGAGGACACTTCTACTGGAAGGCCACAGTGAACAAAATTCTTAGATCTGGTTACTATTGGCCTACCCTTTTCCCAGACACTCAGAAGTTGGTCATGTCTTTCCATAAGTGTCAAATCTTTGATGGCAAAAGAAAACTTCTTCCCTTACCCTTGCATCCCATCAGAGTTGAGGCACCTTTTCAACAATGGGGTCTAGACTTCATTGGGGAAATTCACCCATCCTCCTCAGCTCAACATAAGTGGATCCTCACATCCACTGACTTCTTTACCAAGTGGATAGAAGCTATACCCTCCAGAAATGATAATGACTCTGTCATTATCAAGTTTCTTGAAACAAATATCCTATCCAGATTTGGTTGTCCCAGAAAAATCATAACAGACAATGCTGCTACTTTTAAATCTAAAAAGATGGTCGATTTCTGTTATAAATACCACATAAACTTGGGCCATTCCACTGCTTCCTATCCCCAAGAAAATGGATTAGTTGAATCTTCCAACAAGAGTCTCATAAATATCATCAAAAAACTGTTGGAACAAAATCATAAATCATGGCACTGTAAACTGGTTCATGCCTTATGGGCTGATAGGCTAACCACAAAGAAATCAATAAATATGTCCCCCTATCAGCTAGTTTATGGCATGGATGCAGTTTTTCCCACCTCCTTAGGAGTGCCAGTCATGAAGCTCCTTCAAGAAGTGCAGATTGAAGAGAATGATATGCAGAGGAGAATCAATCAAACCATCCATTTACAGCAAACCAGAGAAGAATTTTATGAGAGAACAGAGTTGATCCAAGAAAATATAAAGAAAGTATTCGATAAGGGGACTAAGGCAAACAATTTCGAGGTTGGAAACGTTGTTCTTAAGTGGGATTCAAGGAGAGAAGAGAAGGGAAAACATGGAAAGTTTGAGAACTTGTGGAAAGGCCCATATATTATCCATGCTGAGAGGGGTCACAATGCATTTTTCTTAAAGGAATTGAATGGAGAAGATATGCATGGAGGTCCTGTCAATGGCAGGATGCTCAAGCATTACTTCTACCAGGAATCATGAGTTTCAAAGCATTTTATTTTTTCATTGTAAATATCATAGTCTGAACATTGCATTCAAGGTTGTAAAATAAAAATACAAAAAACAATAGAAAGAAAGAAAAGAGGGTAGATTGTGAAAACAAGAAAGGTATAGCCCCATGCCAAAAAAGAGAAACAAATTTGAAAGTGTGCAAGCTCAAATGCCACTCCTAAAGAACACACTTCTAGTTAGTTAAATAGCCTAATCTTGACTAATTAGCTTTAAATTTTCTGCTGATATGATAGTGAATTCGATTTGCCAAACCATTTAATCTTGGCTTATTAGTAGATAGTTTAGGATAGAAATTAAAGGTTCAAACATGCTCAAAATCTGAACCTGATTTTCCAAAGGGAAAATGACTCAAATATGTTTCAATTTCTGAGTAAAAAAATGTAAGAATCTGGTTCTAATCAGCTCAAAATCTGAGCCAGTTAGCAAAGGAAAGATAGCTCAAACAAAAGTCAAAACAGAGCTGTGAAAAGCGAGAGGAAATGCTTAGAAATATCAGATCTCAAACCTTCCATTTTTGTTTTAAATTTTCTGCAAAATAAATGTCTATGTGCAGCTTGTTTTTATGCCATAGATCACAGCAAATCAAATAGCTTAATCTTGACTTGACTGTTTTTAAATTTATGTTGTAGGAATATAAAGAATAAAAATCTATTGGATAGTTTAATCCCAACAGATAGTAGATTAGGTAGAGAATCACATGGGCTCAACCGTTTAATCTGAGTCCATTGAGAAATAAGGAGTAGAAATAGATTATATTTCCTACTTTCAAAAGAATAAAATGTTGTGAAAGAGTTTGCCAATCCAAGTGCACTCTAATGAAGAAAAAATGTTAGATCATTAGGATTAGGTAGGTAGAAATTTTGTATTGATGAAGATCCATTGTTTTTATGGCTGCTAATATGTTTTCAAAGAAAGATCATCCCAGCAAAGGAAGGGAAGCCCAATAGATGAGTCATAGGTTAGCCTCCCAGAGAAAGCAAGTATGAAGTTCTTGATGCCTTCAAGAAGGCACCATCCCCAAGTGGAGCCACTGTTAGCCACCCATAAATTCTGTCATATCAAGTGGTGGCTAAATGATTTTGGATAAGCCTTCAAGAAACAATTTCATTGCTAAAATTGATAATATCCTATCCTTTGCATAATCGTCACTTCTTTTCCCCTTTTCAACTCAGAAATTCTGTTGTCATTACATGAAGAAGAACTGCTGCAAGCACCATTTTCCTTTTTTCCCCTTCTTCCAAGACTAACCTCATCTTTGCCTTTTATTTTCCAATGAAATCCTTCATTTTCATGATTTTCCCCTTTTCCCTTCATCAAAAACCCTTTGATAAGGTTTAAGGCCCTTTCTTGCCTTATCAAAACCCCCAAACTCCTTTGAAAACCATTGAAAATCTATTAAAAAACCCAATTTTCTTATTACACACCCGAGCCCCCTTGGGTTAAGTCTAAAAAATCTTTCCTTCCATATGCCTTGGTGCTAGAACTAAGCACCTATCGTGTCGCCCGACTGCGATTAGCCCTTCCTCCATAAACCCCGGTCATATGGTTTCCCATATAACCCATGGCCCCGCAGACGGGCGCCTAACCATATTATATATTTATCCCTCCCTGAAAATATTAAAAATTTGTATTATATTCAAACTTTGGGTTTTTAATATATCCTAAAGTTTACCGCCAATGAAATTTTCTAGTCGCTCTCCACCGTTGATCTAATCTGTAGATCGACGACGCGCAGTCCATCGCTACGGTGGTCCCCAACAGCCACTCGCCGATTGCAAAACCATGCGGGATTCATCACACCGCTTTCAAGATGAAGGTGGTTTTTTCCCGATCGACAGCGATTCCATTCACTGCCCGACGCATGGCCTTGAGCACTGTTGACAAAACCGCCCTCACCGCGCATTAAATATCGGATGTGGACCTGGTGCGATATTGACATCCACCGTCCGATCTGAGGCCACTCATCAGACGATGGTCGCTCTCCGAAGAAGCCCTTGCGATAACCAAGGTACGGTGCGTTTCATTAAAGAATCTCTGCCGTCGATTTAATCTGCAGATCGACGACCCAAATTCATTGCCCTGATTCCTCATCCAGTCGGCATTTCCGGACTCGGGGGTTTTATTCATCTCAATTTTATTAAAGGTCTGATGTCTGGGAATTTTTCTAAGGTTTATCGGTGCCTTTTCTCCGTCGTTCATCGCGTGGGACGATCTCATCAAACGGCCCACATTTGTCCCGAATCCCGAACATGAGTTTCGATCATTTTTCTCCAAAACAAGGTTTTAAACTTTTTTTCCGTTTTTATTTTATTTTTTTCTAAATAATGTGACCCCTTCACGTTGTTCAGTCACCCTCGCTCTCAACCGTCGATCTCTGCACGATCGACAGCTCTGATCTAATTTCCTCCTTCATTTCCCTTTGACCCCTCTAATCAATCTCGACCGTTGGATGATTCCATCCAACGACCACGCTCCCTCCACGTGGCTTCTGAAGCAGTTAACCTATACATGCAGGATTTTATAATAGTTGTTTGTATTTTGTAGCGTTTAATGGTTTTTCTCCTATGTCTGAAGAAAATTTAAAGGCAGAGGGTGACAATCCTCCCGCCTTTGATTCATCAAAGAAAATCCTTCACAGGGTTTAAAAATCCACGTTTTCGTCAATTTTCATGAAAAATTGATGCCATATCACCCCTGCGCAGCCTTGCATACCAGCAAAACACAGTAAATCAAGCACAGTCAAAGAGTATCAGTGTAGAAGACAGGAACACACCAGAACACGAGACTGAGGACAAATTTGTGGGGATCATGGCTAAGGTGGGTTATCAAAAGCCTAATCCCCTAATTAAAACACAGTTTGAAGAAAATCTTAAGTGTTTCATCAACAGGAAAATCCTCCACCACTACAGCCGAGGCAAATTGATTCCTCCTAGCTACCACAAAGCCACATGTACCTCGAAGCATTCAATCAGAAGCCGAAGTTATTGATCAGGATCAGATATCTACCTCACAACGTAGCCAGAGAGTAAATTCTGCAAACAAACTTAATGACAAAATATCAGTAGAGTTACTTTGACATATCACAGAGCCTCAAAGGTCAAAAAGAGCTCCCACCGAGCTTAAATATTTATGTAAATCATTTAATACATAAGACACCTATGTAAGCTTCTTCATTGAGCCCCCAAATGCCGAGAAGCCATTTAAGTTTGTATTAATTATCTTTTAGAGATATTTTATCAGGTCTCACCCCCTCATTCTTCTATAAATACTTTTGTAGAAGATGAGGACTTGTTTTTGGTTGGTTGGTTGGTCACTAGTTGTAATATTGGAACTCTTTGAAATAATACATAGTCTGTTGAAGTTGAAGAACAAATTGAAGTCTTGGAAGCCTTGATGATGTTGCTGCATGCTTGTTCCTGCGAAGGCTCTATCATTAGATCCATGAGCTTGGCTGTTGGTGAAGTATTCTGAACTATTTAATGTTTTCTCATGTTTTCATTCTATTCCATAATTTCTTACTACAGTAGGTTGAAATTTTTAGGCTAAGAAATGACTCCTGGAAGCACCTTAGACCTGTTCATCCTTCACTGTTTCATGTTTTCTTCTGCTGAGGTATTTTAGAGTCTTTAATCTCTCTCTTCAGTCTTCATGCTTTTTTATTTCATTAATAGTTCGAATAGTTGGTTTCAGCATGATTTATGGATCTCCCTGCTTGTCTGCTGCCACTTAAAAACTGTTATTAAAGTCTCCCTTTGAAGTATTTCTGTTTACAGTAAGCCAAGGAGTTCTGTTCTGATCTTGCCCTTTGTCCTTGCTTAAACAATTGTCTTAAAGGTATTTATAGTTGTAATCATAGATGTGTTAGGTGTTCCCTCTTCTATGACTGCAATTATCAGTGAATCTTTTATGTTTTCTAAGTCATTTGAAATAAAATATTTGAGGAAATAGGGTGTTCCCCGAATCTTAGATTTCATTTTAAAAGTTGTTTTGAAATCAATATTTGCTCAAAGGTGTGATTTTTAGAATTCATGGTTAGCCCTGTCTATCAAATAGCTCTTTATAGTTCAAATTGTGTTGTCAAATTTCCTTTGTTGAGAATTAAACTTCTCTTTCCAAATCATTGATGTCCATCTCATTCCAAAAACCAAAGGATCCTGTGTCCAAGTTAGATTTTCCCTCTGATATCCCATATCCATTGATAAGTTTTTCATGACCTCTTTTTGACTCCATTGCCCAATGAAGCTACTACTTCCTCTTTCTACCTATCTTTCCTTGACCTTTCATATCATGCTGTATCAATTCAACCAAACAAACAATCAAACACCTACACTTAATAACTAGTATAAAACCAATACTCTAAGCACACAAGATAAACCTTTGAAAATAAACATTTGAGAGATCCCTCTCTAAGAACAGGAGGACTAGATCTTGGAACTCTAAATATTGGTTCTGATGTTGCCTTGTATTTTGATTTTCCACACTATCAAAACACGGGACACCAACACCTTCCAAAACTTCCTCAATGTGGCCCATGCATGCAAGAGTGTTGATATCCTCTTGTCATGTTTAGAAATCTATTTTGTGAATGAAAATATCATTGGCTACCCCAAAAATGTGGAGTTTACATGTGACATCATATCCATGCCATCACATATTTCTGAATTCTCCTTTTTCAACATAAATAACTGAGTGGGAGATAGCAATGTCCAATTCAGGAAATTGCTTATCTCTCTCTTGAACCCATGAAAGATTCTCTATGCTGTGCTAGTTTCTCCCAAAGCTCCTTCCTTATCCAAGTATATATATGCTACCCATAGTTGAGAGAAAACTTTAGTTTTTCTCCCATCAGGAGGTCTCGTCGGTGGAATGCCTCCATGTAAAGAGACATCAAGGCATAGAGCAGGATGTGTATGTGTGTGGACAGATTTTTCCTTGCCTTCATTACAGAAATCATCTTGCCTTCTTTGTACATAAGACTTTTGAAACAGAGAGGGGTATATGCTCCTCATCATGTGATGATTTCCCTCCTCTTTTCCTTCTATCTTCAAGATCTCACCTTTTGATGATGATGGCACATGCTGCATATGGATTGTGCCACAAACTCCATATGTGAGATTCTTTGGAACTCCTTGCAAGAGTGCAAGAGTTTCCCTCCTTGGAGCAAGTGCTCTATATTCCTCTTCATGAGGTCCTAGATGTGCTCTTATCATGACTGCATTATCATCTCCAACCTTCTCTTCCATAGTTGAAAATGCCTCATCATCAATAAGAGACCTTAAATCTTGGTATTCTTTTGAAATAGGAATCTCCATGTCTTCCTCTTGGAAAGAAATATCTTCATGCAATGGGGACTTTTCCCTTGGAAAAACATCATACAAGTTTCCATCCCCTTCAATGGGTTTCTGAAATGGAGCTGAATTTAAGGACCCTTCCAATCCATGCAAAAGTTTTGTTTTATTTGGTTTGATAAACTCCATAGAAGGTGTTTCATAAGTTCCTTCATTAAACCTTTCCACTATTCTTTTAATGAACCTTGTATAGGTAGATGTATTTGCATTCTTTAAGGAAAAAGACTCAAAAAACCACCAAGCATAAGCCTTACCCTCAAGATGCAACACTGCTACTTTGATGGCTTCCTTTTCTAAGACTTGATGTTTTTTCACATAGGTGTCTAGCTCCTTCACCCAAGCCCTAGATGGACATTTCGGTGATCCATCAAAAGTAGATAAGAAGAATCTACTCACACTATGCTGCTTGCTTCTTCATTCCTCCTTGATCTTGAAAAACCCTTGGAAATTCAAGTGATCTTTGAACTCCTTAGATTGAGCCTCATACTCCTACAAATAATCACCAAGATTCTCCCTCTTTGGCACATCTCCTTCCTTCTTCCTCTTCTTCATGAAAAAGTGGCTGATAGAGCATTGTAGATCTGATGATGTGGCTGAATGCTCACACCCATCATATGAAGTAGTGGGGCTTTCTTCATGTGCAAACCTCAAAAGATCTACTTTTCTTTCATTCTTCATTCCCCGGATTTCTTCTTTCAGTTCATTCAAATCTTGAGAAAGGGTTTAGAGAACTCTTCTCTTTGCAAACTTCCAGTTAAAGGGATCTTACCCTTTTCTTTTGTGTCTTCAATGTAACCACATTTATTCATTGGTATTTTCATTTCATGAAAGGACATATTTTCTCTTCAACAAGCAAAGCACGGGCTGTGCCAAGATAGTTTCTTTGATACCACTATATATCCCCAAATTGGGACTACTAGCAAGGCATGCTTGAAAAACACATTTTTTAGGAATGACTGCTACAGAATATGAAATCAGCCCTTGGATCCCTTAGATATGATAATCTAAGACCCAAATCCAAGAGGGGAACAGAAAAAAATCTTTCTAGGTGGGTTAAACAGATCTCCCACACCTAGTACAGTTGGAAAATACCCAAAAGTGGGACTGCAGCAATGTATGAATAGTACAGCAAGGAAATAACGCAGTTCACTTATAGCAAGGGCAGGAGGCCAATAAAATTCTCTTCAATAGTATTTACAATAGCAAGATAATTGTATAATTAATCCCATGAAATACATAGCTGGAAATACAATACATAAACAAAAGAAATTCCCTCAAAAGAGGTGCTGCAACCACATGAATGGACTGAAACTGACTTGACAGCATTATTTTATTAGGCTGCAAACTTCTGTGGATTACATGTCAGATCTAGAGTAAATCTGTGCATAAAAATTCTGATCCATATCAGATCCATGCACTAGAAAGGCTCCTCTTTCAGACCCCCTTGGGGTTTTGAGCATTACACCAAGGATAAGCAATAGATATGAGATCTAAGAAAACAAATCTGCAGAAATATTCAGAAATTATGAAGTATGTAGATCAAATATGAAATATATAATGTGTAGATCTCCTCCAATGGACCTCAAAGTGAAGGGAAGATCCCCAACACTCAGAAACTAGCTCTCCAAATAGTCATTAGAGGAATTTTGAGGTCTAAAATGGGCCTCCTAAGAAAAATGTACAACAAAAATAAACTTTATAAGAACCAATAGGATTCAAGATGATGATGCCAACCATGGGGGACGATTCACCATTTTTGGAGTAAAAAAGTATAAATAATAAAAATTAATAAAATAATAAAACTACTTTTTCAACTCATTTTTTCAACTTATCGCCTTAAGTTTTTACTCAAATTTCGAGCGGGAGTACTCGTTGGATGCCAAATTAAATTCCTCATCCAAGGAGTACCCATGTTTCATACTTTCGATGGATCCTTCTACACGAAAAATGAGAAATACATGAAAAAACGTGTTTGCAATCATGTTTTTCATGTATTTCTCATTTTTCATGTAGAAAGGTCCATCAAAAGTATGTAACATGGGTACTCCTTAGATGAGAAATCGAATTATGCATCCAATGAGTGTTTCCGCTCAAATTATGTGACAGATAGTTCATCTCACCCTTTCACCTATCTCTCCACTGGGTCTCCACTGGAACTGAGATGCAAGTAGTTAACTACTGTATTTGTTCAGTTTTTATTGAGTTATTAGTTGTGAATTAATTAAGTAATTAATTCACTAAAGTCTCACTAGTGTATCTTTCAGTTAGACTAGATACAACTAGATCAACTGAGTTTAACTCAGTTAACTGAGTTAAACTAAATAACAACTCCTGTAACTACTCTTCCAACTCTGTCATAACTTTGCCACTTCAGTTCTAACTGAGTCCTCCATGCATGAGCCACCAATAACCCTAGGAATTACGTAATTCCTTCAGCCCACTAATTTTCCAAATCTGTTCACTGAAATAAAGTGCTCCAAGAGAATAAGTTGATGTTTATTGTTGGATTATTATTAAGGGTTAATAATAATCGACATGCACCTATTTTTAGATCGACGATCTATAAATAGACTTCACCCAATATTCTAAAAATATAGTTTCATCTATTTTCCACATTTGACCAACCATCTACAAATAGCATCCTGCAACTTATAGAATATGCTCACCATGTCTAAAAATAGACATACAACTAAAAATAGCCTGTGGGCCCCACTTAGTGAAGGTGCTTACTTTTCACTAAGCTCATCATCTGTTGAATCTCAACATCAAATTGAATGAAAGATAACCCCTTAGGGAAAACCAAGAAAATCCCCAAAACATAAATAGAAACCAAAAATTCAGAAGAGACCCTCTTCAAAACAGACAAAGAGACAATGACCAGCAAATCAGACCTCCTTTCCAGGAAAACTATGTAGATGAAGAGGAAAGAGAGACTGAAGAGCAGGAAGAAAACCATGTAAATAGGATAGACTCCAATAATGAGGATGATGTTTTTCTTATAGAAGAGGAACAAGGTCTCTTTTCCTCAAACCAAACTAAAATAATATATGAGGATTCTGAATAATACAAGCTAGGATTTGAACATGTTATCATGGAGGTTCATAGGCAGTATGACCTTCAAAGTAGGAAAACTCAGGACACCCCTAGGAAAAACAAACCAGAAATTTCTGCTAAAAAGACACCTGAAAACATTCTTAAAAAGACAACAGAAAACACCAACATAATGACTAAGACTCCTAATTAGAGAAAATACCAAACCAACCAAAAAAATGGTAACCAAAGCTGCCCTAGTACATCAACTAGTGGCCTTGAAAAAACTGTCTTATCTGACATTCCTAATAAAAATCAGCAAACCAAAGTAGCTAAAAAGACCATGTATGATAAAAATGAGGTAAATATACCAAGAACACAAGCACCATTTAGTTTTGAGGGTGAGATTGCCAAGATCAAAATAGCCATACCCCTTACTGAACTAGTAACTCAAGATGCATACAGATCCCATGTTTTGAAAGCTTTGAACATAGGAAATGACACTGGCACTCTGAATCTATCTGATGACAAGCCAGAGTTGTTGTTTAGATCTGAGGTAGAGGGAAAATATAAAGAAGGATTTTCACCTCCATTGTATGTCAGTTTGAACATCCATGAGAAAATCTTGCACAATGCCATGCTAGACTCTGGTGCATCACACAATCTCATGCCAAAGGTAGTGATGGAGAGATTAGGCCTTGAAGTAACCAAACCTTACAAATACTTGTACTCTTTCGATTCAAGTA
Organism: Pinus albicaulis; assembly: GCA_034641835.2. NCBI lineage: Eukaryota > Viridiplantae > Streptophyta > Pinopsida > Pinales > Pinaceae > Pinus > Pinus albicaulis. Next base: position 1,684,294,636 of record CM076584.1, read on the forward strand.
GAGTCAAATTTTTGGGTTTAATCAAAGATCTGTGTGTCTATCTGGCACAAATACCAGCTAAGAGCCTAGTCATGGACATTGTAGTGGCCGACATTACCCCGAAGTATGGCATGATTTTATCTATATCATGGGGAGCCAAAATCCAAGGAAACCTCCAAATGGATATGACATACGCTATCATTCCAGCCTTTAACCAAACAAGAAGACTATACAGAGAATCTCACATGAAATACATGGTAAGTTGCCAAGATAGGCCAAACAACACCCCTCTCTATTATACCCATTCAGACCTTGACTCATTTATCTTATATAATGAAGATGGCATTAATGAACAAGTAAATGAAAAGGAGGAATAACAAGACCTATCAGAACAGTCAAACCAAACACAAAATCAAGAACATAACACTCAAAACCCTTGCAACCATGAACAACAACATAATGGTGAATATGAACTTGAAACTCTTTGGAACATGGGTTTTGATGGCTCTTGTGGAAAAGTTGGTTCAGGAGTAGGTGTTTGGATAGACAACACCAATGAAGGTCACTCTTGCAAGCTAGATTTTCAATGTACAAAACATATTGCAGAGTATGAATCCCTTCTCTTAGGGTTACAATGGTTGAAAACATAGGAGCTAAGAATATTTCTGTTCAAGGAGATTCTGAGCTAATCATTAGGAAAATCAAAGGAGAATATTCAGCCAAGAATCCTAGGCTAAGGGAATACAGGAATGCTTCTTTAGAGCTCCAGAAGAAATTTGAGAAATATGAACTTACCTCTATCCCAAGAGCTCAAAAAATCCTTGCCAATAAACTAGCCTTTGCTACCAACACTTGCCAAGTACCTCGTGCCAATGAAAAATACACGGTAAAAGTCAAAATAAAACCTACAGTACCTGAAAACATAGATTATTGGCAAGTATTTTAAGGTTACAAACACATTAAGGACTTATTAAAATCCAAAAATGAATTTTAAATGCCAAAACTAGACTCAGATCATGAACAAGACTGCCCTAATGAAGAACAAACACACAAAATAGAGCCATTTCCCACTACTAGTATAAATCTGCTAGAACACCTTCATGAGGCAGAATTTTGTAGGGATCTAGATCAAAAGGACCTTGAGGTATTACAATGCAAGGATAATCTATTACCAAAATGTCTTGTCCCCTTAGAAGAGTTGTTTGAATTCAATGATATTGCTAGGAATCCTAAAATGGAATCCACCAAAACTGATGTAGAGGAATGCAACATAGGCAGTGTAGAAGAACCCAAAATGATAAAGCTGTCCAAAACTCTACCACCTCACATAAAACATAAATATATTGAGATGCTCAAATAATTTAAAGATGTGTTTGCATGGGGTGATGAGGACTTGAAGTCCTATGATATAAGCATCATTCAACATAAGATTCCTCTCAAGGAAAACCAAAAACCATTCAAGCAGAAATTGAGAAGAATAAACCCTGTCCTAGTACCTCTGGTTGAGAAGGAAATAAAGAAGATGTATGATGTTGGAATCATAGTCCCACTCAGGTACTTAGAATGGGTTTCAAACCTTGTGTCGGTAAGGAAGAAAACAAGGGAGATTAGGCTATGCATAGACTTTAGAAACTTAAACAAAGCCTCCTTGAAAGACAACTACCCTTTACCTAAGATGGATCATATACTACAAAGGGTAGTAGGCTCTAAAAGAATATCATTGCTTGATGGTTTTTCAGGGTATAACCAGGTGCTAGTCCTTCCAAGTGATCAACAAAAAATATCTTTCACTACACCTTGGGGCACCTTCATGTATGTCAAAATTCCTTTTGTGTTAATGAATGTGGGGGCTACTTTCCAAATATCCGTGGATATTTCTTTTTCTGAAGACATAGGTTACTTCATTTTGATATACCTTGATGACATCACTGTCTATTCTAAAACTGATGAAGAACACCTAGTTCACTTGAGAAAGGTCTTTCAAAAGTGTAGGAAGTATGGCCTATCTTTAAATCCTAAGAAAAATCTGTTTGGCCTTCAAGAAGGAAAGATTTTAGGCCACATCATATCTGAAGAAGGGATTAAAATAGACCCAAAAAGGATTGAGGGTATATTACAGATTAGCCACCCTAGGAACATTAAAGAGCTGCAATCTTTAATTGGAAAGATCAACTTCATAAGAAGGTTCATACCAAACCTCGCTGAACTCCTAAGAAATATTACAAACATGCTGAAAAGAGAAATAGGAGTCAAGTGGACCACAAAAGCCAAACGATCTTTTGAACTGGTAAAAAAATCACTTACCCAAACACCAATTCTAATCAGCCCTAAATTTACCAAGGATTTCTTCATCTTCTCATTTGCATCAGAACACACTTTTGCTACAGTATTGCTACAAAAGAACATGATGGGACAAGAACATCCCATAGCTTTCTTCAACAAGGCACTGAGAGATGCCCCTTTGAAATATAACATTGTGGAGAAATAAGCCTTTGCCTTAATCAAAGCATTAAAGGATTTCAGAGTTTACATTTTGCATTCACATTTCATTACTTTTGTTTCACATACAGTGGTTAAGGACATATTGAATGAAGATCCTGATGGTAAACGGGGTAAGTGGATTGTTGTCATCTTATAATATGATCTAGAAATCAGGCTCACTAAACTTATCAAAGGGCAAGGACTTTCCAAACTCATGGCTGAAGCAAAATTTCAAGCACTAGACATAAACATGGTACATTCCTTGGATGACCAAGAGGAACTGGTGACTCCACCCATTGAAAAAGAATTTTTGAACTCACTCTGGTATGCTGATATATTATATGTCTTTTTAATCTAAATGGTCCTCCTGCTTTGTCCAAAACAAAAGCTAGATTCTTGAAACTAAAGGCTATAAATTTGTGCATTCTAGATAGAGATTTGTATTGGAAAAATTCTGTTGGCATCTTGCTTAAATGCTCACTTGAAGATTATGCAGATAGAATCATGCATGAGTTTCATGAAGGAGAGTGTGGAGGTCATCTCTACTGGAAAACCACTACCAACAACATCCTTAGGGATGGTTTCTATTGGCCCACTCTTTTCCCTGATATGCACAAGCTAGTAGTAACTCACCACAAATGCCAAATATTTGATGGAAAGAGAAAACTACTGCCTTTACATTTGCATCCTATCAGTGTTGAAACTCCTTTTCAACAGTGGGGTTTAGATTTCATTGGAGAAATCCACCCTGGCTCATCTGCGTAACACAAATGGATCCTTACTACGACTGACTATTTCACCAAATGGATAGAAGTCATCCCTTTAAGGAATGCCACTGACTTAGTAATCATCAAATTCCTTGAAACCAAAATCTTGTCCAAATTTGGTTGTCCTAAAAATATCATCACCGATAATGCTGCTGCATTTAAGTCCAAGAGAATGGTGGAATTTTGCTATAAGTATCACATCACACTAGGGAATTCTACAACTTATTACCCTCAAGGTAATGGGTTGGATGAGTCTTCTAACAAAATTTTGGTGAACATCATCAAGAAGGTGTTGGAAGAGAACAAAAATTCATCGCATAGAAAATTAGTGCATGCACTATGGGCTGACAGATGAACAAGAAAAAATCAATTAACATGTCTCCCTATCAACTAGTGTATGGCGTGGATGCAATTTTTCCAACATCCTTGGGAGTTCCAATGATGAAGCTCCTCCAAGAGGTACAATCAGAGGAGATTGACATACAAAGGAGGCTGAACCAAACCATTCATTTGCAGCAATCAAGGGAAGAAGTTTATAATAGAACACAAGCCGTGCAAGAGAACATCAAGAATATCTTTGACAGAAGGACCAAGGCAAATGATTTCTAGATTGGAGAAAAAGTGTTGAAGTGGGATTCAAGAAGAGAGGACAAAGGAAAGCATGGAAAATTTGAAATCTATGGAAGGGTCCATACATCATCCATTCAGTAAGAGGTAACAATGCATTCTTTCTACAAGAGTTGGATGGAACAGAGTTATTTGGAGGTTCTGTCAATGGCAGGATGCTCAAGCATTAATTTTGATGAAATTCCTAGTTTTAAGCTTCATTCATTGTACATAACATTGTTTGATGAAATATTAGAAAAAAATGAAAAACAAAAACAAAGAAAAGAAGAAAAATAGGGTTGAAAAAAAGAAGAGGTACAACCCCATATCAAAAAAGAGTATTGTTGAAAGTGTGCAAGCCTAAATTCCACTGATTTTGAAGAAAAGAAAGTCTTGTTCAGTAATTTAGCCTAATCATGATTGAACATGTTTTAAATTTCTGTTGATAGGTTAGTGAAAGAGGATTTTCCAAACCATGTAAACTTGGCTTGTCAGTAGATTAGATTAGGAAAAGATATTTGGTTTCAATGCTCAAATCTGAACCAAAAGAAAAAGAGAGGGATGCATAACCAATTCTAAATCATAGCCCTAAAATTTCTTGTTTCACTTGTACAAAAATAAAGCCTGTGTGCAGCTTGTAAAAAATTCCATAGCCCATGACAAATCAGATTGCTTAACCTTGGTTTGATCATGTTTTAAATTTCATGTTAGTAGGTTAGAGAATGAAGATATGTCAAACTGCTTAACCTTGATAGATAAGTAGAGTAGGTAGAGAATAAAAGAGTTCATTATCCTAATCTGAGCTCTTGGAAGTGATAAGGGTAGAAGTAGATATTTTTTATGCTTTCAAAAGAAAAAATGATGTCAAGGGTTTTCCAATCCAAATGCACCCAAGTGAAGAAAAAATGTTAGGCAAAGTATGATGGGTAGGTAGAACTGATATTGAAGCAATCACATCTTTTCAGATTTTGAGATCACAACTTCAAAAGAAAAAATCAACAAATGAAGGAAGAAGGATATACCAAGTACAAGTAAGGTATTGATATTCAAAACTCAGAGATATGAACTCTGAGGTTCTGGAAACCTCCAGAAAAGGAGCTGCCCTCCCCAAGTGGAGCCATTGTTAGTCATCAGTATTTTTCACTACTTGTAGATGACTATAGATTGGTTCTTGATTTTTAAAAACAACATTCCTTGAAATATTGTGAGTTTCAGAAATCTCACTGCCTTCATTATCCTAATAAAAACTTTTTCACTATTCTATCAGTTTTCCATTTCATGGTTACCTTGTCACTCCTACAAACTCCTTATGGGCTATACCTTTCATTTTCACCCTCATTTCTTGCATATAACATCATTGGCCTCTTTTTCCCCTGTCCATAAACTCCACTTTCCCTCTAGGGTTTCCTATAGCCAACTCATTCCCATGTTCCCCAGGTTCATCAAGCATTGAGGGTCTCAAAACTATCTTTGCAGGCTCTTTAGATAAATTAAGTACAATGGATTTTGGATCTTCAATACAACACTTTGAAAAATAATCTATTTTTCACTTGAAGCCTCCAAGCTAATTTTTAGTCCAGATTGGGTCAAAGAACCCTCCCACTAGGTCAATTATGGTTTCACATGTTTTAAGGTCATCATTGGTGTTTCAGGCACTGCTTTTCCTTTGCTGGAAACTGCCTCAGATGTAATAGAATGTCGAGACATGGTTATTCAAGAATGATCTAATATTTTCCAAATAAGACTACCTTATCAAGTTCAAAGTTTGCAAGAGGTAAATGAAAAATTTAGCACTTCTGTAGGAGTGTTGAAGGATTTTTCATCAGAAGGTGTTGGTAAGGTAGGTGGTTAACTCTTGAATGATGACAACTTGTAGCAAGGAATAAAGGAAACACTTGTTATGGTAGATAATTAGGGTTTTTGAGCTTGATGGTCCAAGTATAGTGCCAAACAGTGATCAATTGTAGAATGACCATGGAGGAGGCACACCAAACCAAACATGAAGAAAGTCTATCAAAAATATTGATGAAGTAGGGAAAAAGGTGAGGTGAACTAGACAGAAATGAATGAAATTGAAAGGGCTATAGAGAATTTAGTAGACAACATTGATGATTGCTGTAAAGCACTCTAAACATCTAGGGTTTTTTGAAAATGGCCAGAGAAGGTAAAATGATGATTTGAACTCCATGGTGCAGGCAAATGAGGGTTTTGAAAGTGCTGCTATGACAAATCCCCCCAAAGGTGTTTAATTAGCTTTTCATGCCAAAATGAGAAAAGGATGAATTGAGCTGCAAGGTGGAAGCAAAAGAGGATTTTGAGGTTGTTGCTGTGTCAAAATAAATATGTCAAATCTTCAGGATCAAAAGGAAAACAAATTTCATAACTCCAACAAACTGCCAGCCGAGGTGAAAAATATTTAAGTTGAGTATTGTAATGGAAACCAAAGAAAGTTTTAAATATGTCATCATGTGTAATCTAGCCCTAAAGTTGTCAAAATCAACTTGTTATGCCTCAAGGAGTAAAAAGAGGGTCAAATTCATCATTTTAGTCACCTACATGCAAACAGTGTAAAAATGTTAGTGAGAAAAGTTGAAAAGGTTAAGTTGAGTTTCATGGTGGAAATTAGAAGAAGTTTCCATGTGGCTAAGTCACAAAGGTGTCAAAATGAACTTTTATGCCTCAAGGAGAAAAGGGGAAAGCCAAGTTAATGTTTTCAGTCACTTGCAAAAAAAAAGTCAAAATGCATGAGTGAGAAAGTGAAAAAGGCTTAAAACATTAGGAAATGGGTTATCAAAGATAAATCAAATTCCCTAGTCTATAAAAGCTCATTTTTCATCTCATATCAATCATTGTGCCCTTGCAAAGCGTTAGAATTGTCAATGAGAGAAGTTTTTTTGAGTTTTCAAGTTGAAATTTGGCTAAGTGTCTTGGCGCGGTGTGCTCAGACTGGCGCTACGCGCTTAGACTAGCGTTGCGTACCTCGGATCAGGCGTTGTACCCTTGGAAAAAATCTTCCATGCAAATTACAAAGGTGCTGCATGCCTGGAACTGAGCGATGTGCACTTGGGAAGGCACTGCGCCCTTACCTGACAGGCCCGGTGAAGAAAACCTTTGGCGCTGAGCGCCTGGGATTGAGAGATGCACCCTCAGCCTGGCGCTCCGCGCTTGGGAAGGAAGGATTTCTAAGCCTTGCAAACACCCAAATCAACTCAAACTTCTTTCAAGCTTCCTCCAAGGTCCCTCAAGGAAATAATAAATGGTAAGTGGATGCCCTAACCACATCTTCAAGCATTTTTGATGATTTAATTGGAAGAAATTGAAACCCTAAGAGGAAACCCTAAGGCTTAAAATTGACATCATTGTTTACCATTATTTTCATCTTCTTTTAAAGAAAATCAGTCATAAACAGAGGGGTTACACTGTTTGAAGGTTTTTCATTCACCTAATTTTTCCCTACACCCATTCCATTCATTTAATTAGTCCCTCCACTTGCAAAGGCTGACATTCCATTGCCCTCCTTCATATTAAATTGACATCAGCCCAAAAGTGTTTCAAAACAGAGTTTAAACATGTCAGCAAAGGGTTATCATTGAGTTTTTAGCCTCTCACTCATTCTCATACACTCATACCCTCACTCACTCATCTCACTCACTTGAAAAGCTGCCTTTTTCAACACCATCCCTTCATCTCATTTCCATTTACAGTCCTAGGGTTTCTCAAGGCAGGGTTTAAAATGTCAAAAGACAGTGGTAGTGGAGTACAGGCCCAAATGCTGAGGCATGAGCACAAAGGTGGAAAGATCATCTGATTTGAACCCCCCAACACAAGGGAGTTAATGGCATCTCCCCTTACTCACTAGTACATTTGGGGGAAATTCCGACACTTGGTTTCGACGCTTTTGACCAAATTTCTAAAATTTCCCCAAATTTTTTCAATCCCGCCCGAAACCGTCGCTATACCGAATTTTAGAGAAAAGTGTTGCAATACCGACACTTAGAAAAAGTGTCACAATTGCGACGTTTGGAGGAAGACATCGCAAGTGCGACACTATGCCCCAAAGAGTCGCTATTGCGACGGCTACCTCCAAACGTCGCAAGTGCGACACAATGTCTAAGTGTCGCAATTACGACGTTTGGAGGCATCCGGAGGCATCCGTCACAATAGCGACGCTTTGTCCGCCGTCGGTATAATGACACTTATATGCCCGCTACATAAAAATACAAAACTTATATGCACGCTACATAAAAATTATTTTATTAAAAACTACATTAACGTCTGATATCACGCACGCATTTGCCCTCCGCTCTTGCAGAACAACATTCAACCTCAGCTCTTGCAGAACAACATTTTCCCTCGGGATTCGCCCTCAGCTCTTGCAAAACAACATTCGCCCTCAGCATTCACCCTCAGCTCTTTCAGAATAGCATTCGCCCTCAGCATTCGCCCTCAGCTCTTGCAGAATAGCATTCGCCCTCAGCATTCGCCCTGAGCTCTTGCAGAATAGCATTCGCCTTGCATTCTCCCTTAGCGTTCGGCCTCAGCTCTTGCAAAATGGTAAGTTCTTACTGCAGGCCCTTCCTCCTATAGTAGGGTTGACTCTATTTGGGTTTTTTTGGTCAATTCCATTGGATTGTGTTAGGCTGTAGGGTTCTCTCTAGATGTCTTCCAATGTTCTTTCGGATGATTTTCAAAGAGGATGTGTAAGGTGTGTTTGTGCTTGCATGAATTTGACTCCACCATTTTCATGAAGTTTAAGCTATGGATTTTAGTTCGACAAACTCATCCATCTCAACACCCAGTAACGAATTGCCCTTGGTTTGATCTATATTGAAGGTGAAGTGCAAAGTGGTAGAGAATGGGAGATCGAAAGCCATCAAATTTATCACAAGGGTAGTACTCTAGATCAAAAGTGATGAGCTTTAGTTCTCCAGATTTGGGGATTTTCAGATATTTGGGGATTTTCTGATGACATACCAAAGGTCACATCCATACAACCATATCAAGGTCAATGTTGAGATCATTCTCATATAGATATAGGTCACTGATATATAGGGTTAATATAATCATCACTATCCATGGAAACTGAATGGTTACAAAATATGTGATTGTGGTTGGATCATTTATAATTATTACCCATTCACAGTAGAGCACAGAAACACTAAATATGGCCCGAGCAGAGCCTTTACAACAGGAAATGGAATTGCAGCTGCTTCATCAATAACCAATAGCTTCACTTGAGAAAAAGTTTCATAATCTTGGGGTTGGATATACTGAAGAGAAAACAATTGTAGTTATCATTCCTGCTCCAATATATTAATATACTTTTTACATTGAACTAAAGAAAGGGAAACAAGAAAATGCTAGCCATCATACAATGCTTTGACATAAGAGTTTTGAGTGACATACTTGAAAAAAAGAACTCATCCACTGATATTTATAATCATTTGAGTTATTCAAGTTAAACACAATGTCAAGAATCAAGATTCAATACCTTCTATTATCTTCATCACCCAATACAAGATTTAAATTTTTCCCAAAGAAACACTTATTAATTTGGCAGCCATTATTTCTCCCTGCTTTAAAAACCCTACATTTAAATGAAAACAAGCATTGCATTTCAACTACAAAAATCTATTAGTGTTCAAATGTACATGTGTGTATCACTTGTGTAGGGTATTCCTTTTCCACTTTCACATTATCCAAGAATGTGTGCAGTATAGTTCATATTTTTTGTGATTTAGATTATCTTGAAAAAGGAAAGGTAAATTATTTCCCATGGAAAAAGAAGGTTTTCCCTTTTTACTACCGGAAATGGTACAACAAAGTTCCATTTCTACCCGAAACTCCTATGAAACAGGAACCAAATAAAGGCCATGTCCTCAATGGACATCATTTGGCTTTGAAAATGGCCATTGCACTGTGTTGTTTCTTATATTACATCACGATAGTTTCATAGGTCATTTCTTGTTTCTTGAGATGAAAAACAACCAAAGAAATTGTGAAGATCCTTTCAAGAAATAGATGACCATTTCTCAATCATATCTCAACTATTTTTTATTTTATTCAGTGGTTGCTTACTTTGAGAGAAATTTGACACTTTTATAAGGAATATAACATAAAAACACAAAATGGGAAGGAATTGATGAGGTAGATGACCTTTAGTTGTTGTCAATTAAGAATTGATAATACACGATGCATGTTCTGTACTACAAACTAGATTCCTTCCGGAGTTAGGACACAGAGTATTGAATCAAAGTTGTAGTTTCTAACTTCTTGTATTGGTTCATCAATCTTGAAATTCAGACATTGCATGTCTTCATTGCTTCATGTTTGAATAATTTGCATCATATCGTACAATAGGAAATTAGGAATTATGATTATTATTACTTTATGGATCTATTAAGTTACTTTTAAGTTTGCATGGTTTATTGTGAAATTATTCTAGTGTGCCCCTAGGCCTAGGTGAAGGAATGCCAAGGACTGAGAACCCTAGTTTTTAAATGGTATTGTTTCTTATACCCAAAAACCCCTCAACATCACTTCTTATTAGTTCTTAACAATAGTGTTGTAAACAATTTGAGAATTGATATAGCAAAAGCTCGCACTTCTCAAGATAAATTCCTAAAGCTAAAGTGTGATACCATGTGTAATTCAATAGCCCCATTGTCACCTCACCAACCTCTTTTCACTTCGTGCTAGCTCTCCTCCAACTCAAGGGGGGTTCTCCCTAGTAGATGTTATGGATCTAATGGCCCAACCAAACCAAGTCAAGAGCCCCCTAACTCTCTATGTTTACTACTATCAATCAAAATATTGAACAATAGGGTCAGACATGCATCCCGAAGATAAAATTGCCAGGGTATTTTTGGGTAATTTCAAAGGGAAAGTCCCCAAACACATATAATCAAGGAATTATAATGTGATTTCAAACATTAAATATCAACAAAATAGTTTAAAGGATATTGAAAGGAAAAAGGTGATGGAAGATAGAAAGTGCCTTACTTAAATTCTCTAAGGATTTTTCAATAGTTTCTCCAAAAGCTTCACTTCAATGCCCTTCAAGATCGTCTCCAACAATGCTATACCATCAGCTTCAACAATGTTGCTCCAAAAATTTCCTCAACGTCTTCACAACAATTTTACTAGAAGTTGCTCCAACAATATATTCAATAAGGTCTTCATTGTCAACTCGTCTCTTGTTTGGGTGCCTTAATGTGCAATGACATGTTTCCAGGACTGAATTCAATGCAAGGCATATTTGAAACTCTAACTCTTTCTTCCGGTGTCTTATTAGAAATTATTTCAAATTTCATTTTGTGTTTTCAAGTTATATATTGTTTTCAAGTTTTTACATTTATAATTTTATTGCAATGTGGCAGACTAATCAGGGCAGTACAGGAACAACCCCGAGATGGGATGATCGTGGAAAGAGGCCAGCAGAAGAACATGTAAAGTGCCAGCATTGCTCTATCTTTAGGTATTTTTGTTATTTACATAATTGAAATAATATTAATTTTGTTCAAATATGCATACACCTAGCCATGGTATGCTTGATGATTCCCTCTTTGAGGAAGAGCTTTCTTCATCCCTATCTCCAGCGCTCTTGTTGCGAAAAAAAGCACGAGATGCAAGGTCGGAATTTAATACTTTGATAGACCCACCTCAAACACTTAAAACATAAGAGAGGATAAAACAACTTATGAGCCATATAGAAACATATCAGGTAATAATAAAAAGTCAAAAGGATATTTTTTTTGTTCTGCATGAGATGAATTGTGATAGTTTGATTTTTAATTTCTACATTGACTAAACTAACAAAAAGTTCTTTTGTATGTAGCATTTTCTGGCACTTGCTGAACCCGGTGTTGGTGGTAGTGGGACACAAGGGCAAGAGATTGATCAGAAACCCTCTCGTACACCTTCTACTCCTTTAGGTGCCAGCCAAGAAACACACCCTGCCCAAGCAGACACCCAGCCAACCGCTGAACGTGTTGGCAGTGATGAGGCTAATATGGCCAACTACATTATTGCGTTTCCTGGAGCTACATGTGTCAGCTCCACAGGGACCATTAATGGCATGTTGTTGGTGAACGATAAAAGTGTCCCTACAAAGCACGTACAACTCCCAGGTAAATTTTAATATTTTAACTATTTCATGTACTCTATCTAAAACATATTTATCATGATTTTTATTTTTAAATTAATGATAATATCTTTTTTTTTTCTGTGTAGGAAAAAATGAGTTCTACAGGTTTTTGGAGAGCCATGCGTTGGTAATTTTTGGCCCAACCATACGCACAGGGTGGAATTCCCAGAATTCCAACCTGAAAAAATAACTTCTAGATTATCTAGAAGCCCTTTTTGGGGTCGGCACATTTGACAGAACAACGATGGCTCGGGTAGCCGGCAAATATTTGAAATATACCAGGGACACCTATAGGACGCAATTGCAATTTAACCCTAGATACGAGTGTCCTCTCATAGTTCCAGAGAGTGAGTGGAGAGCACTCATCCATGAAGGAAAAGAGAAAAGGGCAAAGAAAGAAGGAAAAATGCCAACTGGACCCGCAAGGTAAATTACAACTTTAATTCAATAGCTTTAATTTTCTCTATGTCTAAAATAAAAGTGTGCTACGTCATATCTGACTTCAATATTTTGATGCTAGGTTTCCTAACACCTCAAAGGCAACCAAAGCTAGGATTGAAAAAAAGGGCCATCACAAGCTAGGCCAGGGCGACTACTTGAAATTAGCCACAAGAATTGTAATTAAGTAGCTAAACATCTTATAATTAATTGTATCGCCTTCCAACGTTTTTGTAATCCTATCAAATATGATTAAAAATACACAATCATATTTAATGTAGGGTGATGACTTCGGAACAGAAACTACAGAGGAAGATAAAAATATCGCTTTCCATTTCGGCTATCAAGCCGTAGTTGAACGTCGCAGAAGCTTGGGGCAGGTCTCAAGATCAAGAATGCCTGATAAGGTAAAACATTAACCTTTCAATATGTTTATTTTCGTCCATAAATTTAATGTGTAACAACTTTGTTTAAATCAGGGGAGCAGCACTACCGACGAGGAAAATAACCCAGTTTTAGAGCCAGATGTAGATGATCCTCACATGCAACCTGATCATTGTAGTGGGGTCTAGGCCAACAATGCTACTATCAATGAGGGCCATGACGGTAATTAATTTCCACTTATAATTTTTTCTAATTATACCTTGATGGTTGTCCTTATAACGTTTTTTGTTTAAATGACAGAGAATGTTTCCCTTGAGGATCTTACCACCAGAGAGGAAGACAGTGCAACAGTCCCAACGGCGACAACTGGTGCACCAGGTAAATAATCTCATTGCAATTTTTTTTATTAATATTACCGAACTAGTTCAATGATATTTAAAAACTGACAATTAAAATTTAATATTATCTATTTTTGTAGGCGATGCCCCGTCACTGGATGAGCCCAGACATCGTGAATACGCAACTAGGTCAGCAGTGCGGGTTGAAAGGCACGAAACAGGAGAAGAGCACGATGATATTGATGATGTAATTAGGAGCTTTAAAAATAGGAAGAAGAAAAAGAAAATTTGACAATGTAAAATATTGTATTATTATAAGACAAACGTTACCATACTTGGAACGTTTTTTTGCGTTATATAAAAACTCATTTATCATACTATTTTTATGTCAAGCATTAATTGCAATGTTTCCTTGCGTACTTTTTGTTGAATTGTTTTTTTATTAGTTATTGAATTTTTTTTTTTTATGCTCATGAAAGTAAAAAATGAAATATAGATTGGGTATTGGGGAATTGAGAGTGATGTGAGGGGGGGGGGAGGGGCCATAAGAGCTTCCACCTTCACGTGGTTGGCCCTTTTTAGTAGAGAATAATTTATTGGAGCGATTTAATCTTGGAGCAAACCTCCCTTGATCCAGCGTAGCAACAAAAAAGTCACTGTTGACTTAGTTGCTACTCTTTCACATCGTGGGAGGCTTGTTCCAAGTTCATGCGACTCCAATAAATTGTTCTTGAAACGAAGAGGAGCTTATTCAGGTATGTTTTGACATTTTCAACATATGTTCTAACATTATCATAAGAATGCATCTTAGAGTAAAAAATACTACATTAATTACTTGTATTTATTATATAGATAATGATGGATTTTGATTGACTTGGCAGTGCAGGTACAAATCCTCTTGCATCATGAGCAATACAACTTGTCAACGAGGGTCATGTCCAGGATATTTTTGCTTGTGCGCTTGACCAGGTTCGTAATGTCACATTTTTTAAGTTCCTTTACAATTCATAATTCAATATTAAGCTTGTTCATGATTATTATCTAGGTTTTTTGTATGTGTTTTTTCATCTATTTGATTGTAAGCAACTCTGCATGTTTCCTGTTGTTCACTATGATTTCTCCCATTACTACTCCCAGGATGAATCCGAATTTATTGTTACATAGGTTACTTTATTGTTACTATGATTTCTCCATTTACGATTTCATAGGTTACATCATGTAAAGTTTCCAATCTCAGGTTGGTGATGAGCTTTAGTTCTCCAGATTTGGGGCTTTTCTGATATTTTCTCCCTCATGTCATTCCTGCGTCACCTCATTGTTTGAGCATGCCAATTTTCTACCACTTGTACCAATTGGCACATGTCAATCTTTGAGTGGTGCCACATTTCACCTATTTTCGGCCCACTTGACCACCTGAAAAACTCAAATCCACACACCATGTGTCTTTATCATGGAGTGCCACCTGTCCTAGATATTTAGGCCGATAGGCCTTCTGTTATGAAAGAGATCAATTTTTTTTCGTCAACACTTCTTATCTAGGCACGACACCTGTTACTTGTTTAATTTGATAGTCACAGTCTCTCGGGTTACCTTCTAGGTTTGACATACCATTGGTTTCTAGTATATTTCCATGGAATCAGTCTGAAAATACCAGCAACAATCCACACACCTGCAACCGTCGACAGACCTGCCGTTTTAGTAGCTGCATTTCTGCAACTACCAATACACCTGCCGTTTTAGTTGCTGCATTTCGGCAACTGCCAATACACCTTCCGTTTCATTCTCCTGGACTCTGTGTATGCATATTTTTCATATAATTTTATCACGAAGTTGGCTGCAGTGCTTTGACATGCCTTTGAATATTTTTGCAGGTTAGAAGACATTTCAGGCCAGAGCTATTGAATAGACTTGATGAGATAGTTGTATTTGATCCTCTTTCTCGTGATGAGCTTAGAAAATTTGTTAGACTACATATGAAAGATGTAGTGATTCGTCTTGTAGAGAGAGGTGTTGCTTTAGGGGTTACAGATGCTGCTCGATTTGGATCTTGTTCTTCAGGAAGCCTATGATCCTGTAAGTAATCATTTTTTTTCTTTCTTTCTTATTCAGAGTCTATCTTTCCAGGGGATGTGCCCATTATGGTTTGTTATGAGACCATTGTCAATTTCATCACCGTCCCTCATAATATGTTTGATTGTGTTTATAAATAATAAAAAATTATTACACCAAACAATAAACAATTAACTGTACTATGAGTAATATGATATCTTGAAATAATTCTCATTATAATTTCATAACCTCTGCTCTCACTTGGTGTTGTCTATATCACTAAGTGTCTCTTCTTTAAAATTATAGTTACAGCAGACAATGAACAATCAACTGCACTGTGAGTGATATCTTGTAATAATTCTTATTATAATTTCCTAACCTCTACTCTCACTAGGTGTCTATATCACTAGGTGTATCTATTTTAAAATTATAGTTTCAATGGTAGATAAATTTTTATCTTAAAATTATAGCTTTTATGGTGATACCTTGTGATTGATAATGCAGTTTGAAGCAGCTTTGGCTTTGACTAATATAGTCTCAAGAACCTCTGAGAATACAAAGGTTGTGATTGATTACGGGGAACTGCCTATATTTGTGGAACTTCTTACCTCTGGGAATGATAATGTTCGAGTATAGGTAGCACGTTTATTTTAGAGGCATAAAATTATTCTTCCCAACTATCTTTATATGTCTGTAATTTTGGAATTTGATTTAAAAATCTAGTACCCAACTTCGAGTTCAACTGGTGTTCGTGTAAGGCTGTTTGGGCTTTGGGAAATATTGCTGGAGCCTCTACAACATTTAGGGATCTTTCCCTCAGTCATGGAGCTCTGAGGTAGGTGCTTTCCCAGTTGAATGATAGTGCCAGAATTTCAATGATAAGAAATGCTACATGGGCTTTGTCAAATTTTTGTCGTGGTAAACCCCAACCATTATTCGAACAGGTAAGCAGAATACATTTTCTGCCTCTTCTTCTTAGTTCGCAGATAATGTGGATTTTTTTTTATAGATCTTGGTGCTTGGTAGATTTGGACGTAATATGGACCTAGGCACTTGTTCATTACAATGACTCTATCATCAGGTTTTAGAAAATGCTCAGAAATTTGGGTTTCACAAGGGGATTACCCTTGCTTGCAATTATCAATTATCAATCACATTCAAAAAAAGTCTTTCGTAGCATTGTTGAGCTCTTTGTAGGTGAATTTCCGAGGCAATTTCACAATATCTAAACTAAATTTGTCTGTCCTTTTCAATACTCGCTCGTAACGAGCGTACAAACAACGAGCACAATGAACAACAGAAACACCTCCCTGCAATGGCTCGCAACTACCCTCTCCGCACTCATGAATGACTACACCTCTTTTCTCGAACAGTAATCGGAGCCGAAGGTACTGGAGCTTTAATTAGATCATGGAATTCAACATCCAAAATAGTATCAAATTCCACTGCAATAGTATTCCCCGGCGAGGGAAACAGTTCATTGAGACCTATTGGACTCATCACCCCCAAATAGCCTCCAGGGCTACCCAGAGTGTGATCATCTTTGTTGCCGAGTATATTTTTATTTTTTCAGTGAGAGTTTAGGGTTTCTCTAACATAGCTTCAGAAATCCAATTCAATGCCTGCTTGAATATCGTCACATAATACTTATGGTTTGGATTGATGATAATGCTCTGAATGGTTGGTTGATTCATAAGAACCACCAATATAGTCATCTTGAGATATTTCAAAAGTTTTATCGGGTTTCCTTTTTCACCGTTTCTAGTGGGTGGGATGGTGTGGGGTGATCCATCAATACTGGTGCTCTTGTAGAAGGGAATTTGTTTTTGGGGATATAAAGGAGCATTTGATGTAGATATCCCATTGGATGCATTCATAGATGGGAACGAGAGGTCAAAAATTTAAATTAAAAATATGCAACCTCTAGCATGGCAACTTGAAAGCCGCGAGAGACACTGGTTAAAGATTGTTTTGTGCTAGCCTTAATATATTCATGATTTCTTTCTATTATCTTAATGCAAATATACAGTCTGGTATCATTAAAATGAGGATTGTGGTTGTATTTCTCTTTGGTTGTTTCTCTCTTAATTCTCCAGAAGTTGCCAAAAGTTGCAATAGTTGTTTAGTTTTCCTATTACAAATTAAAAGTGGTTTTTAGCAATGGGAGTCATGTTTTTTAAGGTTCATACTAATATGAAGATCTTGTAATTCTATATTCAAGATAAGAGAAGAAGATGGCCTCTGCTTTGGGCGGTATGACAACAATTGCCACATCTACCTCATTGGGTAACAATGGAAAGGGGAAGAAGTTGGTGCAATGTTTGATAATTATGGCAGACAATTGTCTTCTCTTTCAGTTTTTTCACCCATTTCCTTTAATTGCTCAAGCAGAAGAGGGACTCTGAGATTACATGACAGAGAGAAGGCAGCTAATACAAGATCTATGGAAAAGGAGTTGTACTTCAACAAGGATGGCTTAGTCACAAAAAAATTATGGTGTCGCAGAAAAATTGTTTAGTGAAGGTCAACGCACGTGAAATCACTCATGGATTCTTCTCGTCCACTTATATTCGATTTTAATGTGTTATTTTAATTTTTCATGGAGGTTGGCATATGGTCTGGCATTCAATTGCACACTTACTAAAAGCATTGTCAATTTGTCTTGCAGGCAGTGTGAACAAACTTGTTGATCTTGTTGGAGTCACCCTTGGGGTGAAGGGAAAAATGTTGTCTTGGAGAGCAAGCATGGTTCTCCGAAAATAGTTAATGATGGTGTGGCAGTAGCTAAGGAAGTAATTTGTAGATGTGTGTTCTGGTTTTCTTTTTAACGTTGTATTAGTTCCCCCTCTTAAATGTCTTAGATTTGGTAGGCATAATTTGAAAACTCAAAGGTGAAAGGAAACATATTTGTTACCCAATGTTGTACTTGGCCTATGGACTAGCGACATTAGAGTAATGTATAAAGCTTTTCACCCTAAAAACTGAAAGGGTTATGGCTGAGTCAAATTTTATTGTTATTGACAGTGTAATGAAATGTATCTCAATGCTATGGTTTTGGCCTTTTTATTGGTTGAATTAGAGGACCCAGTTGAAAATATTTGGGCCAAGTTGGTAAGGCAAGCTATGGCAAAGACAAATGATTTAGCTGGGGATGGAACCACAACATCTGTTGTTCTTGCACATGTTGTAATATTGAAAAATTCCAGAACAATGAATGGAGAATAAATCTCCCTTCCTCTAACACAGAGAAAATAAAAAATTTCTTTGACAGGAGACAGAGTTTCAATACTTTGAAAACAAAACTTATTCCTTTCAATAACTCAAAAAAAATATTACACTTCTTCTCATCGAGAGGGATTACAAAATTATGACCGTTACAAAACGCATACATAAAACCAACTCACCGTTTCAACTCACCGTTCATTCAAAACCTGTAACAAAACAAACATACTCTGTCTCTAAGACACTCTGCTGTGTTTTTCCCTTTCGCACTGCTGTGCATACACACTTAAACAGTTACACTCAGTTTTTCACTTTTTACACACTGCTATGTAATAAAAAATTTACGTACTGTCTATAAAAAAAACTACCAAGCTTTTTCGACCTTTTTATTTTTATATGCCGGAACATATAAAACATATTATAATAAACCTTCTTTTAAAAAAAATAAAATTAAAACTAAATTCTATGGCCCACCTTTCATTTCGCATATGATATATATATAACATATGTTTAAAACATATGTATATATTAAAGCATACATAAAATTAAACTATCAAAACATTAAAGAACCCTTTCCGTCAGACTTCAAAAGTCCGAATAGATTGAATTTCAAACCAAATTCGCATTCCAAAATGGGATGCTGACGTCTGCCTAATTTGTAACGCGAATTCTCAATCCAATGTGCCTTATAAAAAATTCGGGTCCAGTTTTCAGGTTTTCAGATTCCCTTCAATTTCATGTGATCCAATATTAATGCTCCACATGTCCTCCTTTTGAATTTACAAAACTGTCGGGTAAATTTCTGTTTGTTTAATTTCTGGTTGGTGAATTGCGTTAATGCTGGTTGTTGTGTTTAAATACAATCCTGTACAGAAATATGGTTGCGGCCGTCTACAAAAAAACTTGCAAGAATTTTAAATGCTGAATTAAATTTCTGGATGGCATGCAAGCAACCTCCAAAAAAAAATCTTGTTGCTGCATCCGTCCTTCTGCTGCAGCAGTTGAAGTTAAAATTCAACAGCACAGGGTTTAATAAGTGAGGGTGTAAAGGTAACTTTTTGTCGATAGTACTGGATTAAGGTCATCTATTCATTTTTGTAGGGTCTTATGGTGTTTGGTTTTTTAGTTTTGGGTTGGGCTTATTGAGTCTAAGATAGTTTTTGAGTGAAAAAATTGCTATTAGGTATTAATTTTTTTTGGTTATTTTGTCAAAATTTATGAGCTTGTTAGGAAATACAAAACTAACAATGGTTGTATCTTAAATTTGTGGAAAATAATTTGAAATGAAACCTTTTTGTTTAGGTTGTTGCAGCAGGTGCAAACCCCATTCAAATTACTAGGGGCATTGACAAGAAAATAAAGGCCCTTGTTTCGGAACCCAAAATTTTGTCAAAGGAGGTAAACGCTTGCCTTTTGAGTAGGGTGGTTTTCCTTTTTGCTGATGGTTTGGTGTATCTAATTGAATTAGTTGCCTAAGGTATTTTTGGTTGCAAACTCCTTTTCATTTTTCATATAGTATTGGCCTTGTGGAATACATTTGATTGTGTGGTCTTGTTAGATCTACAACATTTGTAGTTGTTTAGTCTTATGGCTGAGGTGCACTTTTATTATGGAAATAGTTGATGCAATATTGTCATTTAATCCTTACTGCAGGGTAGCATGTTGAGAAGTTTCTTGTGAAACATTTGGTATTCAAAATGACACTCTTTCCTATACAGCATCATGCACTTGACTTCAAAATTCATATTCAAAGTGTGCCAGACAATTCTTGCAAAAATTCAAATATTTATGTTGTTTTAAACCATTATCGTTTTCATGTATTGGATGCTGAAAATGAGAAAAAGACTTTGGTATGAAACCAACTAGTGAATAATTTCCAGCAAAACAACCACTTCCAAGACATGATTTAGAAGTAGAACATATGTACTTATGAAGCATAGAAAGATATCCTGATGCATTGTCAATGTTTGGCTAGGGTTATTTTTGGAGAAAATAACTCCTTATTCCTAGAATAGTGATCTTCAATACAAGTAAATGCCAGAGAAGAGAGATCATCGTGTGACATAAACCCATTAACAAAAGTGAACAGGGAATGATTATTAATTATGGCATACTAAGTTGTCAGTGATTTTGACTATTTGTCTTTAACATGTAAAAATGTTAAATTCCAAACTTACATCATCATGGTTTGGCATCATGAGCTTGACTAATTGTCCTCCATGCTCATAATTTCATTGTTGTATTCATATCTATAAACAACGTTTCAAATAATAATAATAAAGTTCTATAAGAAAAATCCAGACCTCCATGCTGCTCCTCCTTGTGAGACAAAGTCAAAATTGCATTACACAATCTGACACATAAGAATCTCCTATATCCTGGTGGTATGTATCCAAATTCTTATAATAGTGTCTTCAAGACTTATGTTGACATTGCCAATGAGATATTTAAGTAATGAAAGATGGAGCCTTCTTCATTGTTGTATATGTAACAATCTTTTATTAATATAAAAATTGATGGTTTTGTCTTTCTGAAAATGAAATGTAAAAATAATTTATTGTGGTCAATTGAATTTTTTTTTTTTAAAGCTTTTCATTATGGAAGGGCGACATAGATATATGCCCTTCTAATTGAAATTCGGACCTGCCCTTCAAATTTTATCACTGTGTGGGACCTTAACAAACAATAAAAATATTCCGCCGCGCGTTATATAAAACATATAACAAAACCTTTGTAAAAACTTCAAATGAACCCTTTAGCCGTGGGTATTTCATCACGAATTGATCATTTTACCATGTACCTTCTTCTAGAGGAATATTCTTCCACTTTATTAGGTACTTTATAATGGTTATATGTCAAAGAGATACAAAATGTTTATCTATAACTTTTTGTGGTTCAAGAGTCAACTTTCATTCTTCATCTAATTTTGGAAGTTCTATTTACGTTGGCATATTTTTTCCCAAAACCTTTTTTAGGCAAGATACATGAAAAACCTTATGAATGCAAGAAGAAGGAAAATATAACTTCTATACCACTTGTGCAATCCAATGAATAATTATTTAGGGCCATAACATTTTTGAGCTAATTCTTTATTCTTCTTTTTCTTGAATGAAGATTTCTTATAATGCTATAATCTAAAAAATACCCAATTACCCTCCTCAAATTGTCTTTCACTTCAATGTTGTTCCCCTTGTTGTTTTATCATGTTTCATGTCATTTTAAGGTTTTCCATAATAATTTTGAAAGTTTCTTTAGTATTTTCCATATGTGACTCTGTTTCCTATACTTTGGACTTATTTTGCAAAAAGTATGAGATACTAGGAGTTGGATATCCATAAAGGGCCTTAAATGGGGAAATTTTAGTAGATGTCTGATAGGTAGTATCATATTACCATTCTTCCTTGATGAACCCACTTCATCCATTAAGATTGATTTTCTAAAGAGTAACATTGTAGATAACCTTAAAAACATTTGTTAACTATTTTTGTTTGACCATTTGATTGTGTTTGATATGTAGAACTCATGGCAGCTAGTGTTTCTCCACTCATATTATATAATTATTTCCAAAAGTTTCTTGTTACTATTACTTTAGGAAAACCATGAAGACTATGAATTTCTTTCACGGACACTTCTGCCACTTGGCTTGTTGTTTATGTACTTTGGGCTCTACAAAAAAAATCTACAAAATTTGTCTATATAAATGACCACAAAAATGTAATACTTACCTTTATATTTCAGTAACCCTGTAATAAATTCTATTGATATATCTTCTAGTATTTGAATATGTATGTGGAATGGTTAAGTAACCCTAGAGATTTTACTATCTCTCTTTTATTTATTATGCAAACCTGACCTTCTCTTACAAAATTTTGAATATCTTTCTTCATTCCTTCCAAAAATATATTTTTTGATCCTTTGAGATGTTTTAAGGAACCCTGTGTCCTACCATCAGAGAGACATGGAACTCCCTTAATATTTGTTTATTCAAATATTCTTGCGTGCATAAAAATATTCTACATTTGCACCAAAGTATATCTCTCTTTCACTCCCAATGCTCCATAGAGTTCATCCCATCCTTTATAAATTTTAGTTTTTGTTTAGTACTATTGTCATTTTTCCATTATGGCAAGCTTCTTCTAGCCACTAGGAATAGAAAATGTAATTGGATATAAATTTGAGGCCTCTTCTATTTTAGAAAGAGCATCATGTACTAAATTTTCCTTACCCTTTTTGCAGATTATCTCAAAATTAAAACTTTGCATTTTTTCTCCTCATTTTTGTTAATCTTCTATGAAAATCATAGCTTCAAAAAATACTTTATGCTATCATGGTATACCTTGACTTTAAAGTACCTCCCAATGATATACTATCCCCATTTTTTGTTGCATTTAATATTGCTTCCATTTATTTTTCATACGTAGAATTCACCAAATATTTTCTTTGAATTCCTTGCTTTTAAAAGCCAATGATATCCCTTATTGTGTTAATGTTACGTAAATTCCTTGTCCTAGTGCCTCACACTCTACTATGAATGTTTTACCAAAATTAGGTGCAACCGATGTTGGTGTAGAAGACATGGCATCCATTAAAAGAGAGAATGCCAAAGTAGCCTCTTCATTCCATATAAATGATATTTTCTTCAAGAGATATGTGAGTGGACTTGAAATGCATGCATAATTCTTAACAAATTATCAATAATATCATGTAAGTCTAAAAAATCTTCTAAGAACCTTGATTTTCTTAGGAATAGGTCATTTTGTAATAGTTTGCATCTTTTGAGGCTCCAACTTCACTCCTTCCTTTACTCCTTCCTTTAAAACAATATGAACCAAATACTCGAATTCTTATTTCCCAAAAGCACATTTGGATATTTTTACATAAAAATGATTGTTCTCAATAACTTATATAACTTTTCCACATGTTTAGTGTGGTATTCCCATGATTTATTATAAATATGTGTATTATCAAAGAAAACCAACAAAAATTTTATAAGATGGGATCAAACAAAATTGTTCTTAAGTCGAGCCCGCCAGACTTCAAAGGGCGATAAACCATAATTCAAACCAAATTCGCATTCCAAAATAGCCTGCTGACATCGGCCAATTTTGTGACGTGAAAACCAAATGAATTCTGCCCTAATATTTTTCGGGTCCAAAGTTGGGTTGGCGTACGGAGGGAGAGTTGTGACACAAATTTCTTATCAAATTCGCCCTAATCTTTTTCGGGTCCGGATTTCCACTGCGCGAGCGACCCAAACAAAGATCCGCTCCAATCAATTTCTGTCACGTGTCCTCAATCAAAAGTTGCCTTGTTCCCAGATATAGGTGCATTCGACGACGTTTAAGGCAATGGGACATGGATGTGGCGATTTCATATCAATCGCATTAAGTTTTAACGCTGTTCAATTAGCCGATATTTAAGTTCCAAGGTTTTCACATCAAATCGCATTAAGTTTTAACACTGTTCAAGATCAGACCTTCAATCCTGTTAGCAATTCCGCATGCTCCAATATGATCTGGCCTTCAGCTCTCATTAATGAGAGATTAATTATGACGGGCATTCTTTGATTGCATTGCAGTCGGGTCGATAAAATGGCGTTTCGCTATGGTTTTTCAGACGAGCCAATTGCTGGGTTACACTGCCTGCTCACTGTGATGAGAAGGAGAAGTGGCCAGTTGAACTGCTGCTTAGACCTTGGTGCATATCTGCATTTCTCTCGATCTGGTCTGTGTCTGTCTTCCTCTGTTTCTTGGAATTCTGCTTCTCCGTCTCGTCTTGTGCCCACTGCTGAGACTGCACCCATGCGTCGCCTGCATCAAAGGATGTGTTGCCGCAGGGGGAGCACTAGAGGTCAACCCCTGCGCACTCCCTCCAGCCCCTCAACCGAGTCGTCTTCCCAGTCCAGTGATTATTACATAGGTCGCTATCCAAACACTAGGAGTGGGCGGGGTCAGGTTTTATGATCTGGCCACCGTATGGGCTCCCCTGCTCCTCCTTTCCCCACCGCTTCACCTTCTCCCACGATGCGCACTGCACTTTTTTCCTTTAATTTCTCTCTGAACCGGCCATGAATCACAGCTTCAATCACCGTGGTTTTCCGTGAGGAGGCCCAAATGGAGGAACAATGCACCTGTCCGGCGGGTCTGAGTTCAGAAAAAGTCGGCCAGCATTCGGGCCTTCAGGAGGGGAGCGGTGGCACAAATGTGGAGATAGCACCTGGCGATCCTGGACCTTCCAAAGGATAGTTCTGAATCGTCGAGGAACCACCGGAGGAGTAGTTTGGTTAATTTGGTGTTCTTGCTTCGCAGGCCCACTTAATTGGGCATGTTTTAGATTATATTACTGTGCTGGACCTCTGTAATATTTTTGAATTCTATAAACGTTCAAGACTGGTTTCCCCATATGAGGGCAGTCTTCTTTTTTGATTTTTTGATGAAAAATTTACCATAAGTCTGGGCAATGTTTTTGACTAAAGTCATGCTATAATTTTATTCCCACTGTTAATAGATTAACTTTACTTAGAAAAAAAAATGTTGCCCTGTTTCTATTTTAAACCTGTTTTTTGAAATACAAAGCCATGTTTATATGATTGTTTATAGTCGAAGCACTACGGGGTGGTTTATTATATTAATATTTCACGGTGGAATTATGTTCATAATAATTGGAAAAAAAAAATGTTGCCCTGTTTCTATTTTAAACATGTTTTTTGAAATATAGAGCCATGTTTATATGATTGTTTATAGTCGAAGTGTTGCGGGGTGGTTTATTATATTAATATTTCACGGTGGAATTATGTTCATAACAATTGGAAAAAAAAAATGTTGCCTTGTTTCTATTTTAAACCTGTTTTTTGAAATACAGAGCCATGTTTATATGATTTTTTATAGTCGAAGCGCTGCGGGGTGGTTTATTATATTAATATTTCACGGTCTAATTATGTTCATAACAATTGGAAAAAAAAATGTTGCCCTGTTTCTATTTTAAACCTGTTTTTTGAAATACAGAGCCATGTTTATATGGTCTACGTATTATAATCTTTCTCTGTATATCTACAGGAACCTTTTTGCTATGAACAGGGTGGATGCTGTAGCAGGCTACTAATGGAAACAAGCGAGCCTGAACCTTACATCTCGGATGCAACAGATGGTTACTAATTTTGGAATCAAGCGAGCCTGATCTTACAAGCGAGCCTGGGTTTCTGCAGATAGTTTTTATTTCTGGGAACAAGCGAGCTAGAACATACAATCGACCCTAGGTTTATACATATTTTTTCTCTATCATGGATGCTTTTTGCGTGAGGCATATATCAACAGTACATGTCTCTGCACATTTCCTGTATCCACTTTATGATACTATTTTATGTGTTGACAGGTTATCACTTTGCCTTCAAAACTAGCGATGCTGGTTTATTGATATGGTTTGATGGTATTTTTATATTTTGGACATATCACACTCCTCACATGATTAGCGTTTTTCTCTGTTCAAGGATTTTGGGTACTTTAATTTGTACTTGGAACAATGGACGTCGGTACTCTATCTGTTTCTTTACTATTCTACATACTGCTATTTCACTTTCTTATAGATGCCTTGGGCATATTTGGATGCTTTCTCAGATTGTCGATAATCTCCATGTGGACCGTTACTGGGTTTTATATCATGTCACTATATGTGACATGGGGTATTTTTCTATCATTGTCTGGGGTGGGACTTCCACTTTTCTGGATGGATATTTGGGTTCCAATCTTCAGATGTGAAAATGTAATGACTTCATGGACTATTTCACTTCATATAATATATTCAAAACAATGTTTTTTCTCTTGTGAAAAAAAAATGATTGTTTATCACTCTGCCTTCAAAACTAGCGATGCTGGTCTATGTTGCTGGTTTATTGATATGGTCTGATGGTCTTTTTATATTTTGGACATATCACACTCTCACATGATTAGCGTTTTTCTCTGTTCAAGGATTTTGGGTACTTTAATTTGTATTTGGAACAATGGACGTCGGTACGTACTCTATCTGTTGCTTTACTATTCTACATACTGCTATTTCACTTTCTTATAGATGCCTTGGGCATATTTGGATGCTTTCTCAGATTGCCGATAATCTCCATGTGGACCGTTACTGGGTTTTATATCAAGTCGCTGTATGTGACATGGGGTATTTTTCTATCATTGTCTGGGGTGGGACTTCCACTTTTCTGGATGGATATTTGGGTTCCAATCTTCAGATGTGAAAATGTAATGACTTCATGGAATGTTTTACTTCATATAATATATTCAAAACAACGTTTTTTCTCTTGTGAAAAAAAAAATGATTGTTTATAGTCGAAGCGTTGCAGGGTGGTTTATTATATTAATATTTCACGGTCGAATTATGTTCATAACAATTGGAAAAAAAAATGTTGCCATGTTTCTATTTTAAACTTGTTTTTTGAAACACAGAGCCATGTTTATATGATTGTTTATAGTCGAAGCACTGCGGGGTGGTTTATTATATTAATATTTCATGGTCATTGGAACGCCCACAATTCATAACAAATATTGGATATTTACTGTCCTATTTTAAGGTTTCATTTTTTTTTTTTAAATTGAACCCGCCGTCAGTATATCGACGCCTTGTAAGCGTCGGAATTTCGATAGCTTAAAAACGTCGGAAGAGTGACAGTATAAAAACTTCGGACGAGTGACGTTCAAAATGTCGAACCACATTTCGATGAAATTGCGACAGTTTAAAAACGTCGGAAGAGTGACGTTCAAAACGTCGGACCACATTTCGTCGGAATTGCGACAGTTTACAAACGTCGGAAGAGCGACGTCCAAAACGTCATACCACATTTCGTCGGAATTGCGACAGTTTACAAACGTTGGAAGAGCGACGTTCAGAACGTCGGACGACATTTCGTCGGAATTGTGACATTTTACAAAAGTTGGAAGAGCGACGTTCAAAACGTCGGACCACATTTCATCGAAAGTGCGACAGTTTACAAACGTCGGAAGCGCGAAAATTTGGGAAACGTCGGAAGAGTGACACTTGTTTGGAAGTGACGGAAAATGTGTCGGTAATGCAACACTTTGTAAGTGCGTCAGAATTGCGGTGGAATGGAAAACCACATTTTTCCCGTCCTCGAACTGTCGCTCTTGTGATGACTATGTGTTGGAATAGCGACGAATTGGTCGTCGGAAATTGGGCCAAATTTTCTAGTGACTATTTCATGTTTCAAGCATGTAGGATGCTTTGATTTTTGTGAAAATGTGTAGTAGGTGCAAAACCACCCTGAGCTAACCAGAATTTTTATAATTAACTTGCATGAAAAAAAAGTTAACCTTGCATGGGTCAATTTTGGGTTATCTACAGATGTTATTGCCAATGCCATAGGCATACCTAGTGTAGGGGAGAAATGGTTCAAGCAAGCCAATCTAGACATCAGGTACTTTGAACCCTACCTAAAACCTAGGTATAAAGACCACCACAACTATATATTTCCTTTTTCACATCTTCTTGATAGATATGCACCCATGATGAGGATCATAATGAATTATTTCACATGTGAAGGAAGATTCTCCCGTCTTTACTCATATCACATCAGACTACTTATGCATTTTACTAGGGTGAGGATGCTGCATATACCCTATTACCTCTACAGAAGAATTGAAAAAATGGCCTATATAGTGCAGAAGAGAGATTTCCCTCAGCAGATGCAAAGCCTTTTCCATCACTCACTTATTAAAATGGTTGCTATGCACCAACTACAACAGAAGGGTATTCCATGGGAAACCTTCATTGCCAATGAGGTGTTCACCACTCCACAAGGCCAACAAGATCAAGATGTCCCTTCATCTTCTCATCCTCCCATTCGTCTTTCACCATCACACCCCACTACACATGCATCACCATCCACTCACATTCCTTCACCTCAGGATAATCCTCCTTCATCACCCTCTCATATTCCCTCACCATCATCTCATGGTACTAGTGCATCTAGCAAAAAGGGATATGGAAATGAGGAATCAAGAAATGATGAATCACACAATGAGGAAGAAATCAATAAGGGAGATGGAAATGAGGAATCAAACAATGAGAAATTAGTTAGTGAGGAAAAGATCAGTGAGGGCAGTGAGGCAAATAGCAGTGAGACACATATCAGTGAAGCAGATGGCAATGAGTCAGAGAGCAGTGTGGATGATGGTAGTGGGTCAAACAGCCATAAGAGAAGTGATGATACCAATGATGATGGCAATGATAAAGGTAGTGATGAACGCAATGATGATGGCAGTAAGACAGATGGAACTGAGATGTGTAACATTGAGCCTTTTTCTTTGACCTACCAGAGGGGAAATAGGCATGTGTTTTTTTCCCTTAAGAGGCAAGGGGCCATGCCTTCTACATCAACCAAGCAGCTTGAAAAAGGTAAGGAAAAGGTCATCAATGAAGAAGAAGAAGACAAGCATGAAAATGAACAGGAGTTTCAACTTATTCACCTTGACAGTGATGATGAAAATGAGCAGAGGATCACTAACATGCTGCTTAAAAGAAAATATGCTCAGATTAAGGTTTGAAAACCAATCTAGGTAGGGATAAGAACATGATCCACTTTTTTGAGGCTGAAAACAAGGAGTTGGAGGCAGAGAAGGCCATCTATGAGATCAGAGCTATCAGAGCTTAGAAATAGGCTAGAAGAGCCAAAGAAAATATAGATGAGGTCTTGGGCACTCATGATGACACTGAAGAAGAGGAAGAAAAACTTCCTAGGAGGAGGCCAAGGACAATTGGCTTGAAGAAGGCTCTCGCTAAAGAAAGAGAGCAAGAGACAACATTGGTAGAGCAGCTCACTCCAAGTGAGCTGCTTGCCATGGAAATAGACTATGATAGGTAATCTTTGTTAGAGAGGGCTAATGTACCCTTAGAGGATCAGCTAGAGAAGACCAAGAGGGACCTTGACATGCAAAAGAAGATGGCAAGGAATTATGCCTTAAGAAACAATATTGCAAGAGCCAAGCTCAAAAGAGACCTTGAAAAGATTCAAGCCCTAAAAGAGGCAAAGGAAAAAGAAAAAAATAACATTTCTTCTGATGCATCCTTACAAGCATCCCAAACTGTTGGGTTTGTGTTATATTCTTTCCACAACTAGTCACGCATGGGGGGAAGACAAAAGCTCTTGTACGTTGCGCCGGGCGCAGCAGGGAGGTGACAGGGGGGCCGACAACCCCCCCTATTTGGGGTCTGGGGCAGCACCCCGGTAAAAAAAAAATTGGACCCTATTTTTCAGTGGGCGGACCCGCCCATGGTTTTGTGCATGGGTTTGCACATGGTTTTGGGGCATGATGTTTTTCGGCCCTTGGTATTTTGTAGATCTGGTCAAGGGAACTATGGTTATGTTCTAATCCAGGGTTAATAGATTGGGGTTTATGTATGCTTCATAATTTATATATATGTGTTGTAACACTAAAAGGAATATAATTAAAAATCAAGCTAGTCGTCCCGATTTGGGATCTAGGGGAAAATCTCTGTGTATATCTGTTTTATGTTTTATGCTCTCGCTATTGTTTATTTTCTGTTTTTAAGATTTGTTTTCAGATAATTTTTTTACAACTTTAAAACCTACGCAAACATGATCAGCAAGACAAATCCATATTTTGGCACATTTTGAAGATTTTGAGTTTTTGACTGTTTTGAAGGGTCAAGCACGCAACGCCATTGGCGTTGCGCTCTTTTTTGGGGAACTCAATGGAGGAAAAATTTTCATTTTTGTGTTCATCAGGCCAAGGACATCACTCTCACAAAATTTCAGCTTATTTCAAGCACAACTAGTCCTCCAAAAGTGCCAAAAACAAGCAAAAAATCAACTTTCTGCCCTATTTTCAGAACTGGCGCTGCACCCTGAGTAGTATTGGAAAAAGTGGTTTTTGACTAGGAAAATGGACACCAATAAGGAAACTAAAGGAATTTTTGGAAACCAGACAGGACAGGCTTTCCAATGAGCTATCATGGAGCTTATTTAGACACCGAGAAGGCCACCAAATCGAGCTGCAAAATGACCAATTTTTCCAGATTTGGCTATGCACCCTTGGCCTGGCACTGCGCCCTTGAACCTTGGCGTTGCACCCTTGCTTGAAATTCAACAAAAGACACTTGGAGTAAATGAAAAAGATGTTTTCAAGGATTATTAGGCAAATATCTCCAAAGTTAGATGAGGAGTTATGTTAGAATTTATTTTTGCATTTATTAAGTTAGGATATTTGTGCCTTGGGCCTTGCATGGTCTCATTGGACAAAAATGGAATTTATGATGTAATTAATGAAATTTTGGAAACTTAGCTATGGTTTTAGTCCTCCTTTGCAAGTTAAATACTGCATGGAGGCCTCATTATTCATGTTCTTGGTTGATTTTTAAACTCAATATCATAGACTTGGAGTTGAGGAGAAATTGGCTTTGGAGTTTTTTGAATGCTTTGGTTTGAATGGAAATGGAGCAAGCACATTTTCAGGATTCATGAGCATGGTTAATGGTGTTGTCTTTCTGATTTAGTATGTGTCTACTTATTTTTCATATTGTTTCATCTTTCTCTTGCATTAGAACATAAAATTTAGGCTAAGATATGCTGTTAGAGGTACCTTAGGTCTGTCTGTGTCTATTGCTCTAATGTTTTCCTCTTCTAGGCCAGATTAGAGAATTCTTAGTTTCTCTCTAGTTTCACTTAGCTTGTTTTTCTTAATAATGATTTAATGGAGCTAATTCCAAAGAATTTTATGGTTAGCCCTACCTTTGGTATAACTAAAACATTGTCTTTGAGGTCTTTTCTTTGAAGTATTTCTAATTAGGGTTTGGCTGAAGAGGTTTATGGTTTTCCTTGCCCTTTTTTTCATCTTAAATGGTTTCTTTGAAGGTATTTGTATTTTTATTAAGGATTTTAGGAGTTCCCTACTCTTTGATTATTACTATATTTTATCTTAAATGTTTTCTTTTCCTGAAGGTGAAATCACTAGAGAATTTACAAGTTTCTTGCTCTCTAGGGTTGGCTGGATTTTTGTATTAATGTTTACTTGCTAGGGTTTGGTCAAAGAAGCTTATGGAATGCCCTATCTTTGGTTATTTATTTATTCATAGTGTTCGTAAAGACTTCTCTTGTTATAGTACATGTTAAAGGATTCTTAACTGCCCTTATTACCTACTAATCTCACAATTTATTGTTCACTTCACTCACATAAGCCTTGAAGATCCATTTGGCTTTGTTAAACTTGACCTCCGAACCACCCTTGACCTATTGTTGTACTTTTCAAGACCTTTGCAAAATCCATAGCCCAATGGTTTAAAATTATCTTAATCTATCTATTCTGCTTGACAAGCAATCCAACCAAACAAAACAAAGAAACAAACCCTCATCACTATAACTAGCCTAAAATCAAAACCCTAAAATCAATCAAGTTTACATATTTTAGAAAAATATAGAGAGAGCCCTCTCCGAATCCAGGAAGGCTAGGTCCTAGGACTCCAAATAATGGTTTGATGTTACCCTTGTTCAATTTGGTCTTACCAAACAAATTACAGGGACCTAACACCTTTGAAACACTCACTTGGAGAAAATGCATTATTCAGATCCATGCCTCTAAAATTATCATTTGCAGGAAAGTCTTCATCCCCCCCTTCATAACTAGTGCTCTCATAATCCAGAGGATTAGGATTTATTGGAAAATATGACTCTATTTATAGTCAAATTATCATTTGTAGGAAATTCTTCATGCTCAACCTCATCAGTGGTGGTTTCGTAATCCTTAGGATTAGGACTACGTGGAAACATTGAATCTCTATTTAATGGAAATTCTTCATTCTCCCCTTCCTCAGTGGTTCTCTCATAATACTTGGGATTAGGACTAAGTGGATGTAGGAATTTATAGGGTAAGTTCCTTAGATCAAAAACCAAAGGTCACTCCTCACAAACATATCAAAAATTAGTACACCAATATATCACATGGTTAAAACCCTCGAAGAGGGAAACAGTCCATGGCCTGAGCCAACATGGCCACTTTAGGAAATTTATTAATATAAAAAGAAAGTTTACATATGTTTATCCCATAAATGGTTACCAAAAAAATGACCCTCCATGCTCTTTAAATAGAGATCATGGACCAATCAGGTGTTAAGCCACAGATCAAGTGTCGTTAATACCGAAGAGAGAGTGAACCATCAGATCACTACAAATCGTGACCATCAGATAATGAGTTACAAATGTACATAGTAAAGAAACACACTTTACCTAACTCTACACTAGACCAAGTTATACTTAACTATTTCCTATGTGTCGTAATATCCTAACATCCCCCCTTAAGGACAAATTGGGATAGGATTGAAGGATTTACAAAGGTGACACAAAAGGAGCCTATTTCCTATGTGTCGAAATATCCTAACATCCCCCCTTAAGAACAACTTGGGATAGGATTGAAGGATTTACAAAGGTGACAAAATAGGAGAAGGAGGGAGGCATTAGAGCCTACCCCCCCCTTAATGATAACTTTCCTAAACTCCAAGCATGGATCAAAGTTTGGTAAACTTCTCTTTTGTGAGAGCCTTTGTAAAGATATCAGAAACTTGATCATTGGTTGAACAATATTGTACTTCAAGAACACGATCATGATTGAGCTTTCTAATGAAGTGTATATGAAGCTCAATGTGTTTCATATGTTGATGTTGAACTGGATCTTTGCATAGCTAAATGGCACTTTGATTATCACACCAAAGTGTAGTTGGACGTTGCTGATGAAGACCAAATTCAGAAAGGATTTGACGAAGCCACATGGCTTCCTTGTTGGCTTCAATGACACCACTATACTCTGCTTCTACCGAAGAAAGAGAGATGGCACTTTGTTTCTTACAAGAACAACTAATAGGTCCTGAACCAAGAGTGAATACAAATTTTGCAGTAGACTTTCTATCATCAGGGTCACCAGCCCAATCAGAATCAGTGAAACCAATCAATAATGGAGATGCTCCTGCACTGTAATGAATCCTGAACTGAACTATACCTCGAATATATCAAAGTATTATTTTAGTTTCTTTCCAGTGAATTTCATGAGGTTGGTGCATAAAGCAAGCAACAAGACCTACGACAAAGGAAAGGTCAGGACGAGTATGGGTTAGATATAGAAGTTTACTAAAAAGTTGACAGTATAAGGTAGCATCAAATTCAGGCATAGTGCAAGTGACTGAAAGCTTGACTCTAGACTGAAAGGGATAAGGGGTTGGCTTACAGTATTCCATGTTAAATTGGCAT
The DNA here is from genome assembly GCA_034641835.2 of Pinus albicaulis. NCBI lineage: Eukaryota > Viridiplantae > Streptophyta > Pinopsida > Pinales > Pinaceae > Pinus > Pinus albicaulis. The sequence goes on from CM076584.1 coordinate 1,684,328,314, forward strand.
AGAAGATCACAGGCATACTTGGACTAAGAAAGGGTAATACCTTCTTTGGATTGCAAGACTTGAAGACCAAGAAAAAAATGTAAGTGTCCTAAGTCTGTCATTTAAAACTTCTTTTTCAGGCTAGACTTCACATTGTTTATATGGTTTGGATCACTACTAGTAAGGATAAGATCATCAACAAAAAGAACAAGGATGGTGAAGGACTTACCCACTTTCTTGGTGTAGATAGTGTTGTCAGAATGAAACCTAGAAAAGCCATTATCTAATAGAAATCTATCCATTTTGGCATACCAAGCCCGAGGAGCTTGTTTGAGACCATAGAGAGACTTTCTAAGGTGACAAACAAGGCTAGTGTCGTTTTGGATAAAGCCAGCAGGTTGTTCCATGTATATTTATTCATGAAAATATCCATGTAAGAAGGTGGATTTAACATCCATGTGATGGAATTCCCATTTAAAGGAGGCAGCAAGGGAAAGAACAAGGCAGATAGAATTCATTTTGGCAACAAAGGAGAAGGTTTCAGTATAGTCAATGCCTTCAACTTGTGAAAATCCTTTAGCAACAAGACAAGCTTTATGTCTATCCACTTTTCCATCTGGTCCAAACTTTGTTTTGTAAACCCATTTTCATTTGACAAGTTTTCTTCCTTTTGGAAGAGGAACAAGATCCCAAGTATCGTATGCCAATAAGGAACAATATTCTTCATTCATAGCTTCATCCCAATATGGATGACCGGAAGCTTCTTCAAAAGTTTTTGGATCAGGATTTTATGGAACTTGAGCCAATAAGGAAGAGTCTCTTCCGAACTGAGAACGTGTACATCATCGATCTGCAGGGTCACCTGCAAGAGAACATACTGCATCCCGAGTAGAGCAGACCCATCTTGGAAGTTGTGGAGCGGAAGGAATATCTTTAAGAGATAGAGGAGGATTTTAATCCTCTCTGTCATCATCTGAACTAGAAGGAATGCTATCAAAAATAGAAGAGATGGAGATAGGTGGCACATATGCCGAATCAGGCTCGCAGGCCAAAGGTGGCACACCCGTCGAACTAGGATCGCAGGCCGATATATTTTCATCAAATTTTACATCTCTTCTAATGATTATATTTTTGGATTTTGGTTGAAGAAGTTTATATCCTTTGACATCTTCAGAATATCCAAAAAAAATGCATTTTTCACTCTTAGGTTCTAACGCTTTATGTTTCACATCTGGAATATGGGCCCAAGAATCACTTCCAAAAACACAAAAGTGACTTACATCTGGTTTGATTGAGCTCCAGGATTCTTCTAGAGTTACATTCCTTAAAACCTTAGTAGGAGTGCGATTACTATGTAATTTCACAGTTAATTTCTTCTGCCCAAAATTGAGACTAAATCCTTTAGATTTAATCATACAATTAGCCATTTTTTTAAGGTGTGATTCTTCCTTTAAGTTACACCATTTTTTTGTGGATTATATGGAACAATATGTTGCAATTGAATGCCATGCTCAGTGCAAAAGTTGATAAATTTGTTGTTAACATATTCTCCTCCATTGTATGATCTTAACTTAAGAATTTGATGTCCATATTGTTTCTCAAAAAAGGCCTTAAAGGCCAAGAACATGTTAAAAACTTCACTCTTGAGTTTTAAGAAGTATACCCAAGTACGTCTGGAAAAATAATCAATGAAAGTTAAGAAGTACTTGCAACCAGAGAAAGAAAACTAATCCCTAATATGAAAACTATAAAATATTTATTGATATATTTGTAAAATTATTCAAATTTATAATGATTATATATATAGCCTTTATATAATGTTGGTGATTTTTAAGGTAAAATAATTTTATATTGTAAAATTTGGGCGAATCATTTTTAGAAAAAATGGAAATTAGCGAAACTATTTTTTGGAAAAACCATGGAAAATTAGCCCACCTGTGAATATTAGCCCCTAAAATTTTCCATGCACATAAATCATTGTGCACAAGCTGCAAAGGGGCTGAAGCGTGCCAAGAGGCACGTTTTTCAAAACTATCTCGATGATGTTTTTCGAGTACACATCTGAAGCAAACACCATATTGGAAAGATACCATAGGAAGACCTGTCACCATATTTTCTTTACATAAAGTTTGAAAAGAGTGATATTTTAAGTGACCAAATCGCTCATGCCAAAGTTTTCTCACTTCATTATTATGAGCAACAAAAATGGAAGAAAGACAAGATGACCCAAAGTTGTCAAACTTATACAACCTTGTGGAATCATCAGCAATGCTAGTAGCTAAAATATGTCTAGGATCTTTGAGGTCCTTGATTACAACATCATGAGGTGAGAATTCTACTATTTTACCTTCACCTGAAAGAGTTATCTGATAAACAGATAGAAGGTTGCATGACAAGGTAGGAACACACAATACATCATTAAACTGACCAGTATCTAAATGAATGGTTCCAGATCCTACAACACTGAGAGATCTATCATCACCAACATAAATATGTTTGGTGTTACAATTATTTAAAGAAGAAAACATGGCTTTATTTTTGGCCATGTGGTAAGAAGCACCAGAATCAATGAGCCACTCATGAGAATGAGAAGAAGAATATACATTTAATGCATAACCAGATGCTTGAAAACCACAAGCAGAAAGTGCTATTCTTGAAGATGAAGTTGAAGATGTCTCCAAATTGATGTGGTGCTTCTTCATTGTTTCTTCCAAGGATTCCATATTTTTAAAACATTTGGAATCTACATGGCCATCATGATTACAAAAGTTGCAATGTCTATCGGTTTTCTTCCCTTTGTTTTTAGTTTTCCGTATCAGTTTGGTGAGTTTCTTTTTCAGTTTGTGGCTGAAATTTCTTAGGACCCTTGTTTGGTTTAGGACCATATGTTTTAGGATATTTCTTCTTGGTATTATTTTGATATGGTTGCTGTTGGGCTACTAAGGCTTTCTTAAAAGCGCTTCCAAAAGTGATAAGACCAAGGTGTAAGAGTTTTTCTTGTTCTCTTATCAAATAATTTCAAAAGGCATCAAAAGAGGGGTTCTTGTAGGATTTTCCTTGATAAATTATGGCTTCTCTAGTGGAATGGAAGGTGGAAAAAATATAGAGTATGCAGGGCCAAGCTTAGCAAGAATGGAATCGATGAGGCTACCATCTCCCTTTTTGACCTTACAACCTTCTAAAAGAAGTCTAAGGGTCTTGAATTTGGACAAAAAATATTCAATAGAGGAGAAATTATTGGGGTCCAAAGTAAGAAACTCATTTTCAAGCTGGTGTGCCCTGATTTGATTTTGAATGCCAAAAAAAATATTTAGCTTTTTTAGGGCTTCATCAGGGGTGTCAATTTTAAGGATATGAAATCGAAGATCCTGAGCAATCGACCTTCCTATCAACCCTCATGCTTGATCTTGTTTATTTTCCCATTTAGCAGCTTTATCTCCATCATTAGGTTTAGTTTCTTATCCTGTTACTATTCTATAAAGCCCTTTACTTCTAAGTAAATCTACCATGTGAGGTAGCCATTGGAAATAATTGGTGCTGCTAAGAATAGTTGGGCAATAAATTTCCATTTTTTTAAAAACTGAAGCTGAAAAGGGCTGAAACTAACTGCTCCAATGGAAATATCTCAAAATGTTAAGCCAATTAAAAAAAAACAACTCGAAAAACGGCTTATGGATGAAGAAATTATGCCTTTTTTGAAAAAAATGAGTTGTAGATGTCGAATAGTTACAGGAACGGTTGAAATTTGATGATGAAGTTCTACTTTAAAAAAAAAATCCCACCCCTTTAAAAAAACCTTTTTAGAAAGAAGCTTGAGAAAGAGAATTGAACCCAAGACCTCTATTCTCATAAACTAACTTTACACCAAGTGAGTTGGTAAAAGGATTCTATAATTGTTTGAAAGGAGGAAGGGTTTTTTTTTTGTTTTTAGTTTTTTTTTTTAACTCTTTGTTGGGCATGCTTTTTCCTGCAAAAGAAAACAAAATCCGAGCACAAAAAAAACGAAATACAACCCTTACGGCAGATCGTTATATTTTGGTTAGCCTTACCGACAACAATCTCTTTTTTTCTATTTCTGATTTCCCGAGATCACACAAAGACGTGGGGAAAGAGCATACATAGAAAAAAAAATCTCGTCTTCCTGATTATGATTTGCCAAGATCGCACACATCGCAAAGAAAAGAGCATACAGAGAGAAGAGGGAATAGATTTGGCAATAGAAAAAAAAATATATATCGAAATAAACAGAGGGAACTGAAATAAACAAAAAGATTAATAAATATAACTGAAAAACAAATACTTTATACCTCTAGATCTAAAATGACATAACTTGGGAAACCAGAAACCTTTTCGCATGAAACTAAAGGAGTTCCTCATTGTAACAGACACTCCAGACACAAAAAATTCGTTCTCCAAGCCCAAAAAATTTCAGAAATAGTAGATATATAAAACGAAAGTCACATGCAGTCAAGCTAGCTTTGGATTTGGATCAACAATGGATGCGGCACTCAAAATAGCTCTGATACCATGTAGGAATTTATAGATTAAGTTCCTTAGGTCAAAAACCAAAGGTCACCGCTCACAAACAGATCACAAATCAGTACACCAGTATATCACATGGTTAAAACCCTCAAAGGGGGAAACAATCCACGACGTGAGCCAACGCGGCCATTTCAGGTAATTTATTAATATAAAAAGAAAGTCCACATATGTTTCTCTGATAAACAGTTACCGGAAAAATTACCCTCCATGCTCTTTAAATAGAGATCATGGATCAATCAGGTGTTAAGCCACGGATCAAGTGTCCTTAATACCGAGGAGAGAGTGAACTGTCAGATCACTACAAATTGTGACCATTGGATTATAAGTTACAAATGTACATAGTAAAGAAACACACTTTACCTAACTCTACACTAGACCAAGTTCAACTTAACTATTTCCTATGTGTCAGAATATCCATCCTCCCCCTCCCCTTACTCACCAGTGCTCTCATAATCCTTAGGATCAAGAATAAGTGGACGCTTTGAATCTCTATTTATTGGAAATTCTTCATACCCCCTTCATTAGTGGTGCTCTCATAATCCTTAAGCTTAAGATGAAGTGAAAAATTTAACACTGGGAATTCTTCATTCCCCCCTTCATTAGTGGTGCTCTCATAATCCTTAGGATTAGGATGAAGTGGAAATTTTGAATCTGGAAATTCTTCTTCACCCCTTTCATTAGTGATGCTCTCATAATCCTTAGGATTAGGACAAAGTGGAAATTTTGACTTGGGAAATTCTTCACCATGCCCCTCATCACTAGTGCTCACATAATACTTAGGATTAAGACTAAGTGGAATAACTGACTCTCGATTTACAATTTTTTTTTATTTTTTTTTATTTTATTTTTTTATTTTTTTTATGTCCTTCATCAATTCCATTCTCATAATCCTTAGGATTATGACCAAGTCAAAAATTTGACTCTCTATTAATAGTAAACAAACTCATGTTATATTCATCAATATGAATAGAGTTTTTGCATGACGAAGATATTGATGTTGTAGAAAGAAAATCTTCTCTATTAGAAGAATCCATGACTTTAAACAAGAAGATATTGAATGATACAAATGCACTTTTTCTCAATGACAATATATAGCTTAAAGACTAAAAATTCGCTAAATTTTTTCCCTCCAAAGTTTCCTCACACAAACTTTCGCTAAAAAGTTTCCCTCCAAAAATTTTGTTTAAAATATTTCCCTCCAAAATTTTCTTCTAAAATGTATTTGAAAACATTTTACTAAATTGTTGGCTTTGAAATATTTCACCCTACTTTCTATTCAAAATATCCACAAAAATATTGCATTCATGCATTCCTTTGACACTAAAATAATTTTTTTTATTTAAATAATTTAACATTGACTACGTAACTAAATTAAATGTTATAATTTATGTCTTATTTTTTAGCTGAAATTGAATAGAAGTTAATATAAACCTATAATATTAACTACATATTAATTTTCTTAATTTTAATTTTAATCACACATTCATGAAATGCTAAAGCAATCACACAATCTTCGCTATTTAATAACAATTATTGTTTCCATTCCTCACATCACATCAAGTCTTCTGGGTTTTGTTAAAAATTTTGGAGAAAATTTGGGGAGGCATTGCATTGACATCAATAACACATTGAACGAGAGTTTTTTGCATTTGAAAGGTTAGTTTTCCTTCTATTTTGACCATTTAAAGATGGATTTGAGGAAAATTTGTTCTTTTATGGCTTTTATGCTCCAAAACTTTTTTTTTTTAACTTTTTTCCTTTTTTTTTTTTTTGCAATATCATATTTTACAGAAAAAACCACATAAAACACCCTATTTTTTTATGAGTTGTCTTTAATGCGACTTTTTGAAAAGTTTTCCGATCTAATTTGTCTAAAATCCGACAAGAATTCATTGAAATCACAAGTTTAATGGGTAAACTCTGCATAATCGAAGTGCCCTAGGGGTTTTTTAGGGTGTTGGATCCATATATGCAGTCAAAAAACCAATTTAAATAAGACAAATCAAGATTTCAACTCGATTTTTTCCACCAGATTTCGGCCATAAAATCCACTTGAAACTCCAAAAAGTCACATTAAATATAACTCAATTTTTTTATATATTTTTATAATGAAAAAGATGGAAAAAAACTCAAATTTGTAGAGTTTTTAGGAGAAAAAATATAGTTTTTAAGGCTCTTAGGTTCTTTCACCAAAAAAAAACAAGAAACAACCATTCACATAAAAAAAACAGTTATATTTATTTTATTTTATTTTCACAAAAATGCAAATTTTTTTTTTCTTTTAAATTGTAAGGTATGTTTTAATTTTTTTTCATTTAATATATATATATATATATATATATATATATATATATATATATATATATATATATATATTATTAGAATTTTATAAAAAAAATCAATTTTTTGTTATAATTTTATTTTAATTATTATTTAAAAAAATATATATATATATATGTGTGTGTGTGTGTGTGTGTGTGTGTGTGTGTTTTTTTTTCCTAGCCGAGGGTCGGAGGTTAGCAATCGGGTTTGCTTGGGCCGGAGGCCAGCAGGCGGGCCTAGGTAGGCCCGCCCACCAACTTCTGGCCCCCAGCTGGGCGGGGATCAATTCTGGGTAGCCTCGCCCACCGGCCTTTGATACCTGGCTGGGTGAGGGATCAATTCTAGACAATTCCACCTAGTCGGAGGCCAAAGGCCAGCGGGCAAGTTGTTGCATAACACCGTCTGTCGGCTTCTGAGCCTCGGTTGATCGATTCCCAGAATCAACCCCTCGCCCAGTGGGGGGTCGAGTTTGGGAATCGACCCCCTGCCCTTCCGGAGGCTGCCTAGGCCGCCCACCCATTTTTATTTTTATTTCTAAATTTAAAAAAAAATATTAAAATATAAATGTTTATATATATATATATATATATATATAATTTTAATTTATATGGTTTTTAAAAAAATTGTATTTTATTTATTTTATATAAATTAGATTTCGATTAATAAAATATATATAATTATATTTAAAAAAAAATTGATATACATATATATATATATATATATATATATATATATTACAGAGCAATGGAACACATAAAATATGAGGAAACACAAACACAGAAATAACATATAAAACAAGAGAGACACAGATATATGTGGTTCACCCAACTTGGGCTAAGTCCATAGAAATAGCCACTCGTTCCTTTTTATTATCCAGCAAAATTAAGAGACAAAACATACAACAAATCCGCTATAAGATAATCTACTCTCTCACACAATCCCCCTTTCTATTTCTCGCTCAAAATATACACATGATAGATAGGTGCAATACAATACCCTCATACAACAAAGGGGTTGCCTTCTAGGGCAAAAAATACACCCCTTGACCCCCTTGATGGTGATCAAACGACGGGCGACGTGGCCGCCCCATTAAGAACATGGGTCCAACGCGGTGATACATCTACATAGAGAAGATAATCAGGCTCCACACCCAACACACACACACATATATAGATATATTAGGAAGATGGCATAAAAGAAGATCTATGTGAATGTTTCTGGACCAAGGGCAAAAATTTCCAAATCTAAAATTATAGCTAGACTCACAATGGATATTGTTGGATGCACTATGGATACTATTGGATGCACTATAAATACTGCTAGACGTACTATGGATACTATTGAATACACAAAAACTGAGAAACGTAATAAAATTCAAGCAAGTGGCCCATCAAATACATTCAAGATTTTTTTAGAATGGAAGAATGAATAAGAAATAAATAAAACAAAATTTTCATGGCATATTCAAGACAATTAAACTGTTGATGTTGTACATATCTATCTGTATTGTGGTATGATTAACTTTGGTGAATCATATGAGGTGATGGAAAGAGTACGAGACATATGTTTGGTGCTGAATACAGACATTGTTTATGTTATTGCAAGAATGGTTATTCACATGAAAATGTTAGATATCGTCTCTCAAAGGTCTAGTATAACACATATGAAGAATCTACACAATTGTGTGTAGAAATTGCAAGCAACGTTTCAAATAAAATTGTAGGTATGCTTATTTATATTTATGTGTTATGCATTATTGTAAGGATCATTCAAATTTTTATAAATTATTGATCATTGACATATTGTAATTTCTTTTATAGGATTTTGCTTAGAATATTTCAATCATGTTGGAGGATATTTATTATCTGGAGAAAAATGTTATGACTGTGGTCAACACTTTCCACACAGAGACAAAAGAAGAAAGGATAAGGAAGAAAAGATCAATAGCTCGTGACACTACAATAGTACAAAGAGGGGATTAAAAAAGACTCACTAAGGTGGGTCAATCTAGTAAAGCTAAAAATGTTTCTTTTGAAGATGTGGAACATGAAGCTGAAAAATATGTTAGCATTAGTGATGACGAGATTATAACTTTTGTTGAAAAGGAGAAAAAAAAAAAACACCAAAAAAAATGGCCGATGATGTCTCTCTTCTAGCTGATGACGGAGAGCTTGTTTATAAAAAAAGGATATGTTAATTGATAAGAAGAAGAAATCAAATGTTGGTCAACCTGTAAAAGTCATGAACAATAGTGAAGAAAAAACTGAAAGCTCTAAAGGAAACATAGAAATCATAACACCAGGTGTTGAGTTAGAGGATGGAATTATTAAAACAAAACAAAATTCCATAGATATCAGTTGAGGAAGAATAAATTAATTAATGGTGGCCAAACATTTGATCCTACTGTTAGCCTATTATAAAGGCCAGATGAAGGACAATCTCAATATCAAATTACAAAGGCACATCACCTACATGTACATAGTCTGAAAACATTGTTCAGGTTCAATCCATATGTGCATGTGGTGGATTATATGGTTCCTGATGGTCCAAATCAGGTTCCCAACAAACATGCATTTGACAAGACACAATTTTTTGAATATACATATTATGTAATTTGAGAGAACCATTCAATAGAGGCCAAACTACAATTGATTGATGAATATCCCAATAACTCTCTTTTTGAAACAGTGAAATGCATCATTTACGTTGGTTTAACAGAAACATAAGAAAATTTATTTCCATGGGATCATAATGCAGATAATGAGTACAAAATGTCTATGAATTTCATCCAAAGGGTTAGATTTATTCATGACGAATTTGTAGAAAAATGTGTTGGGGATAAGACAAAAGTCAACCTAAGCTTTCAGAAGGAATGTTTAATGGAAACATGTTATCAAATTGAGGATAAAATCAATTCAAATGGTGGAAAAGTACATACAAATATATTCAGAGGCATGGATAACATTTTTCAGTTGGAATTCAGAACCGGGGAGATATGGGAATTGATTGATGAGATTTTTAAGCGGTGGGAGAATATTTCCATAAAAAAAAAGAAGGTTAAAAGGTGTAAACCCATAATATGTACCAACAATAAGACAAGTCCTTAAATGAAGCAACTTCTAGATGATATGGCTATCACAATTTGGAGAACAATGCAAGGAGTGAAGGATAAGAAACTAGTCAAATCAATACTTTAAAAGGTGTAAACCCATAATATGTACCAACAATAAGACAAGTCCTTAAATGAAGAAACTTCTAGATGATATGGCTATCACAATTTGGAGAACAATGCAAGGAGTGAAGGATAAGAAACTAGTCAAATCAATACTATGCCATGTGAAGTCAAGTGAATTATCAATGGATGAAATGTGCACAAAATTTCAAAAGTAATTTTGTTGAATTATTTTTAATTTTTATTTGATTATAATTTTCTTTTAAATATAACATATTGTTGTTGGTACAATTTGTTATACATATCACTATATTAACAATTTTTACTTTGTTTATTGATTTAGAATATTTATATGAAAATACAAGAACATATGGTTAAAATGTTGAATGAAGACAGTTGGGATAATGTTGTGCACAACTACCCAGAATCAAGTTCTACAACAACACTTAAAGATTTGTATCTTACATTCGATAAGATATGTTAATTTATACATTAATTTTATTCATATGTAAACTATTTATATTTTACTACTTATACATATATATTTTTTATGTCATTAAAGATGTCGAAGAAGGATGAAAATGGAGTACCAAATACTTTTAAAATCTTTATTAAAAAAATTAAGTTGGAAAATATGAGAAAGCAACGTCTTATGAATGTTGAACTTGATCCTACTCTTAATCATTTCATTTGGAATGGGATCGTCACTATCCAATATCAAATAATACCAGGGGATTGTGAAGACATTGCAAAACTCATACCTAAAATAGAATATGCCCTACTTATTACAGATATTCCTCGTATTTTCAATTTCCAAGACATTGAATATGATAGTGAACCTTATACTTATCAAGCTTTTAGTAAATTGGTTACGAGCTTTCAAGAAGTCACAACATCACCACTTTGGATATTTGTGACATTTCATTCAGATACAAAATTTGAAATGTTATTAAGAAGCTTCAATTGAAAAGAAAACTCAAGGATGCAGCTTACATGGTAAGACATTAAAATTGTACGTTTGATTAATGTTAAAAAAAATTATTTATATACAAGTTAATTGAACTTTTACTATGTCATGTTACATGCAGAAGTAAAATCTTGTTTCTTTCGAAGATCAACCTATTATAAATGATTATGAGTTCATCCATGTTGAATGTTGGACAAAATATGATAGATATAAGCTTATTCTTCTTAATCGAGTAGATGGGAACAGTCATAGTCAAGTACGGGTTCATGATGTTGTCGTAAGAAAAGTAACATATGAGGATAAAGATGCAAAAGGAGAAATAGTTAATATTTATCAAAAACCACAAGAATTGATTAACTATCTTATGGATATATGTCCAAATGAAGGAGATTGGGTTTTGGATTTATTCTCGGGTTCAGGTAAGTTTTATTATATAAAATTGAATTTTAATATTTTATTTTTTAGTTTTTTATGTGTTTATACTAATTTTCTTAATTACTTATTTTGTGCTTGATGATTAGGTACAAAATAACATGTTGCCTACAAAAAGGAAGCCTAACTGCATTGCCATTGAGAAAGACTCACTGCAATTTGAAATTTATTCAACAAAGAATTAATGCTCTTCAATTTCTTCCAGATGCAATTCAAGAAGTTGGTTTGAGGAAAGGGTATTTTAATGAATTACGTGTGGAAAAAAAGGTAAAGGAACCTCAACTACTGTTATGTGGAATGGTTGTAAAATGACACTTTGGAAGATTTGTAGACATCAAAGATCCATTAGAAGAGGACAATGAACAAAATGAAGCAGAAAATGTTGTAGAAGAAGACATTAATGATGGTCTAGACGATTTTGAACATGGATTAGTTGATATTATTTATTAACTTTAAGTTATGCTTGGAAATAAAGCTCAATTTTGAGAGTTATTCATCAGTTTTACTTGTAATGTTTAGACTTTGAAATTTTATGAGAAGAATCATTATTTTTGGCAAAAACACTGTGATTACTATTAATTTTTGACATAAAAATCATAAAAAATGCTATTTTTTAAAGTTTTTTTTGTTAAGACTTTCCCATAAAAATTGTTTATTTAACATGTTATTTTTAACAAAAAGTCTCAAAATGTGTATTTTTTTGTCATATGTTTAAATTTTTCATTTTTTAAGGGACAATTATTTGATGTGCATTGAAATATTAATTAACAATACATAAACATGTAGAAAATCTTAACTTTAAAATATTGACCATTTTTTTAATTTTTTTTAACTATGCAAAAAAATGAAGATTTCATTACAAAAAAAAATGAAAAAAAAACAAGTACAAAAATACACTTAAAAATAAACATCTCAGGGAAGAAGAAGACATTAGAGAATGTAAAGGGTCAAAATCAACCCTCCAAAAAAAAGGGGGTGATTCTGCATCACCACTTTTCAAAATCGACATGAAAATCATGACATTTAAAAAAAAATCATAAGAAAATTTAAAGTGCAAAAAATATGCTCTAAAAAAAAGGGTGATTTTGCATCACCACTTTTCAAAATCGGGTAATTTTTTTTGCTCCCTCAAAAAAGTAGATAATCAATAAATTTATCGTTTGATAGCTAACTTTGTTTTTTCTTCCAGTTTTGCTTCTAGTGCGGCTTCCATTTTTGCTTCCAGATTTTCTTCTAGCGTGACTTCTAATTTTACGTCCAATTTTGCTTCTAGTATGGCTTCCATTTTTGCTTCTTGTTTTTCTTCTAGTGTGGCTTCTAATTTTACATCTGGATTTTCTTCTAGTGTGGCTTCCAATTTTGCTTCCATTGTTGCTTCTCTTTTTTCTTCAAAAAATTGGAAATAGCACCAGGTTTAGCACCAAGTTTAGTGCTAGGATAGGCATCTAGTTTGGCTTTTGATTTGGCTTCTAGTTTTACTTCCCGTTTTTCTTCTAGTGTGGCTTCCAATTTTTCTTCTAGTGTGGCTTCCAATTTGGATTCCATTGTTGCTTCTTTTTTCGCTTCAAAAAATACTTTTAATACTTATGGAATACTAGGGAAATCTCTAAGAAGGTGGTCACCCTTACAAATAATGCAAGTGAACTTGAATTTACGAGGCTTGTTGGAAGGTTTCTTGAAATTAGTTGCATCCTTATCAGTGTTTGCTTGGTTTCCCCCCTGCTTATTTTTCTTCTTCTTATTCATTGGTTTCTTCTTCTTCTTAGCTTCCTAGTTACTAGAATCAATACTTTCACTAGGCGATGAGGGAGAAAGGGATGAAAAAACAACAATTGAATAAGGAAAATGGTAAATTGTAGGATTAACTTGAGGTTGATGTTGTTTGGGTGGAGGATAACTAATTTGAGGAGAAATTTTTACATTCATAACCATAGGGGTCGAAAAAAACAAAACTGGAAAACCAATGGTAAATTCAGGAAGAGAAAACATTTCCATATAAGAAGCACTAATATTTCCAAAAGAATTAAAAGGACCAAGAGTGTTGTCAGATGGGTTTCCTTGATTGGTAAACTTAGTAAATGTTTCTAATAGTCTCAACCTAAGATCTACTAAGGAGTTTTTCCATGGTGAGGATGTTGTTTCACGATCAATTAAATGATTTTATAAATTAAAGACACAAAAAACAAAGCTATGGCTAGGAAGATAAGGATTACCAAGTCATTGTGTGATATACCACCTTAGTAAACCAAGGATTTATGTGAATGTAGGAAATATCCCCAATTGTTGTGTTCCATTTACCATGAGTGACAAGGAGGCTGACTCAGATTCCTACTGGTGGCTTGCATCCTCTGGAGGACTTCCAAAATATACCTAGAGGTATGTGTTGTAGAAATTATACAAACATGTGTATATAAATGGATTCAATCCAATCTAACAATGTACTAAAGCTAGATAATGAATCCTTCTACAAATCAATTGCAGAAATTAAACACAATCGCCAATCACATGAAGAAAAGAAAGAATCAAAGCAAACCACAACACATATAATTTCCTGGGGAAAGCTTTCAAATCAAAACCCCTCTATATTCTATTGTATATTAACCATGGAATCATGAAACAATTACAATGCACTCTTCTCACAAGAGTCTCCTACACTCCCACAACTGTCTCACACTATCCTGGACAAAACTCACCAACACTTAGCCAATTCTCAGCCTCTAAATAGCCTGCCTTGCTTGTGCAACTCCTGATGAATGCAATCTCTATTCTTTAGGAATTTTTGCCTTCCTAAACTGCACAAGGATCGTGGGCAATCAAATGGATGTCTGGTTGCATGCAGGAAACCTTCTAATCACACAACTGATAGTTAACATCCCTTTAAACTTTCTCTCAACTGGGTCTCCACTGGAGCTGACATGCATGCAGCTATTAATACTAAATCATTAGTTGCATGGCAGATCACAGATTGTGAATTAAATAATATTTAATTCACTTGATTTCTCACTAGTGCAAAAAACAGTCACAACTAGTTCAACTGACTCTAACTCACCTAAATAAGTTTAAAACCAATTAATCATGCATTAAAATAATGCACCAACTGCAATTAGAACTCCATAACTAATAGAATTACTCTGCATGCCTCACCAACCACCATCAACTCAAAATAATTGAGATAATTGAGTTTATCACACTCATTTAACTATTACAAGTGATCATGAGATAAGATTACATTTTATTGTCCAATTTAATTAAGGGAAAATTAAATTAGACACTGCACCAAATTAATTAATTAATTTGGCCTTCACACTAATGTATCACTAGGACCTATTGGTCCCACACAAGTGTGTGTGCTGCAATTTCTTGTTGGGCTTCAACACTCCCTCTCAACAAGAAAGGGATTATCTACCACCCCGATCCTATCTCTATGGTATTCTAATTTTCTCCTGATGAGCACCTTCGTCCGAATATTTGCATCATGATCCTCCGTGGGAATGTATTGAAGTAACATAATGTGCCTCTAAGCACAATCTCTAAAATGGTGGTACCATATGTCTATGTGCTTGGAACTATCATGGAATACTGGATTAACCAAGAGTTTAATGCAACTCTGGTGATCACAATGTATCACAGTCGGATCCATATGAGAACCAAACAAACCAACCAGGATCTTTCTCATCCAGATGGCCTCACATTCATCTTGACTTGCTTCCATGTACTCTGCCTCGGCTAAAATGAGTGCCATAGATTGCCACTTTCTTCTGTACCAAGAAACTATTGTTGACCTATGCTGAAGATCCCTCCTGATGTGCTCTTTTTGTCTGATGGACTACCTACCCAATCTGTATTCGTGAAGCCTTGAAGCTTCAATCCCTTTTTCCATCTGTAGTATAATCCATACTCTGTAGTACCCCTGAGATATCTCAGGACATGCTTCCCCTCCTTCCAAAAGAGCTTGGTCGGCTTAACCATAGCTTGACTCATTTGGTTAACTTCATATCAAAGGTTTGGTCTGGTGTTCACCAAGTACATCAGTGAACCCACTAGCTGCCTATAGACAGTAGCTTCCACTACTTCTCCAGAAGTAGCATCCTCTTTCCTCCAATTTCCTGGAAGAGGAGTGTCCATGGGTTTACAGCTCTCCATGTGAAACTAACCCAGTATCTCTTTGGCATACTTTCCTTGAGAAACAAAAAATTCACCATCCCGCTACCATATTTCCAAACCAAGGAAATAGTGAAGGAGTCCCATGTCCTTCATTTCGAACTCCCTTGCAAGATCCTCCTTGCATGAATTTATCAGCTACTCATCACCTGTCAAAAATATATCATCAACATAAAGTATGATAGTAAAGAGCTTACCATCAACCAAAATCCGGTACAGGTTTTCATCTGCTTCACTTTTGATGAAGCCCAACCCGGTGAAATAGTTGTCAATCTGAGTGTACCAAGCATGAGGTGCTTGCTTCAGCCATACCGTGCTCTCTTGAGTCAGCACACATGCAACTCACTGTCAAAGATATTGAAACCTTTTGGCTGATCTATGTACACTTCCTCCTCAGTGACTCCATTGAGAAACACAGTTTTCACATCCATCTGATGAATGTGCCACCCCATCTGCACTGAGACTGCAAGGATATATCTAATGGAAGAGTACCTTACGACTGGTGTGAAAGTATCTTCATAGTCGATCCCCTCAACTTGTGAATCCCCATGCCACAAATCTGGCCTTGTACTTCTCCACACTCCCATCTGCTACTTGCTTCGCCTTATAGATCCATCTAGATCCAACCACTGATTTTCCGACCGGTCTTGGGACAACCTCCCATGTATTGTTCTTGACAATGGATTCATACTCCTCTACCATAGCGTCAACCCAAATTGGTTGTTGCACTGCTTCCTCAAAGGAGTATGGTTCTATCACAATACACTTGCTCATAAGAGCCATGTATCCAGTAAACTTGTCTGGATACTGTCTCTATATGTGCAGTGAAGTAGAGGCTCCTACATTCTCTGCTACATCAAGTCTCAATCTATCAGCTTCTGTGGTGCGCCTTCTACCATTTCTGGTGGATGGCTCTGCATGAGTTTTTTCTGCCACTCCATGATCCTCCGCATGTGGTTGCTCCATATATTGAGGTTCATTCTTTGGAACAAATAGTTCCTTCTCTGCATGTAAATCCATCTCCCTCTCAAGGGACAATCACATGGCTTTCTCCTCATCAAATTTTATATCTCATCGCACAACATTCATTTTGATATTTGGAAAATACACCCGATAGTTGTGGGGAGTATCAATGTACCCCACAAATATCTCAATCTTAGTTGCTGGTTTGAGCTTCTTCCTAGCGTCTTTGCTCACATGCACATAAACAGATGAGCCAAAAATCTTAAAATATGAAACATCGGGTTTCTTACCAGTAAAATCCTCTTCTAGTGTACCATGCCAAGTATCCGATGAGGAAAATAGTTTTGCACAAATACTGTTGTGTTTAATGCCTCCGCCCACAGATGCAATGGTAGGCGCTGATCATGCAACATCGCTCGTATTGCACCCACAATTTTTCTGTTCTTTCTTTCTATGACCCCATTATGATGTGGGTTATGAGTCACAATAAAATCTCTCCGAATTATTTCTTTACTGCACAAGTTCTTGAATTCATTGGAGATGTACTCACCACCATAGTCACTCCTAAGAGCCTTCACATGCTTCCCCGTGAATTTCTCCACCAGTGCTTTGAACACAAGAAATTTTGAGAACGTATGATATTTATTCTGCATGAAGTAGATCCAACACTTTCTAGAAAATTCATCAACAAATATCACATGGTACTTATGCTTTGTTTTCAAATTAGTAGAGAATGGTCCACACACGTCTGAGTGAACTCTCTCAAAGATTTCTAAATCTCGATTCTCCTTCTCGTGAATAGTGGCCTTTGCATACTTCCCCATAGTACATCCCTTAAATGTATCTAATTGTGCAAGTGTAACCTTTGGAAGACCCGTAGAAATCTGCTACATGAGCTTCAAGGCTCCGTGGTGTATATGTCCCAATCTCATGTGCCATAACTCACCCTCATCCTGGCTCACCACTTTTTCTGCCATGCCCGTCAATGTTGAGTAGCCATATACATAAATTTTATAGATATTATTCACACAAATCCAAATATTCTTGGATTTTCCTATTGTTTTGTGCCACAGGAAATATTTTCCCTCACTGAAAAAACATCATAGCCTCTATCCTCCAACATTGCGACTGAGACCAAATTTTTCTTCAAGCCTGGTACATGAATTACATATTTTAATTGAAATGGTTTACCTAACTATCTCTGGAAGGTAATTGTATCAATCTTGGTAGCACTATACCACCCGTCATCACCCATTTCGATATGCATCTGGAGATCCTTCTCCTCCAAGTTAATGAAAAGTTCTTTGTCTCTTGTCATGTGAAAGGATGCACGACTATCCAAGTACCACATTGATCCCATTGCACTTGACACCATGCATGCAATGAGCAAGAAGTCAAGCTAAAATTGTGAGGCCAAAGCCTCACTAGCTGCAGATCCTGAAGCCTTATTTTTCTTCTTCTTTTGCGGACAATTAGTGGCATAATTTCCATGCTCATGATAGTGAAAACACTTCACTCTGGACATGTCGCGCTTCTTGCAATCTTTTCTGGACGCAGATTTGGAATGAAATTTTTTTCCTTCCCCCTTCTTTGCCTTGGAAACCAAAGCACAATCTTCTTCATCATCATTCT
Organism: Pinus albicaulis; assembly: GCA_034641835.2. Lineage (NCBI taxonomy): Eukaryota > Viridiplantae > Streptophyta > Pinopsida > Pinales > Pinaceae > Pinus > Pinus albicaulis. Next base: position 1,684,346,484 of record CM076584.1, read on the forward strand.
TAAATGAAGATCCATTGTAATATTCCAAAAATTTAACCTTCAAGATAAATGGAATATTATAGTTGTTTTATCACTAGGTAGGTGAATAAATGGGTAGGGAGGCCCATTGACCTCTTTAGAAGGATCAATAACACTCCTAATGTGAAAGGAGGAAGAATAAGCAGCTAATTTGAGCACCCTTGGGTGTGAACAGAGATGGGACCATGTTCATTCAGTCAACTTTGACCAAGACAACAAAGTTGTCTAGATACATTGAATCTCCTTGACGAACAACGCAGTTTTGGTGGAGAACAACTTGCATGAGCTTGTTGGCACATATGGATGGGACCCAATGTGAAGAGGTTCACTTGCTATATATGGAGAGGGTGGGAGCATTTGTTATTCATGCTTTGGATATGATCATTTGATCTTGTTCTGTTTAGACTTGTCTTCCTCTTGTTGTTTAGCAGGGTTGCAATGCTATTTAGCACAGGGTGTTCCTGAGCGGGAATCCCACCTCTTCCCTTGAGAGGCCTCTTGGGAGAGCTCTGTACTGTATTTCTCCACATCTAGGGTTGAGGTCAAGCACCATTTTCCAGCCTCAGCATTATTTCTGTAGCAGAATATTGCTGTGTTGTACGATGTTGCAGTGGAGGTTTGATAACACCACTTCCGGGTCTATTTCTCAGTATAGGGTTCCTTCCTTCTCTTAAGATATTAGCTAGGAAGATTTTTGGGCTTAACTCACATCTTCGCAGTTGGCCAAAATATTCCTCATCTCCTATAGTGAAGTCCCTTGCAGGAACTGCGTAATTTTGCATAGAGTTGTTGCAGCAGGGTTTCAGCCCCTGATTTTGAGCTAGTTTCCTTGGAAAAAGGACAACCCTTCTCCCGGAAAGCTAGAGGAAGGGATTATCATCCCTCTTTTGTATTATTCAGCTATATTTCTATAATGTTGTAGTAAGACTACGTTTTTCAGAGGTGAATATTCAGATCTTCTCTTTTTTGTACTCATGTTTTCAAGAAACCCTTGCCATGCTTTTAAGGAGGCCAGATCTTCACTTTCTTAGCATATTATTCTATAAAGTTCCAGATCTATGATTTTATATCATTGTGTTGCAAAAACCCTCAGAAAATAACGCTGTCATATGCTTCAAAAATTCTGGGGTTTGGCTATTTTTAAGCTGATTTAAGGTCGGGAGGTCTGTTTAACTTATCAAAAGAGATTTGTTTCTATTTCTCTTTTGTATGTGAGTGCCTAAGTCTATATGCTAAGGGAACCAAGAATTATTTCTACCAGTTAAAACGTAAATCTCCAGAAATAACGTTTTCAGGGTCAAATTACTGCATTTTCCCCACTTGGGAGGATGTAGAAGTGCTTCTTTTTGCTGTTGTTTCATTAATTTGATGGCTATGTGTTTCTAAACACATTTTATGACTTAATTTCACCTTGATATTCCATTATTATGCTTATGCACTGCTGCATTCCCATTTTGGGATATTACAGTGGTATCAAAGCATAGTCTTGGCTCAACCTATGGAACTCAGCCATTATGCTATCAAGAGGAGGAGAGATGAATAGAAATAAGACTCCATTATGTGGAGGTAGAAAGGAGGAAAGGCTCTCAAAGCTTCTTCCAAAATCTATGCAGAGCATCAATGAAGATCTTAAGAAGATGAGAGAGGAGAGGGAATCTCCAGAGAAGTTTGAATTTAGAGCCAGATCTAGATTGGCACATGATAGGTGTGAGAATGCAGCTACACCATATTATGCATAGTGCAGTCAAATGCCCAGATCTACTATGAAAGAGATGAAATAAGAGGAAATGCCAAGCAGGGAAACTCTTAGTAATTTTCTACAAGAGTATGAATCTCAAACTCAAAATTTTAGAGATAATATCACTTTCCAAGAGTTTTGCAAGATCAAGGTGGAGAGGAGAAAGCTAAATGGCATGGATAGATTTTCTCTATATACCTTTGATGGATCCCCAACATGTTCAACCAAAGCTTGGTTGGAGGAGTTGCACACTTATTTGCATCACCACCAAGTTTCTAAAGATGAAGCCATCAGAGTTGCAACGCTGCACTTTGAAGGTAATGCCTATGCTTGGTGGATGTTTGAGTCATTTTCAATGAAAAATGTCAATAATTATTCTTTTACAAAGTTCACTAAGAGATTGGTAGAAAGGTTTGATAAAAAAAATGAAACAATCAACCAGGATAAATGAGACTTTTACATAAGTTGGAAGGACCCGCAAACTCAAAACCACTTCAGAAAACTGTTGGAGAAGCTCACATCTTGCATGATACCTTGCTAGAGGCAAGATCCTTGTTTCATAACCTTGGACAAGAGGGCATGAAGGTTACTTTTGCAAAATAGGATCCTCTTATTGAGCAGTTACCTCCTATTCATATTGAAGAGGAAGAGAAGGATGGGGGTTACAGCGCTATCACATCTAGAGCATATCTAGTACCTCATGCAGAGGGAGGAGGAGCACATGCTCCAACAGGAGGATTTCTTGTAGCATTGCAAGAATTTCCCCAGGATCTCACATATGGAGGTCAAGGCACAATCAATGGACAACATGATTGTGGAGCATTGCATATGGAAGGAGAAGATAGGGAGGAAGATCATCATCATTTGATGAAGAGCACACACCCCTATCCATTTGAGAGAGCTAATGCAAGGAAGAGGTAGAATGATTTGCACTGTGAGGGCAAGGGCAAGGTTTCCCAACCATATGTACAGTCTACTCTTGACATTGATGTCTCACTGCATGGAGGCATCCCACATGGGAGGCCACCTAATTTGGAGTTGGTAAGAGGCATCTTTCCATTTGGTTCACCCCTCTTAGATTCTGGAGAGGTGAAAAATGTGGAGGAGTCTAGTATAGAGCAAAGAGTTTGGGATAGTCTCAAGGAGGAGGGAGACATTCTTCCATTTTCAGCACCACCCACTCTCACTATGTGTACTGCGCTGACAGAATTTGCTACAGTGATGGAGGATGGCACTTTCATGGTGCAAAGAAGCTGCTCCATTGATTTGGAGAAACAGAGGGTACTTCCTTTGAGGAACGAATCCTCCATACATTGGAGTAGATGGACGCCACTCATGCTTACATTGGCCAAGATTGGGAGATTCTCTTTGGATGGGAGCTTCTCATGGGAGGCCAACTTCCAAAAATTCCTACTTCTTTTTTAGCATAAGCAGCTGCATGATGGGCATGGTAGCAATTTTGAGGATGAATTTGGCATGATGGATGTCAAAGGAAAAGACAGTTGCATTTGGGGAGCTTCACATTGCAGATCAGCAACGCTGTCTCTTAGGAGGATTGATCCATATTGGAGGTGTCAACTCTTGGTAGAGTACTCCAAGGATCTTGGTGCTTGCATGATTCTTGATGACCCTGATGGAGATGATAGATATATGGTGGATGATGTGGTCATCTATTCTTATGGTAGAGTCTTCTTGACTAGATCTTCTAAGCTCAAAGAGAAGTTGCTACATGCAGCACATGATGACTTCTTTTTCATGCACTTTGATGCATATTTTTCCTTGGAAGAGGAGTTCATTTGGGAGGGCATCTAGCATGATATATTTCAGCATATGGAGAGATGCATAGCTCGGATGGTGATAGAGAGGATGTCACAACCACTTCCCTACTCTTTGGAGGTGAGGGAGAATTTCCAGTTGAGCCATTTCAGCTCAAGGTCCCAAGTACATGGTGGAGAATGTATAATTCCAAATTATGTTTTGTACTTCTTTACTTTATATGAGTAGCATGTTGTACCAAGGAGGATTATCCCTTATTTCATATTGTATGATGATGTACTTGAAGCCATTTGTAGCATTGAGATTAGTTATCTTATTGGTGGTTTGTGGGGGAAGCCACATGATTTTTGGTGTGCACGATTGACACCACTTTGTACATTCATGTTTCTATCTTGTAGAATGATTGTGGCTGGAAAAGCACTTTTTATTTTTTGATTTGATGCAGGCAAAGGATGCACTATGATGGTTCCATGTGTGGGACCTTGATCCACTTTCCGGTTGTCATATGAAAACTTGTTTCTATTGGTTTTTGCTTCCTTGTATTGCTGATATTTTTATGTTCATGGGTAGCTTTGTTTGGAGAGTGGGATATGAGTTGGAGATGCCCATTGCGAGTATGATTGTCCCTAATTTTCATGGTGCATGTTTTAGGAGAAGCAATGGGCAACCCATGATTGCCAAACTACATCTCTTTTCTTCATGTGGGAGGAGCCATTTGAAGAACTTGAGTTTTTGGAGGAGACACTTCATGGCTTATTTGTTTGGTGGGGTATCTTGGGCCACTCTTGGAGGTCATAAAATTTCAGCCCAAGATCAGCAAAAACCCCATACTTACCATAAATGGAGAGAGAAACCACTTGGATGGGAGGATCCAATCTCTCCATGCAACCCTAACACATTCCATGAACCCGTGGTTGAGGATCTTTTTGAGCTACCTAGATTGGCTCATTTCATTTGAATGATAGCATGGGTGTGGGAGTCAATCATTGGGAATAAGATTCCCCATGTTTTTCATCACTCCTACCTTGAGGAGGCCATCGAATAGTAAAGAGGTTTCTACTTACACCTTCCACCTTTCTATGATGTGAGCCATATGGTTTTGCATGCTTGGGAGGAAACATTGGAGGACAAATTTGTAGTTGATCATTTTGAGTAGTGGTGGGGACTTTTGATGAGGAGGCCACAAGAAGAGGAGGGGAGGACTTTTGCTCTCCTTATAAAATTTCTTAAGGACAAGCAACATTTTGGAGGGGAGGACTATAATATTCCAAAAATTTAGCCTTCAAGCTAAATGGAATATTAGAGTTTTTTTATTACTAGGTAGGTGAATAAATGGGTAGGGAGGCCCATTAACCTCTTTAGAAGGATCAATAACACTCCTAATGTGAAAGGAGGAAGAATAAGAAGCTAATTTGAGCACCCTTGGGTGTGAATAGAGATGGGACCATGTTGATTCAGTCAAATTTGACCAAGTCAACAAAGCTGTCTAGATACATTGAATCTCCTTGATGAACAACACAGTTTTGGTGGAGGACAACTTGCATGAGCTTGTTGGCACATATGGATGGGACCCAATGTGAAGAGGTTCACTTGATATATATGGAGAGGATGGGAGCCTTTTTTATTCATGCTTTGGATATGATCATTTGATCTTGGTCTGTTTAGACTTGGCTTCCTCTTGTTGTTTAGCAGGGTTGCAGTGATGTTTAGCACAGGGTGTTCCCGAGCGGGAATCCCACCTATTCCCTTGAGAGGCTTCTTGGGAGATCTTTGTACTATATTTCTCCACATCCAGGCTTGATGCCAAGAACCATTCTCCAGCCTCAGTGTTATTTCTATAGTAGAATATGGCTGTGTTGCAGGGTGTTGCAGTGGAGGTTTGATAACACCACTTCCGGGTCTGTTTCTCAGTAGAGGGTTGCTTCCTTCCCTTGAGAGATCAGCTAGGAAGATTTCTAGGCTTAATTCACATCTTGGCAGTTGGAAAAACCGTTCCTCATCTCCTACATTGCAGTCCCTTGTAGGAACTATGTCATTTTGCATAGAGTTGCTGCAGTAGGGTTTCAACCCCTGATTTTGAGCTAGTTTCCTTGGAAAAGGGCCAACCCTTCTCCCGGAATGCTAGAGGAAGGGATTCTCATCCCTATTTTGTATTATTCAGCTATATTTCTGTAATTTTGCAATAAGACTACGTTTTTCAGAGTTGAATATTCAGATCTGCTCTTTTTTGTACTCATGCTTTCAAGAAACCCTTGCCGGGTTACCTTTATAATGCATTAAGGAGGTCAGATCTTCATTTTTTTAGCATATTGTTCTATAAAGTTCTATATATATGATTTTATATCATTATGTTGCAGAAACCATAAGAAAATAATGTTGTCATATGCTTCATAAATTATGGGGTTTGGCTATTTTTAAGCTGATTTAAGGCCGAGAAATCTGTTTAACTTGTCAAAAGATATTTGTTTCTGTTTATCTTTTGTATCTGAGGGCCTAAGTCTATATGCTAAGGGGACCAAGTGTTATTTCTCCCAGTTAAAATGAAAATATTCAGAAATATTGTTTTCAGGGTCAAATTGCTGCATTTTCCCCACTTGGGAGGATGTAGAAGTGCTTCTTTTTGCTGTTCTTTCATTAATTTGATGGCTATGTGTTTCTCAACACATTTTATGACTTAATTTCACCCTTATATTCTAGTATTGTGCTTATGCACTGCTGCATTCCCATTTTGGGATATTACATCCATCCCTGGTTTTATGCCTGAATTCTTCTTGCACCAAATACGACCAAAGTCAATCCCAATCTGGCAGCTTTTCCCTTCCATTGACAAAGTCCTGATAACTATGTAAAATATTGGGAAGTCCTATAAGATCTAGGCTCATGAATTCATCATCCACGACAGTAATTCCAATGCTCCTAATCTCATCTCGACATTGGACAAACTTTGTTAAATATTTCGTCATGGTGTCGCCTTTCTCCATTTTGATTTTCCTGAGTTTATCCTTCAATGCCAATTTTATATGATCACTGCCACTCTGAAATATATCTGTCAAAGTTTTCCAAATCACATATGGTGTTTCTTTTCCATGGAGACTTGAGACAATGTGGTCTCGTACTCCCGCCAATAAGATCCTCCTCACCTTTGCAACCTTCTTTTGCCAAGCATCAAGATTTGCAACATCTGCTACATCGGGTTTCAAAACATAATTGTCAATGAATTATTTCAACCCATTGTACTCTAATACTACCCCCTTCCTATCTTTCCACGCAATATAGTTAGAGCTTCCCTCGAGTGCATACTCCAATCTCAAGCCATTGAAATCCATTTCGATCCTGAATCGCCGGTCGCACCAAGAATACCTTTTGCAAATTCGAATTATATTCAGTCACAAACTCAACTTCTCCTCCACTATAGTGATTTCCTGTGCTTTGATACCATGTAGAAATTATACAAACATGTGTATATCAATGGATTCGATCCGATCTAACAATGTACTAAAGCTAGATATTGAATCCTTTTACAAATAAATTGCGGAAATTAAACATAATCACCAATCACATGAAGCAAAGAAAGAATCAAATCAAACCACAACACAGATAATTTCTTGGGGAAAGCTTGTTGCTCAAAACCACTCTATCTTCTATTGTATATTAACCATGGAATCATGAAAAAATTACAATGCACTCTTCTCACAAGAGTCTCCTGCACTTCACAACTATCTCACACTGTCCTGGACAAAATTGACCAACACTTAGCCAATTCTCAGCCTCTAAACAACCTGCCTTTCTTGCGCAATTCCTGATGCATGCAATCCCTGTTATTTAGGAATTTTTTCCTTCCTAAACTATGCAAGGATCATAGGAAATCCAATGGATGTCTGGTTGCATTCGGGCAACCTACTAATCACACAACTGATAGTTAACATCCCTTTAACCCTTGTCTCAATTGGGTCTCCACTGGAACTGACATGCATGCAGCTATTAATAGTAAATCATTAGTTGCATGGCAAATCATTGATTGTGAATTAAATAATATTTAATTCACTTGATCTCTCACTAGTGCAACAAACAATTAAAACTAGTTCAACTGACTATAACTCACCTAACTGAGTTAATTTATTACTCATGCATTAAACTAATGCACCAACTGCAAATTGAACTCCATAACTAATAGAATTACTCTGCATTCCTCACCAACCACCCTCAACTCGAAATACATGAGGTAACTTATTTTATCACACTCATTTAACTATTACAAGTGATCATGAGATAAGATTACATTGTATTGTCCAAATTAATTAAGGGAAAATTAAATTAGACACTGCACCAAATTAATTAATTAATTTTTCCTTCACACTAATGTATTGCTAGGACCTATTGGTCCCACACTAGTGCTTGTGCTGTAGTTTCTTGTTGAACTTCAACATGTGGAAGCACAATCTATATTAGGGATGTCTAATGCATTACCATTTAATGAGATTGTTCTGATATACTTATCATGCGTGGAGCACCATATGATATACCTGAAGGTACATGGAGAATGATCCTGTACACTTACGTATGAGGAACAAGATATCACCCCCGAAATTTAACGTTGACAAAGGATGAAAACTCCTACATTTAAAGACATTAGAACATGTCTCTAACCTAGACCTCTATGTTTTTCATTAAGTTTCAAATGATATTTAGGTTAACTGAGAAAATTTTAGAGTTTATCTTGAATTTTGTTTCGATTTCAAGGCTCAAAACTAGATGTCACCTTAACACACCTACGATCCAACTAATATGACAAAAATAATTATTTTCATTTTCATTTTAACAATGAAAGTCCTAACTAAGTAGCAGAAGAATAAATCAATAAAAAATGCAACAAACAAGAAATGCAACAATCGATCCCCTCGACATCACTATTCCAATCAAAATTGAAGCCCTATATGCAATGCAAATAAATTATTTTCTTTTATTTTCTCTTAATCTGAAATGCAATGAAAATTAAGATGCAGCAAGATCATTGATAAGAGAAATCACACAGAATATGGCTTTAATATAAATTAATTAAATTCAATGAACAATTAAGCTTAATTTTTACAAATGACCTAATTGATAAAGAAAAGAAAAAATAAAACAAAGTATTACCAAAGTAAAATAAAACCAAATGAAAAAATTTAGATGCCTTTTAAGAGACATTGATAGACTTAGAAAACTCAATAATTTTTTTTTTACGAAATGAAATCAAAGAGCAAGGCAAGGAATGCAATTTTTTTACATCCTACTAGATCAACACAGGTGAAAAACAGGAGCAAGTGTGATGCATCGTAGGGTGCAGAATAGGAGCAAGTGCATTGCAATGCGAGTGCATAGAAGACGCGGGTGCACTAGTGCACTTTGTATCATAATAGAGAGTGCGATGGGGCCAATTTAGTCAAAAGACGACACAAGAAACCAAACCAAGCTCAAAAATATGTTTTCTTAAGATCAACCAATTTATGAATAAGTAATTTAAGGCCTTTTTGAGAGGTGAAAAGGTTCTAAGGTCAATGAAACCACTAAGGGAAATTATCGCTCCTGGTATGGTCACCAATTTGTTATACGAAATTTTCTCTATTGTGAACAAAGGTGAATTCCCTAGATCTAGTGGTCTAATCTAGAACAACAGAAGAAAAAACAATTCAAGTTTCCCTTAGAGAAATTATAAAATGGGAAATAAGCCTACATGGAATATATAGTAAGCTTTCCTTTCCTCCTTGCTTGTAAGCTCCAACTCTAGCTCCAAGTGATAGAATTAGAACTTGCACACACTACTATAACAAGAAAATTAGGAACCACAATCCACATAGCATAATATAAAATCTCTATTCAATGAATCAACATGGAATTGAAATACATGAGTGAAAACATAACACAAGAAATATAGGAAAACAAGATACTCTTTGTATTCAAAAATATAGGAGACAATTTACAACCATAAATATAAGTTGACTTTGTAGATGTCTCCCCAAGTTGACTTGTCCTTCCTTGTCACAAATCACACCTGAACATCAACCCTAATGCATGAATGTGATGACTTATTTAGGTTCAAAATAACAACATGAAGGCATTATCAATCTCCAAAAGCCAATCCACAGGTTATGGAAGTAACTAAATTTATAGGATGAGTGTGGTATTTTAGGATTTACCTTTTGAGGCTTGAGATCCACATATGCTGGGAGGATGAGCTCAAGATATCAAAGATAAGGTATCTAAGATAGGATCAAATAGGGATTCGAGCTCTCTATCTGTGGTAAATAGTTAAAACGACCTTGCACGCTTCTAGAAGAGGAAGATTCAGAGATATTTTTTATTTTTCATGAATTTATAGAATTAGCGCACCTGTAGAAGGGAGAAACATGTCTTGGCCAATGCTAATGCTTAGGTATGCAACATGCACTGAATTCAAGTGGCTAAGCATGTGAGGTGTGTTGGGGATAAAAATAATGTTTTTTAGCTAATTTTCTCAGAAACTCAGGCTTTTTGGAGAAGTGATACTTAGGTCTGTGTGAAGGGATTATATTAAAGTGTTCATGGATGTTGAGTGATCCAGTTTGTAGGCCTATTGAAAAAATATGTGACAAAATGGCATGTATCACAAGCGATGATTATGTAATGAAATTTTTGGAATTACTGAGGTACATGCACTATCTCAAGGATGAAAAAGAAACGATGTAAAAGCTCCTTATTGGATTTCCATAGGAATTCAAGGATAAGATAGATTTTGATGAGCCATGAAACCTAGATGATGCTATCGAAAATATGAAGTACTGTTATGACCATTCCAAGCACAAGTTTGAATACAAGGTTGATTGGAAGTCAAAGGGAAAATCCAACCTTAAGGGAAAGGGGGAAAATACCACAAGAAGACAGCAAGGTGGATGCATGAGGTTCACCACTACTACCATTCATAGGAAACCCTTTAAGCTTGCTAGAGAAGAAGTTGATTGGTCTAATATAAAACACATAGAAAGTTGGACATGTGGGGAAAACCATCTATGGAAGGACAACCCTAAGTTATAGAGGAACAATACAAGGCTATATAATGCATGTGAGGAAAATATAGTAAGCGAAATGGCCTAAAACATGCTCATAATATAAATTATAATGGATAATAGAAAACCTTATCATCAGGAATCCATTATTGAAAAAGAAGATATAAAAACAACCAAACTATCTCAATTTTAATTGACCCTAGCTCAAAATTTAGTTATGTGAGCCTCTTAGTAGTCACGAAATGTGCATTAAAAAAGAAAGTGCACAAGGAATCATGGCTAGTTCATCTAGCCACAAGGAGAAAGAGATGATTGCAGAACATGTTAAGGTCATGCCCAAACATGTAAATGGGATGCCCACCATGATGGATTTAAATTTGTTATCGTTTGGTACTCATGACGTCCTCATCGGGGTGGATTGGTTTGCTAGGCACAAGAAAAAAAGTCAACTACTTTGGTAAGTTGATCGAATGCCTCAATGAGGATGATTAAAATATGATGTTGCAAGGAAAGTATAAACCAATATTGGTTAGTTTAGTATACACACTACAATTGAAATGGAATAGCCGAAAAGGGTGTATATTTTTTGTAGTTTTAATAGTCAGTGATCCTGAAGGGAACAACAATAGCTCAATAGAGCACCCAATTTTAAAACAATTGAAGATGTGTTTCCTAAGGAAATCCCTGTACTGACACCACATAGATAAGTAGATTTATCCATAGAATTTTACCTAGGAAAATGCCAACATCCAAGGCTCCTTACTGAATGAGTGCTCTAGATATGATAGAACTAAATCTACAACTAAAAGAAATGTTAGACAAAGGTTATCAATTCGAGTGTATTTCCTTGAGGATCACTGGTTTTGTTCCTGAGAAATCAATATGGCACATTGATACTATGCATAGATTATAGGTAGATCAATAAGAAATACCATAAATAATAGATGTCCCTTGTTGTGGATTGATGGTTTATTTGACTAGCTACAGGGAGCGGCAATATTTTTGAAAATTTATTTAAGATTTGGTTATCACCAGGTATGCAAAGAAGAAGATATTCAAAAAACAACATTTAGGACTAGATATGGGCACTATGAATTTGTTCTTGTTACTTTTGGGCTTACAAATTATCATTCCTATTTGATGTGTTTAATGAAGAATGTGCTCAGTCCTTACATTGAAATTTTTTTCCTAGTTTTTGTTGATGATATATTGGTCTATTTAAGAATAAGAAAAGAGCATGAAGAGCATCTAGAAACAATGTTATATTTGTTAAGAGATCACAAAATTTATGAAAATCTTAGAAAGTGTGAGTACTTTCAGTCCCAATTTCAATACTTGGGAGATATAGTCTCAAAGGATGGAGTGGTTGTTGACCCATAGAAGGTTAAGGAAATTATGGAATGGAAAAATCCATAGAATGTAGCCAAAGTAAAATCATTCATGGGACTGGAAGCTTACTACAGAAGGTTCATTAATAAATTCTCTAAGATTAGTTATCTAATCACTACATTATAAAGAGAAGGATTTAAATTCCTATGCACAACTAAATATATTGCAAGTTTTGGGCAGCTAAAACACTTACTCACCCACGCACTGGTGCTAAGGATATCAAACTTGGAAAAGTATTTTGTGGTGTTCAAGGATTCTTAGAAGGAAGGTTTGGGAAGGATATTCATGCAAGAGGGACAATTAGTCTACTACAAGTCCAAGAAAATAAACGTGCATGAAAAAAACTATGTGACTCATGAGCTAGAATGGAAGCAATAGTCCATGAACTAAATATGTGGAGACTTTATCTCCTTGGAATAAAGTTTTTATTAATGACAGATCATGGAGGTTTGAAGTACTTGTTTCATCAACTTAAGGTGATGCCAAACAATAAAATTTGCCATGGAATTTATTAGCAAATTTGATTTCAAGATAAAATAAATCAAAGTAAAAGAGAACAAGGTAGTTGATGCCCTTAGTAGGAGGATACAAGAGGCTCAAGTAGTAGTTGTGAATTCTTACGAATTTAATATTCAAGGAAAAACAAAAGAGGTCGAGCAACAAGATGAACATTATCGGCACATAAAGGAACTCTTAAACCAAGAACCAAAATGGGTACTAAGCAAGAAATGTTCACTCATAGATGATGAAATTCTAAAGTTCAGAGCAAGATGGTATGTTCCTTGTGGGAGTGACTTGAAGAAGCTCATCTTGGATGAATTCCATAGAATACCATATTCTATTCATATTGGTTCTCATAAAATTATAGCAACCATGAAGAATTGATACTATTGGCCAGGCATGAAGAAGGATGTAGATAACTATATTGAAATATGCTTGGAATACCAAGAAGTAATGGTTGGAAATAGACATCCAATGAGATTAATACATCCAATCCCCATTCTGGAATGGAAATGGGAAGCGAAATCCATGGATTTTATCATAGGTTTTCCAAGCACAGTAAAGAAACATGATGCAATCATGGTTGTGGTAGATAATTTGAGCAAAGAAGCTCACTTTGTGGCTATCAAATACATTTATACAGTGAGTTTTGTAGCTCAAGTCTTCAAAAATGATATTATGATGTTACATGGAGCACCTAAGAAGATGATCTCGGATAGGGATGCAAAATTTACTTCTAAATTTTGGAAAGAATATTTTTTTGGCCTAGGGATAGAATTGGCTTTCAGTACAACATACCATCCAAAGACAGATGGGCGAATGAAAAGGGTGAAGAAAGTAGTACTAGAAGACATGTTCAGGATGTATGTCATGCACCAACCAAGGAAGCGAGAATATTTTATTCCAATGGTGGAGTTTTCTTATAGCAATGGGTACCAAGAATCATTAAAGATGAGCTTATTCGAGGATATTTATGGTAGGAAATGAAATACTCCTATTAATTGGAATGATCCAGTGAACAAGGTGCACATTGGGCTAGATATGCTAAATGATATTGAATAGGAAATGGAAACGATCAAGAATAATTTAAAGATATCTCAGGATAGTAAAAAGAGCTATGTAGACCAACATAGAGTGCCCAAGGAATTTAATGTGGGATATCATGTGTATCTCTATGTTATACCAATGAAAAACTCATTAAGAATTGGGTCTTGTGCCGAGTTGGCACCATATTTTTATGGGCCATTCCAAATTCTAGAAAGAGTGGGGCCATTAGTGAATAGATTGTAATTTCCACCCATGGTGAAGGAACATGATGTCTTCCATATTTATTTTATTAAAAAGTATGTACATGATTTTAATCATGCTGTTGATTGGTCTATGATATAGGTGGAATCTGGGGGAGATTTCCAGCCAAAGCCATTATGCATACTCGATTAGAGGCATATCATGCTTCGAAATCGAGTCATTGAATAGGTCAAAGTGTAGCAGAGGCACTTTAGACCAAATGAAGCCGTGTAGGAGATGTATGTACATTTGAGGGTATTTTTATTTGATGGTTAATCATCTATAAATGTAAATGAACGTAAAGAGTTATGTATATGAATATGTTTTAAATTATGTGTTTCTGTATAGAACACCGAGGACAATGTTCCTCTAAGGGGCTGGAGATTGTGACAACTCCTGTAGCTAACCCTATTTTAAATATAATCATGAATTGTAATTCATATAAATTATCCAGAATTTTAACACATTATTTGGCTGATATGGGAAATAGATTCATAGGTCTATAGGAGGATGAGATTGCTTGTAAACGCAAGCCTTGAATTTATTCCATCACCTAAAACCATGTTGGTTTAATTACACTATTGTGTAGTCATTGAGTGGAGGATATGGGCCTCCTACATGGAGGACTTTTCAACAAAATTTATCTCTTGAATCATGTTGACAGATTCAACATGCAATAGAAAATTCGGGGAAGAATATATCGATGGGAAGACAATAGGGAATCAGTTGTTGTTCATCATCACGCGAATTGGATAGGAGATACAAAGTTCTCATTCTACATAACTGGAGATTGGCAGATGCAGAGTGGACTCTGGTGTTGAGATTCAACAATATGATGAAGCTTAGTGAAAATCAATCACCTTCACTAAGTGGGCCCGTAGGCTATTTTTAGGTGTAAGTATATTTTTAGACTATGTCTATTTTTAGACATGGTGATCATATTTCAGAAGTTGCAGGATTCTATTTGTGGATGGTTGATCAAGTTGGAAAAATAGATGAAATTCTATTTTTAGAATTTTGGGCAAAGTCTATTTATAGATCGTCGATCTAAAAATAGAAGTGTCGATTATTATTAGCTCTTAATAATAATCCGACAATAAACATCAACTTATTCTCTTGGAGCACTTAATTTTAGTATTTAGATTTGTCAAATCCGTGGGCTAAAGGAATTACGCAATTCCTAGGGTTTACTAGTGGTTCATGCATGGAGGACTCAGTTAGAACTAAAGTTATGACAAAGTTGGAAGAGTAGTTCATGGAGTTGTTATTCAGTTTAACTCAGTGAATGGAGTTAAACTCAGTTGAGCTAGTTGTATTTAGTCTAACTGAATGATACACTAGTGAGAGTGGAGTGAATTAATTAGTTAATTAATTCCCAAATAATAACTCATTAATCAACTAAACAAATACAACAGTTAACTACAGTGCATGTCAATTCCAGTGGAGAGATAGGTGAAAGGGCAAGATGGACTATCCATTTTGACTATAGTGATGCATTGATTGCACCACACACACATTGGAGTTGCCAATGAGGATTGTGCAGTGCAAGCAAGGTAGAATCAAATTCATTCAAGGGCCTTCTTAAGCAGGGATTGCGCAGTGGAGGCAGGCTATCAGGTGGCAAGAAATCAGAGCATGGATTTGCAGATTTCTTCATGATAGTGTGTGATGATTGATTGTACTGAGAGCTTGATGTACTAAGCTTTGTATGAGATTGTTACATGATCTCCATGATACATAATATATGATAGTTAGGTTTTTCAGCTTCAGGCTTTCCCGTTAAACAACTGTGTTATGTGCAACTGTTTTTATTACTTCATGTGTTTTCAATTGAGTTTTTAAATTTCCGCAAAATATTAACAGTGGAAGGATTCTGTATTTAGCAAGAAGATAAAATATTGTTATATCAGGAGAATCTGGATATGTACATGCATCTTGTATATAATTTCTACATCTAGTAGCTATTGTGGTATGCTTGGAAGGCTCAAATTATTCTATAATTGTGTTTTGTGCTCATGGGATGGATTCCATGGGTTTTTTCTAAGGCCTGTATTGTTCTTATGTGTCATTTTACAGAGACCTCGGTGTATGCCATTATATATATATATATATATATATATATATATATATATATATATATATATATATATATATATATATATATATTTCGATGGAGTTGTGATGCTCAAGTGTTTTCTAAGTTTATGAACCTATAAGGGCTAGCTCACCGATAAAATTCTTGAGATGTGACTTTCCTCGAGGCTGATAAACCATAGTGAAACTATTAGTTTGATAAAATATTGTTAAGATGAGACACTAGCACAGGGTGCTTCTTTGAAAGGAGTTGATAAACCACCAAGTGCTTTCTTGGAGCTAATAAACCACGTGTGATTACTCAAGGGAGCACACAATGGAATCATGTGGCACACAATGGAATCATCCCCCTCTCTTGGGTCACCATCCACCAATGTACCAAGGGAGGGAAGGAGAGTTTGAATTCATCTATAAAAGGCCACCAAGAGATGAACAAAGGGAGAGCACATTGTTATGTTGGAAAAAATTGCTTCAAGCAATCCGGAAGTGTGTGATCTGGAGCAGAAGTAGAGAGGGGATTCAGTTGTTGGCCACCCAACAACTCCAATCCTTTGGAGTAGAGAGAGGGACCTTACACCAAGGCAACTTGGAGGTAAAAACGTCCTTGCATCGGGTCTTAGAACTCCCTAGTTCTAAGGGCCCCTTGGCAAGTGTGTAAACGTTATACCTTTTATTCCTAATAGAACACAATAAGAGGGGACATAGACGCCACCGTTGGTATTATTGTGTTGTTTGACTCTATATGAGCTTTCATGTTATTTGTTTAGTTTATCTTTGTTTTCTCTCTACATACGCATACTACATCATTATCTAGTGTGTTTTGTTTTATGGCATGTTCACTAACTTGCTAACTCTTTTTTTTATCTGCCTACAACCAGGAACTTAAGAGGAAATAACCACACCTCTTAAGCAAGTGTGGATTGGTACACTCGTGCACCAAATACACCAACACAGGATTGGCGAATCCACTGATTTTACTTCCTAGTTAATGTGGTTGTGCCTTTTGCAGAGACCTCTTTCTTTGCTCTGGAGTTTGGCTTGAACAACCCATTTTCTCTTCTTCTATGCATGTTCACCCTTAGTGAGAGGCCGAAGCTCAGGAGCTCCAAAAATTTGCTGTAGGAAATTCACGCGGCTTTTACACAGACAGACGCGCACGTTCAACAATGACCTGCGTGTAGACTACGCACTTGTGTGAGTCTTTTTTGTGCTGAAACTAGAGGTAGAAAGTTTATGCTATTTCCCTTCATTTCATGTTTGTAAAGTGACTGGAAACCCATAAGAAATCTGCCAACACTGTGTGATGTGTCCCATGACTTGTTAAAAATCACTCTTGGCTGCATTTTAGTAGTTTTAGGTGTTATTTTTAAAAATTTCAAAGTTTATTTTCACAAAGTGAACACATAGTTTAAGTAGGGGGGAATTAACTTGAATTCTGAAATAATTTATGTTTTGTGAATTTAGACACCAAAAACACATAGGTAATTAGCCAAAGTAGGTGTCCCTAGTCCACACATGCTTAGCTAAATTTTTTTATTTGTCCTAGTTTAAAGTCATTAATTTTAGTTCAATTTTTTGCACTAGGATTTAATTATCCTTAGAGAGCAAGTAATCTTTGCTGCCTTCGCACCCTTGGGTGACCCTAGGCAAGCATATGAACACTCTCTGCTGATAATTTTCCATATCCCTTTAGTTGATCATTTAGATTAACTAGGCAGCATTGTAAGCAGCCCATATATGCACATGTTTTGCTTTTGAGCAAGGAACAACCAAACGTAGCTTAATAGGGGATTTGAAAAGGATCACCCCATATCCGCATGTTAAAAATATACAATTTTTCACCTCTTTCTCACACACTTTCACACCATAAGTGAATCAAAGCGACCTTAAAACTAACTTAACTAATCTCATTAACTCTCCCAACAAGGGCCACAAGAGAAATATAACTTAATTCAGGACCAAGGGGGTAGGCATCCAATAAGCCGCCTTGGTCAGTTTACATCTTGAAACATAGAAGTTGAATTTTTGGGAAAATTTTACATCCATCTATCTGAACATGGAAAAGAAAACTCGAGCGCCACAGAGACCTGATTCAGAGGGGGTTAAGCTTAGGCCCAGAGCGTGCGATATTTTTTAACACTGGAAAATCATACAGCAGAAGATGGCATTAATTAATGTCAAGAAAAAGGATTTACAGGGCTGGAAAAATTACAAAATTTGGAAAGTATTTAAAAATATCTAAGGTATGTGGAAAATCAAATTTGAACAAGTCCTAAATGCTCTTTGGGCGCATAATCCTTCGTGAAGAATGCCTTTTGCACGCCTTTTTGCCCGATATGCACGCAATCCTGGGAGTGGCGAAATGTCACTATCTAGGACCACACAATGCAAAGGACAAGTGATTCCTTACTTGAAGCCACCTAAGGACAGCCACCAACGCCTCCTTAGACACTAAGTGAGCACACAATGTAATATTTGGAGCACACAAAGGAATCATACCCCTCTCTTGGGTCACCATCCACAATGTACCAAGAGAGGGAAGGGAGGATTTGAAATCTCCTATATAAGGCCACCATGAGATGAAGAATTGGTGAACACATTGTTATGCTAGCCAGAATTGCCCAAGAAATACCAACAGTGTGTGAGTCGGAGTTGAAGATAGAGGGGACTCAATTGTTGGCCATCCAACAAGTTCAGTCCAACATAGTAGAGAGAGAGGGAGACTGCACTGAGGCAAGCTTGGGATAAAAACATCCTTGCATTGGGACTTGTAACCCATGTTCTAGGGGCCCTTTGGAAAGAGGGTAAATTTTCACTCTTATTGCTACTAGTGCTCAATAAGAGGGGCCTAGAGCCACCATTCATATTATTGTTGTTGTTTGACTCTTTTCAAAGTTCGTGTTTATTTGTTTTAATTTTTAGTTTAGTTTTAGTTTATATATGCATGCTATTTCTCTATCTAGTATGCTCATGATTCTAGCTTGTTCCACTAACTTGCTTGACTCCACTTCTTTTTCTGCTTATTACCAATAACTTAATTGGGTAGACCACACCCCTTAAGTTGGTGTGATTTTGTACATACATGCACCAAACACACTCCAACAAGATTGGTGACTCCACTAACGTTTATTACCAAGTTTATGTGGTTGTGCTTTTCTTGCAAAGAACTCTGTCTGTGCTGTGGAGTGGAGTTGAATTTCCCCTGATTTATCTTGCAGTCCCTAGTTCATCCCAAGTGACAACCTGAAGAAAAATAGCTCCAAAATTTTCTTGCAATAATTTGCGCGCGTTTTCTTCCCACAAACGCGCAGGGTGCGCGTTTAGCGCTGATCCACGCGCAGATAGCGCGCCTGTTTTAGCCTTTTTCACGCAAAATACAGAATGAGAAATTTCTCCCATTTTTCTGTCTTTTCCTGCTTGTAAAGTGCTTGGCAGCCCCTAATACACCTTCCAGCACTGGTTGTGGTACCCTGTAGCTTGTTAAAGATCACTCTTAGCTACTTTTTGTAGGCTTAGTGTCAGTTTTACTTCAAGTTGATTTTTGCAAAGTTCACACATAGTTTAAGTAGGGGGGGAAATAACTTGCATTCCGAAAAAAATTATGTTTTGCAAATTTGGTAGTAACACACCTAGATAACTAGCCAAAGTAAGTGGCCCAAGACCACGCATGCATAGCTAGTTTTCTTTTTTCTAGTGTAAAAGCTTTAGTATAGTTCAATTTTTGTTAAAGCTATATTAATAGTGTAGTCCCTTATTATGTTATTCTAACCCCACTTATTGTTATTGTTGTACCCCTGTAACCCCCATATTGTTATTATTGTGACCTTACATTATTATTGTTAGGTCGGCTAGGATTACATTGTGGCCCACTAGGATTACATTGTGGCCCCATGGACTCCTATATATAGAAAGGAGGTTTTGCCATTTGTATCATCCAAGAATTGTTCATTTATGTAATGTATTGGAGGTTGCCCCCTCGAAGTGGCTTATTTCTAAGGCGTTCATATCTCTTTTCTTCTATTTTTGGAGCTGGTTACTCAACATTTGGTATCAGAGCTTTGGATTCTAGGGTTTCGCTGCTCCAAACAGGTCATCGTGGAATTTTCGCTATAACTTTTTTTCTACGAAGTTTCAGAAGCTAAAATTTTTAGGGTGCGAAGCCAAAATCCTGAGGAAGATTTTCTAAAAATTTTAGAGCTTGGTTTGCAATATTTTCAGAGATATGATTTGTGGAAGTTAGGTCTTTTTTTAGGCTCCTAAACAGGTCATCGTGGCATTTGCGCTATAATTTTTTTTCTACAAAGGTTCAGAATCTGAAATTCGTATGGTGTGAAGCTGAAATCCTGATGAAATTTTTTAAAAACTTTCAGAGATTGTTTCACAACATTTTTGGAGATATGATCTGTGGAAGGTAGTGCTTTTTCAGGATCCTGAATTTCATCTCAAAGAGGTGATCGTGGGAAAAGTTCAATAACTCTCTCTCTGAAGATTGGATTGGAGTGCCGTCAAAAGTGGTCACAAGCACACAGCCTGTAGTTTCTTCGCTATCAATTTCAGAGACAAAGGACAAAACAGTGACACGTGGCAAGTCGTACAAGTTCGCTCTACTGAACCAGTCCAGAATTAGGTCATTGTGGGAGATTGGACACAAATTTGTCTTGGAGAATACAAATTAAATCAGACCTGTGGAATTTGAAAGAAGCTTCAGAGGGCTACTACAGTGCTGAATTTCAGATATTTAAAATTTTCAATTACAGAGATAAATCAATTTTAATATCGAGCTCCTTAAAGCAAGTAAAAGGTGTGTATTGTTTTTTCCGAATCGCATAAGTCTTGTTTGAAGAATCAAGTTGAATTGATTCCAAGGGCATATTGAAGAATTTTTGTCAGTAATGGGTTCTATTATGCCTCCAAAAAATAATTCCATACCCATTAAGCCCTCATAAAGCTATACTATGACGCATGAGGAGGAAGAATTGCAATATGAGATATCAAAATTACGGTACCAAGTGCAACAAATTTCGATCTTACGAAGAGCAACCGAAGATGAAATAGATGGTTTAAAAGAAAAAATGAAGGCTAATTTGGATGGTTTGAAGGATCAAATAAAATCTACTATGGATGATAAAGTAGTGGAATATCACATCAAGCATCAGCAACAAGTTCTCCAACTCTCAAAGGATAACCTAACTTTGGTGCAAAAACAAATGAAACAACCGGAAGATCAACATCACATCGAAAGAAGTTTTGAAGGAGTCATAGAAACAAGAACGCGACAAGTACAATCAATTTTAGATTATCTCAGCAAGTTGAAGAACTTTCCTGTAGAAGATTCCACATGGGAGGATGAGAATTTTATACAGAAGCATCAAGAATTAATCAAGCGTTGAGGACAACACTTGTTTGAAGGAGAGGGGCATGTTAAGCCCCTATATTAATAGTGTAGTCCCTTTTTATGTTATTCTAACCCCACTTATTGTTATTTTTGTACCCCTATAACCCCCATATTGTCATTATTGTGCCCTTACATTATTATTGTTAGGTCGGCTAGGATTACATTGTGGCCCACTAGGATTACATTGTGGCCCCATGGACTCCTATATATAGAAAGGAGGTTTTGTCATTTGTATCATCCAAGAATTGTTCAATTATGTAATGTATTGGAGGTTGCCCCCTCGAAGTGGCTTATTTCTAAGGCGTTGATATCTCTTTTCTTCTATTTTCGAAGCTTTGGATTCTAGGGTTTCGCTGCTCCAAACAGGTCATCGTGGAATTTTCGCTATAAATTGTTTTCTACGAATTTTCAGAAGCGGAAATTTTTAGGGTGTGAAGCCGAAATCCTGAGGAAGATTTTCTAAAAATTTCAGAGCTTGGTTCGCAATATTTTCGGAGATATGATCTGTGGAAGTTAGGTCTTTTTTCAGGCTCCTAAACAGGTCATCGTGGAATTTTCACTATAAATTTTTTTCTACGAAGTTTCAAAAGCTGAAATTTTTAGGGTACGAAGCCGAAATCCTGAGGAAGATTTTCTAAAAATTTCAGAGCTTTGTTTGCAACATTTTCAGAGATATGATCTGTGGAAGTTACGTCTTTTTTCAGGCTCCTAAACAGGTCATTGTGGAATTTGCACTATAACGTTTTTTCTACGAAGTTTCAGAATCGGAAATTCATATGGTGCAAAGCTGAAATCCTGAGGCAATTCATCAAAAAAATTCAGAGCTTGGTTCGCAATATTTTTGGAGATATGATCTGTGGAAGGTAGTGCTTTTTCAAGCTCATGAATTTCATCTCAAAGAGGTGATCGTGGATAAATTTCAATAACTCTCTCTCTGTGCATCATATTGGAGTGCCGTAAAAAGTGGTCACAAGAACACATAATGTATTTTCTTGGCTATCAATTTCAGAGAGAAAGGATGAAACAGTGACATGTGGCAAGTCGTACAAGTTCGCTCTACTGAACCAGTCCATAATTAGGTCATTGTGGGATATTGGACACAACTTTGTCTTGGAGAATCCAAATCAGGTCAGACCTGTGGCATTCAAAAGATAATTCAGAGGGAAACGTCGGTACTAAAATTTAGATATTGAAGTGCTGCAATCACAGAGATAATCAAATTTCAATATCGAGATCCTCAAAAGCAAGTAAAAGGTGTTTATTTGTTTTTTCGAATTGCATAAATCTTGTTTGAAAAATTAGTTTGAAGTGATTCCAAGGGCCTATTGAGTATGTATTTCAGTATTGGGTTCTGAGATGCCTCCTAAAAAGAATTCAACACCCATTATGCCCTCAGAAATCTATACTATGATGCATGAAGAGGAAGAATTGCAGTATGAGATATCAAAATTACGGTACCAAGTGCAACAAATTTCGATCTTACGAAGAACAACCGAAGATGACATAGATGGTTTAAAAGCATAAATGGAGGCTAAGTTGGATGGTTTTAAGGATAAAATAATAGCTAATATGGATGATAAATTAGTGGAAGATGACATCGAGCATCAACAACAAGTTCTCCAACTCTCAAAGGATAACCTTACTTTGGTGCAGAATCTAATGAAACAACAAGAATATCAACATCACATCGAAAGAAGTTCTGAAGTAGTCACAGAAACAATAAATCGACAAGTACAATCAATTTCAGAGTATCTCAGCAAGTGGAAGAACTTTCCTATAGAAGATTCCACATGGGAGGATGAGAATTTTATACAGAAGCATCAAGAAATAATCAAGCATTGAGGACAACACTTGTTTGAAGGAGCGGGGCATGTTAAGTCCCTATATTAATAGTGTAGTCCCTTATTATGTTAGTGTAGCCCCCCATTATTGTTATTGTTGTACCCCTGTAACCCCCATATTATCATTATTGTGCCCTTACATTATTATTGTTAGGTCGGCTAGGATTACATTGTGGCCCCACTAGGATTATATTGTGGCCCCATGGACTCCTATATATAGAAGGAGGTTTTGTTCATTTGTATCATCCAAGAATTTTTCAATTATGTAATGTATTGGAGGTTGCCCCCTCGAAGTGGCTTATTTCTAAGGCGTTGATATCTCTTTTCTTCTATTTTTGGAGCTGGTTACACAACATTTTTGCACTAGGAATTTCAGGACTAGGATTGAATTATTTATAGAATATCAAGTAATCTCTGCTACCTTTTCACCCTCCGATTATCCTAGGTAAGCATATGAATGCTCCCTATTCACAATTTTCCATCTCCCTATAGTTGGTCACATAGATTGACTAGGAAAAATAGAAAGCGGCCCATTATCCGCACATGTTTTTCTTTTGAGCCAGGAACAATACAACATAGTTTAAATAGGGTTTTTTGTAAAGGATCATCGAATATCCACACGTTCAAACTATGTGCTTTTCCACTTTGTGCTCACACACACTAACCCACTAAGTGAAGCAAAGACACCTAAAACTAACTTAACCAAACTCAGTAAATTCTCCCCACAGGGGCCACAAAAGAATTTATAGCTTAAGTTAGGATCAAGGGGGTAGGCATCCAATAAGCCGCCTTGATCATAATTCATCTTGAAACATAGAATTTGTCTGTTTAGGGAGCTTGAAATCCACCTATCATCCCACGGCAAATAAAACCTGAGCACGACAAAGACCCGTTTTAGAGGGGGTTAGACTTAGGCACAGTGTGGGAAAGTATCAGTCAGGGCTACCTGACTTGGCTGGTACTCGGTATTGTCAGCTGACTACCAAGAAGCCCAATACTCAAATGCTCACGTCGGATGGTGGTTCTTAGCGGAAAAAAAACTAGGGCATCATTTTCCCTATAGGTTACGGTGCAAGCAAGTGCTAGACCCTCTACCCTTACCTTCGTTGATTTTCTTCAGCTGACTAGGGGCGTCGCCAGCTCTTACAGGACGTTGTGCCAACACTCACAAGAAATGTTCTCAAGGTCTAGTTACATTTGAGTGTGTGAGGACGAATAGGTCTTCTAGGATTTTGAGTATTATACGTAAGCAAACAAAAACCACTTTTTTGATTGCTTGATCACATAGATTAATTTAAAGAGAAATTTATTTTATTTTTCGCTTTGTTTTATGTATGTGACAAGAATTTTTCTTTGATCATTGACTCTATACTCTCAAAATTTTCCAAAACTAGACCTAGTCGACACCAGAACTGACCCAACGGAACCTCGTCGATCTAGGCATCTTTTGGACCTCCCCCCATTACCGAGAGGGGTTCCAGGTCTTTCACCATTAAGGCATCAAAGATGAAATGCTTCCACCATTATTAGTTCGTCCTTTATTGGGGCAGTTGTAGTTGGGAACCCTAGTCGATCTCCCAATGCCACACCACACACCACTCCTCCCATGACCCCTAGGGGGTAGAGGAGTGCATCCCATCCAAAAAGCCAGCCAAATACATATCAGGGTACGTCGTAGACCAACCCTCTTCCTAACCAGAACTTTTTGTTTTCACACAGTGCAATGACGTCAACCTCCCAGTCACCTTTCATAGCTTCGTTGAATCTACCTAATTTAACCAAGCTGACGAATGACCCCATCGCACACAATCCTACGTGGCCTCCCATGCCCACGAAGCTCCCTTTAGATATTCCAAAATTCAAAGGAAAGAAAGCGGAAGACCTAGGTAATCATGTCATGACCTTTCACCTGTGGTGCTCATCGAACACTATCATTGACGACACTATTCGATTGAGATTATTTCAATGCACTCTTATAGGAGTAGCCGCGAAGTGGTACGTGGAGAAACCCTCAGCTTGACATGGAACCTTTGGCGCCCTCACCACTACATTCCTAACATATTTTCAGTTACCCATTCACCATGATTCCAAAATGGAATTACTGATGCATTTTAGACAAACCCCTGCCGTCCATATCTCGGACCATCTCCATGAATGGAGGTGGCATCGCAGCTTATGTAAAGCTAAAATCGACGACCAAGTTCTCTTAGATTTGTTCCTGAAAACTCTTACGACAGAGATTTCAAAGGATGTGGCACAACAGAGACCCATATCTGAAGAGGACGCTATCAACAAAGCCCAACAACTTGATTTGATTTATACACAGTCAGGATACATTTACAACATCTTGCCTAATGCTCTGCGCCTGCAAACTTATCAAGAATTTCCAGGTGCGTCAAACTCTGTAGATGGACTAATTGGGTCATTGACCCAAGGTTACCTAGGTAGCAGTAGTCAAAACCCCGGTTACACGTATAGTTCTACCCAGAACATACCTCAACCTGGTTTTCAAAGTCATCATATGCCTTAGAAAAATTTGACCAATAGGGCGCTAGCATATCACCAGGGAGGACCTTATCCTCTGGCTCAGGGGAATCATTATGCAGAAAGAAGCACTGACGAAAGAGCTCCCCTCCAACAGCCAGGTGTAAACTAGGGATCGCGTTATGCTTACTCCCCAGCACATGACCCGCCTATGCAGACCAATGCACAGGTGAAATTTGTGCAGCCATCCCAAAACCAACCACACCAATACAACCAAGAGAACTAACCTCCTAACGTGGTGAAGTAAAAATCCAAAAACAAGCCAAAAGGGAACCCTGGACAGGGGGGAAAAACCCAGCAGTGCCCACCGCGATCCCAGGCTAGAGGCAACTCCAACCGGAATCAAAACCAGGAGCCGAGCAATGCCCAATGGTGGAGAAAAAGGCCATCTCTTCGAACAAACCATTATTGTTTGATATGTGGTGAGTACAGTCACTATAATCACCAATGTCCTGATCTCCCTGAGCTAAAGAAGCTACAAATTAACCAAGGACAAGGAGGATCCTCCCAACAACCAGCTATGATGCAAGATCCTTTCCCCCATTAAGGGACGGTAAGCACTCAATAGCAAAATACAGATGACTCCGAGAAAAGAAGCCATGAAATATACATGACTGGTGAAGAGATGCTTTTCCAAACACAAAATCGCAATTACGACACCCCGCTAGACACCAATATGTCAGGGGAAAGTACCAGTGCACCGATTGCACCTTTGACCATTTCAAATATGCCTATATAGCCATTGCCAAAGATGGTGATGGGACCTAATAGGTGAGCATGAAACTACTCCAAAGCAGCCCATAATTATAACATCGTGGATGATTTAGCACAATATCCCACTGCTATGTCAACTTTGCTAGTATTGAAGTCATGCCCAAAACAGCGGAAAGCCCTACTTTCCACGTTAGGTGCTATCGACCCTGCCGATACATGCCTAATGGATTTTGACTTAAACAAAGCTACCCCTAGGCTTCCTTCCATGGTTGCCTTCCAGATACCAGTATTGGTGCAGAATATCACTATTCACCGATGTGTCATAGACGAGGGTGCATCTATGTGCATCATGTCAAAAATGTTTGGCAGAAGTTAGGTACTCTTGAACTAAAACCCTCACTCATCACGCTTCGAGCATATGACGGTCATGCATCAACCCCCGTCGGCCTCTACCAAAACGTCCCAGTCTGCTTAGCTGGAAAGACGGTCTACATAGACATTGAAGTCTTGGACACTCACCTGGACTACAATATAGTCCTTGGGTGGAGTTATATGTATGATATGTTTTCCATAGCCTCCTCAGCCTTCCGCATTATGATGTTCCCCCACGAGGACAACATCATTACTATAGACCTACTAACGCATAGCAAGAAGCAACCCCTAAAAAACACTAATGTAATTCTACCCTATGTAGATACATCCTCGGATGCTCTCTCACGGTACCAAGAATATGGCCTTGGCCAATTCAAATTGTCGTTCGTTCTAGGGTCATTCCTAGGAGAGCCTCCCATAATCCTTGAGTCATCACCCGATGTCACAGGGGCTCTGGTGTGCATGATGTCCACATAAAGCACCGAAGCTAGTCAGGACATGGATAGAAGCAGTAATGGCACCCAGTCGTCGACCACGGTAGCCTCTCTAGCCTATGCCACCTCCCAAACCCCTTTCCTCTACCCCCCAGGTGGTTTCATCTCCCAGCAGGTTTTGGAAACACTGGTATTACCCAACATATCATTACCAATCCTAGTTTGGTACCTCATTCCCCCTGCAGGAATAGGGGACACCCATGTTATTTCCATAGGATTGAAGCCCCTCAATCCCGAGGAGGCCCCACTCATCCAAGAAACAGTCGAAACCACCCCTGCAAAGGAAATTCCCATTAAAAAACTGGTGATTACGGCTAAGAAAACGAATAAGAGAGGAAAGAAGATGGTGACCCCCGACGTTCAACAGGAATCACTAGTCTGTGCCATATGCGATGTAATAGGTCACCCTACCCATATCTTGCCGGAGCTGGATAAATTAAAACCACTCCTTGGATCTGAGACAGACATCACGACGTCGTGTTCCCATAAAATTGAACCTACCACCAAAGGTAAAGGCAAAGCGTTGTGTACCAATCACGCATGCGCTCTCTGTAGAAACTACGGGCACTATACCCATCATTGTCTAGAGATCCCACGATATAGAGATGCCTTACTTGCCATCAAGCGATCCTATCAAGAGGATCCCTCCACCCAGGCATCCGAAAATGAACCTCGTACCATCCTGTACCTATAGGAGGAACAACAAAGGGCACAAGAAATACCCCTAGTCATGCCCGTTATACGTTGCATGCTATGAGATGAACGTGGTCACTTTCTGGAAGAGTGCACAGCCCTGGAACTCATTCACAGATGGTATCCTATAGAAAGGGTTTACTACGTTGGATTGTGAGCAGCACAATTCACATGTTCATTATGTGCCGACATAACCTTTTGGAGAATTTTCACCATATCCCCCGATTCCGGCTAGCCCTCGCTAGCTTACGCTCCACCATAGTCCGCCTCTCCCAAGAAGACGATATGGATGTGGATTCCATGGATAGCTCCACAACCCAAGAAGACTTGATGAGCAGATCCATCATGTTCTTGTCAGTCAAAAAGTGACCAATCATGGAACCCCTAGTTACCCCTAACCGCTCTCCACAGAGAATACTAGCATGCACGTTATGAAAAATTCCCAATCATGTGGTTGCCACTTGTCCTGATTTAGCAGCATTACGACGATGGTTCCATGCCATACCTCAAACTGAGCACGACGGAACCCCCATATCAAGGATATTTTTCCTAATATGTCAAGGCAATCATTATGAGTGGCTCTGTATTTATGCCTCGCAACTTTATCCCACCATCGACATGATTCATGCATAGAGAAGAGATAGGATGACCTTTGAGAATGGCATAAAATGTACATCGCTGGATCAACGTCCCCACCCCCATAGTGGAAAAATAGACAAGCTAAGAAAACACACCAACCAAGCATGACCCTGACCAAACCTAGGATAACAAGTGGACTATGTGACCTGAAAAACCATCGGGTCAACCAGTGCAGAGAACTGAAGCACCTTGCAAATAGTTTACATATAATCTCTTCTCTCCCTTAGAAACTTCTCTCTAACCAAGAGAAAATCACGCATACCTATTTCTAGATTTGTTCACACTTTCATCATACGATTAAATGTGTACACCTCCCCAAGCTAAGAACAACAAGAGTAGCATTGAGTCTACACTCCCCTAAAGAGGTAGACGCACCCAAGCCAACAATACAGAAATGGAAACAGAAGAGAGACTCTTCTACGATAGAACCTTTCCAAGCGTCCACATTAGGAACAAAAGGTAGTGTAGAATCTCACACAATCTACTAGCACAGTGATACCATGCGCTATATGTACTGGCCAAAATCACACACCAGAGGTATGCCTTCTAATGGAAACATTCAGGCACCTCTGTGGAATGCACAATTTCCACCTACTAGAAATTGACCATCCTAGTGGGGAACCTAACTTTCTGCTCACATAGAATCCCATTATATAGATTCCTCCCCCACCGAACGTCGATGACATGATCCACCATATAAGATTTATATAATCACATATCAGAAATAGGATTCCAACCGCCCCCACATCCCAATATTTCCACCCTATTCCTATCAAAAAAGATCAAGGTACCTTGCACTTTTGCATTGATTTCCACAAGAGCCCAATTTTACATGCCACCATCAAACTCCTTGATGACACCCAGCCTCTAGAACAATGCCTACTACAACTAGAGCTTGTCGACGAAAGTCGACGACAATCGCTGTAACACAACGAGGCCCACAATAAAAGGGTAAAAGCATCATTCGACTGCCACATCACCTCTCACTCATTCACTGAGGGAGAATTAGTCCTCCGCTATGATGTCGCAAAAGAAGCCCTAGGGCCAGAAAATTTTGAAACCTTGTGGAAAGGACCCTACGTCATCAAACATTACCTCCGACAGGGGGAATACATCTTGATGGAACCAGATGGGACATGCCTTAGCAACCCCATCAACGGCCTTTACCTCAAGAAATTCTAACCATAAGGGCCAAGACGGCGCTTCCCTAGAGTGAACGTGAAAAACCCCCAACCACTCAAATTTTTTGACCAAAATACTTATTTAAAAGCGCTCAAAGTGCCATCATGGATCACCAAACTGAACCATATTTCAGATTTACTGATGGAGCATCAAGATGGTCTCAAAGTTTAGCTGCAGTTGCCTGGGTCATTTACCACCCTGACCAATTGCCACTCTGCTCAAACGATGTGTGCATCGGTTCAACAACAAACAGTCAGGACAAATATGTAGAAATTTGCTGAATAATGAATATTTATTCACCGAGATTAACCTGATCATACACAAATTCGATTTGCTGCATAACACATAATCTCTTCGACAAATTAATCATCACATGCGGAAAATAAAACAAGCGGTAGAACATAAATTCACACACATAGAACGCAGCATGTATGGGGAAAGCTTATAGCTGAAAACCCCCAGCTATATGTATCATATAAATGGATGAGAAACATGTAAATTTACACAATACAATACTCCTCACAAGTACTCAGTACTGTCTCCAAAATCTACACACAAAACTAGCTCAGTTTGAACCGATCACAGGTTCAAAACTCCTTCACTAGTTGCCTGCCTCTACTGCGCAATCCAAAAGGAGAGAATGGGTTGAACCAATTCGAATTCCTCTTTCTTGAACAGCGCAATCATCATTGGCATACTCATCCCACTTATTTTGAAAATCTCATGCACAACTAATGTACAACTGCCGGCTCTTTCACCTATCTCTTGCACTAGTCTGCACTGAACTGTACATGCACTGAGTTAACTGATGTGTTCTCTTAGTTGAATAATGAGTTAATAATTAGTGAATTAATTAATAATTAATTCACACCACTCATCTCTAGTGTATTATCTATTTAAACTAAATACAACTAGTTCAACTAAGTTAAACCGAACACAACTCCATCAACTCCTCAATCAACTCCACCAAAACTCTGCCACATGAGTCTAACTGAAGTCAACCATGCAATAGCTCAACTAACCCTTAGGAAATTCGAATTTCCTTCTGCCAGCTGCATGTGCCACATCTGTAGCTCGAACTAAAGTGCTCCAAGAGGAAAATATAATGTTTATAGTCCAAATATTATTAAGAGCAAATAATATTCGACTGTTCTATTTTTAGCTAGGCAGTCTAAAAATAGACTTCGACCTAAATGTCTAAAAATAGATGTCCATCTATTTTTACAAAATTGACCAATCATCCAAGAATAGCATCACGCAACTCCTAGACCATGCTCCATATGTATAAAAATAGACATAGTCTAAAAATAGACTTTTCGACAAAAATCACATGTGTGGTCCCCACCTAGTTTAGGTGATCACTTTCCAACTAGGATCAGGAAATATGTTTTAGGAGGCATCCTTCACTGTTTCTTGTTGCCATTTTCAACACTCTCTCTCAACAATAAAGGACTGTCATTGCATGCAACATGAAACTCCATGCATTCGCCCTGCAACCTTCACAAGCGCCATGCAACTCCATGCATGCGACATGCAACTCCA
Organism: Pinus albicaulis; assembly: GCA_034641835.2. Lineage (NCBI taxonomy): Eukaryota > Viridiplantae > Streptophyta > Pinopsida > Pinales > Pinaceae > Pinus > Pinus albicaulis. The sequence continues at coordinate 1,684,377,725 of CM076584.1, forward strand.
TGCATTCGCCATGCACCCTTTGCATGCGCCATGCAAACTCATGCATGCACCATGCAACTCCATGCATGTTCCATGCACCCTTTGCATGCGCCATGCAAACTCATGCATCTGCTTTGCAACTCCTCTGAAACTGAATAAGCTCCAAACAACTCAATCAGTCTGATGCATCTAGCATCTATCATCAAAGTCTTCGACCTCTGCTTAGCTACTGCACATGTCATCAGGAACCACTGCGCTGTTGAACTCTTTGCACCCATGCACTCTTGCACTTGCTGTCAACTCTGATCCGCGCTCCAGTATCCAACACTGTCACTTTGATCTGCCTGCATCACTCTAACTGATCTGCTACTGCTGCGCTGTGGGCACCTCGTAGCCAGGTTCAAATCATGAGATCCACACCATCTCATGAATTCTGCCCAGAAATCTCCTCTTGGGATTATTCATGCATGTCGCCCCACCTCTCACCTGGTGGTATAGCTGCATGCACTCCCTCTGCCCATCTGGCACGAAATTTCTCTGCATGAGTGGTTTCTCCCACTCCATGATCCTCTTGTGGCTGCTCCACACCCCGAGGTTCACTTTCACCTGCATGAAAAACTTGCTCCCTCTCAAGCATCAGTTGCATGTCTTCCTTCCACTTCCCAACAGTAGGAAGCTCCGTAGACATCCCATCTACTTCAAGTCTGTAGAGATTCTTTGCCCGAATCCCAACCTTCTTGACTTGTCCCGTTGCCTTGTGCCAAAGGAAAACTTTTCCTTCTCTAAAGACAACCTCATATCCTTTATCCTCTAACATTGCGACTGAGATCAGATTCTTTGTTAGACCTGGTACATGCAATACATCTTGTAAAATAATGATTTTACCTGACTCCCTCTGAAAGGTTATGGTACCAATGCCGGTCGCATTGTATCGTCCACCGTCGCCCAACTCAACATGCATCTCGAGACCTTTCTCCACCAAGTCACTGAAAAGATTTGCATCTCCCGTCATGTGAAAGGAAGCGCCACTATCAATATACCACCCCAATCCCAATGCACTAGACAACATGCATGCGATCAATGAGAAGTCCAGCTCAAATTGCGAGGCAAGAGCCTCACCAGCTGCAGTTCCAGCAGCCTGCTTGTTCTTCTTCTTCTTTGGGCAATTTGTGGCGTAATGTCCATGATCGTGACAGTGAAAACACTTCACTTTGGACATGTCACGCTCTTTACCATCTGCACTGGATTGAGAAGCCTTCTCCTTGCCCTTCCCCTTCCTTGCTTTGGCAGCCAAAGCGCAGTCTTCTTCATCAGATGCCTTTGATGAAGATCCATCCCTGGTATTCCGTCGGATCTCCTCTTGCACCAGATCAGACCACAGTCTTTCCCATCCGGGAAATTTCTCCCGACCATTGACACTGTCTTGATATGCATGCCAACTTTTCGGAAGACCCAGGAGAGCCAAGCTCACCAAGTCCTCATCCTCCATCGTCACTCCCACGCTTCCCAGCTCATCCCTGCATTGGGTGAACCTCGTGAGGTACTTGGGGATGCTCTCTCCTTTCTCCATCTTGATGTTTCTGAGTCTATCCTTGAGCGCCAACTTCCTCTGGTCACTCTTGCTCTGGTACAGATCTTTCAAGGCTTTCCACATCAAATATGGAGAAGCCGTTCCATGCAGGCTGGACACTATGTGATCCTTTACGCCCTCCAACAGAATCCTTTGACATTTTTCTTGTTTCTTTCGCCAGGCTTCCACAACAGCAGCATCAGTAGAAGTAGGCTTTGGAATCTCTTTCTCCATGAATTCCAACAGCCCATTATCATCTAATACAGCCTCCATGCGGTCTTTCCATGCAACATAATTCGAACTGCCTTCCAAGGCATATTCTAGTCGCAATCTGTTGAAAGACATTTTCGCCGCGGCACCAAAAACACAAATCTGCAAATTCGAATTTCACCACCAGCTGATAACTCAACCGCTTCCGACCTACACTTGAGAAAAAATTATTTCCAAATCAGAGATTGACCGCACGGGCATTTACCAGACCTTTCACTTTTCGAAGAAAGATGAATCCGGAGGCTACCTGGCCCGAGTGCAGACTCTGTCCGAGGAAATAATTGCAATCACCGTAATAGATCTTTGACGATTAATTTCGCTCTGATACCATGTATAAATTTGATGAATAATGAATATTTATTCACCGAGATTAACCTGATCATACACAAATTCGATTTGCTGCATAACACATAATCTCTTCTACAAATTAATCATCACATGCGGAAAATAAAACAAGCGGTAGAACATCAATTCACACACATAGAACGTAGCATGTATGGGGAAAGCTTATAGCTGAAAACCCCCAGCTATATGTATCATATAAATGGATGATAAACATGTAACTTTACACAATACAATACTCCTCACAAGTACTCAGTACTATCTCCAAAAGCTACACACAAAACTAGCTCAGTTTGAACCGATCACGGGTTCAAAACTCCTTCACTAGCTGTCTGCCTCTACTGCGCAATCCAAAAGGAGAGAATGGGCTGAACCAATTCGAATTCCTCTTTCTTGAATAGCGCAATCATCATTGGCAACTCATCCCACTGATTGTGCAAATCTCATGCAAAACTAATGTACAACTGCCGGCTCTTTCACCTATCTCTTGCACTAGTCTGCACTGAACTATACATGCACTGAGTTAACTGATGTGTTCTCTTAGTTGAATAATGAGTTAATAATTAGTGAATTAATTAATAATTAATTCACACCACTCATCTCTAGTGTATTATCCAGTTAAACTAAATACAACTAGTTCAACTAAGTTAAACCGAACACAACTCCATCAACTCCTCAATCAACTCCACCAAAACTCTGCCACATGAGTCTAACTGAAGTCAACCATGCAATAGCTCAACTAACCCTTAGGAAATTCGAATTTCCTTCTGCCAGCTGCATGTGCCACATCTGTAGCTCGAACTGAAGTGCTCCAAGAGGAAAATATAATGTTTATAGTCCAAATATTATTAAGGGTTAATAATATTTGACTGACCTATTTTTAGACAGGCAGTCTAAAAATAGACTTCGACCTGTATGTCTAAAAATAGTTGTCCATCTATTTTTACCAACTTGACCAATCATCCAAGAATATCATCCCGCAACTCCTAGACCATGCTCCATATGTCTAAAAATAGACATAGTCTAAAAATAGACTTTTCGACAAAAATCACATGTGTGGTCCCCACCTAGTTTAGGTGATCACTTTCCAACTAGGATCAGGAAATATGTTTCAGGAGGCCTCCGTCACTGTTTCTTGCTGCCATTTTCAACAAAATATGACACCGTCATCGGAATTATGTGAAATTCCCTCCATTAGGGTATACACCATATGCATATCTACCTCTATTCCTAGTTAGTACTGTCGCAGTTAAACCAAACATTTGAGACTAGAGATACACATCTGTTTAGAAAATATTTGCGTGAAAAATTTTAAGCACACAATTTGACTATATCACATTCACACATGTACCAAGGAGTCAAAACCAAACAACTGATCCCATAGCTAACAATATCCAACAATATCCTAGATCGGAATGCATCTCGAATAAACCATCATACATAAAAACCAAAAATATAGATATCCATCAGTATAACATCATACATAAATAAAAATAGGTGACACATCATATAGAGCCATAAAAAATTTCTCTCAGATATATATATATATATATATATATATATATATATATATATATATCTGTGTGTGTGTGTGTGTGTGTGTGTGTGTGTGTGTCACAATGTATATGTCTGAGTACAAAAATAGTGTCACTGGCCCAACTACCAACCCAAAGATACAAAAATTGTCAAAAATAAGGGAAGCATCATCATAATGGGTGCTTTCCCTATGTACAAATATACTCTAGGGGGATTCCCCCTTAGGAGGGGCACCTGGACCCACAACAACTCCCAGTGCTACCACTGGAGCTGCCATCGCAATCAAGGTTGCCACCCGACGTAAAACGGGCCAATACTCCCTCTCGCAGGCCATCAAGATCTCCAACCAGACCTCCTCAAATTCATCCATAGATCCTCGAGCAAGAAAACTCTGGGTTAAGCAGTCCACTTGACCGCAGGCATCCTCAAGAGCTGACACTCGAGTAGTGAGCTCCTCGATACAAGCCTCTGTTGTATCCACACGTGCTACTACTGCATCAGCACGAGCCCGCTTAGCCACATCCTCCACAACAGCCAAGTTGCTGCCCTCTCCTGAAGAGCCAACACCACCACTGGGTCCCCTAGTAGCACCTCCTCCTTGATCACCCCTAGGTCACCGTAAAGGATCGTGGCCAACCAAACAAGCCACGGGGGGACCCACCTCACCAACATCTGCAAGAGTAACCAAAATGATGTCAGTGTCACTAGCAAAACACATAAGTACATGTATACTCAAATAAATGCAGCAAACACATACAACATACCTGTAGGCCCCCAAGCATAACCAAAAGGGAGACCCATGTCTGAATCCCCCCGGAAGTCCATCCCCGCATATGGGAATGGCAAGAACATATGTGGGTTGGCCTCAAACCAGGCCTTTTTCGTGGCATTCCAATAATGCCCCACCATGCCACCACCGCCTCGTGGCATCACCGGAGCCCATCTCCTCATACAAGGCTCTCGTGGCCCCTGCCACTACTGGCCTCAGCAACACTACCCTCTCATACATAATTTTGCACAATATACTGGCATATGCAAACGAATTAGATCCACAATGGACCTTGTTGAGTTGTGCCACCATCCCATCAAAACAGAAATGGGCACAGTCGTAAAAATACCTGGACCTCAACTGGTGCAGTACTCCAACCTACGGGCCCGATGCCTGATGCAGAGAAACTGACCCTGCCATTCACACAATCACTACCAGAGCACATTGCTCTTCCAGATCTGTCGCTGATGCAATGTTGATGCATCCCTCTGTAAGAGGCGCCCCACCACAATGGTGTCTTTGAAATCTCTCCAAGTACACTCCCCTGAAAACGAGTGGATATTTTAGCACCTCATCCTGAGGTAGTAACCCAGTCACAAATTACACATCCGTCTTAGGACAGATGACCAGGTTCATCCCCCGCAACACGAACATGTTGCGCCTTTGACGCCAATGTCGGATCAAGTAGTGTAGCAGTCGATCCTACGACCGAAGAAGCTCATTCTCCGTGAACTTCAGGAGCCCCCATAGCGCCAGCTGACGGTGCACCCTAGCATTAGTAGCCATCGCAGTCCAGAGCTTGAGCTAGTCCCGCTCCCTCCACAATAACCTGTCATCAAAACAGGTACCCATCAGTACACAAAAACACTCAGAAATAAGCAAAAAACCAAAATATTTTTTGCCTCGACTTTGCGCGCCTACCCTTCAAATAGGCGTGCTTAGTGCATGCCCGTATTTTGCACAAGCGTTCTTAAGGCATGATAAAAAAGGGGAATTTAGTGCTTTAGCGTGCTTATCCCCCGAAAAAGCGCATAGGGGGTGCACCTTTTCCCTAATCGCCTGCGCAATCTAGGAAAAAAAACACCTAGAATTCATACAAACCAAGTCTGCACGGACCCTTGTACCACCAAAATGAAAAATTAAAGTGCAAGACGTCATGGAGGTTACCTGGGCATGATCTCACTAATCCCTCATGCTCAGGCTGACTGCAATGGCAAGAAATTCTACGCAGAATCCTCTGAGGTCTAAAAAACTCAGCAAGTACAAATGAATTGAATTAGGGCCATATCCACCTATATATCGCCCTTTTCAAAAACTTCGGAGGACCATAATGAGATATCAGAAGGTTCGTTCTCTAAACCATAAGTTGCACCACAATTAGCACTCCATGATGAACAGAGGCGATGCCACACATTCGCACTCCCGAAAAAATAAATTTTCAGCGCCGGCAGGTATGCCCTCTTTCATCTTCTTTTTTAAAGCTCATGATTTTCAATAAATTTTGATAAATAATATGCTTTCACTTGAGGTACTTGTTTTTTTAGGAAAATCTCGCAAACCATCCTCAACGTTATCTCCTGAAAGTTCCAAAGCAGGTATCATTCTACCCGCAGCATGATAGATTCCCAGTCAACTCTGCATATCCTGACATCACTTCTCCATCAGAAATAAACCATAGGATCCTCATACCCGACCATGCTTATCTTCATCTCATCCTGCACATGATAAACATCCTCGTTGGTCGACAGAGCCTCCCCTCCATGGTGCTCGTCACCCACAGTAGACCATGTACCACAACAAAAGTGACGCCATGGCCATACCACTTCAGTCTGGGAAGCACCTCATGCCCATCCATTCACCATGCATAAGGTCAAGTTTACCATACAAGCTAAAACCCCCTTCCCAGACGACCACGTTGTACAAGAAGATCAAGAGCGCACCACCTTGCCTCGCATTTGGCCCACCATACCTCCACCAGCATAATTCCATCTACAATGCTTTCTCATCTGCTTCATCAACCCCGCACATGAGACCAACCAATGGGACCCCCACCCTCAACAAAAAACCTTCCTCACAACATCAGTGAGCGCACACTTTCACGTTTTGGGGTACCCATCTCTGTGTTTTTTACAAACCAAACCCCATTATTTTATTCTTTTGGTAAGTGTACAAAGACCCTGAACGGTGCACTACGTCCTTCACCCTCTTATTTCATCTTTTCTCCCATGACAGCAGTCCCTGAACACCCTTGGTAGGAGTATTATACCCCCATGCACAAGCCATCTTGACATTCATAGCCAGTTTATACCCACCATAGAAGTCCTACTGACTCTAGGGATTTCCCCATCAGAAATAACTATGATTGTCGCCAAGCTGCTTAGTATACTCCGACCTTGGGCCACTGAATCCCCATCATCAATTTTCAGTCACCCCTCGCTAACATTCCTATGTTAAACCCATCACATCCACATCCCTGACCCTTTATATCAGTGACCCCTCCTTCAGTTGAGGCTTCCTTTTGTCGACTTCGACACCTATTTTCTGAAAAGGAAGCGGTACCTTGGATCACCCCTCTCCATACAAGGGGCATCCTCGGGTGGCACTGTGGGAGACATCATTGTCCACAAATGTCATCGATCCTCCTAACATAGGACTTCGACAAAAGCTTTCATGTCAAGATGGTATCGTACCTGAAAACCATTGCACTTTGATCAAATCTGTCGAAGACCCGTGCCTCCATAAGCGTCTTTGTTAAAAATTCTTACACGGGAAGGTCCCAACCAACACCTATGCGTACAATGTGAAAATATATGCCATACCAAGTTTACGCATATGGGTACCATGTTCCACCTATTTTCAAACAAAAAAATTCCCCTGAGGGCGTCAGCAGTCATCGTCAGCAACCACCAGATCACTACCACATTGGTGATACTGACAGAACATGTATCTATCAAAATAAATTTGTTTAACTAGCCACATCATCATAAGCACGGGACATGCCCACCTCGTAGAAATTTTATATATTTATTATATTATATTTGCTTACATGGGTCCTCTAGGATACAGCCATTCTTGGAATCAGTGTAGGGTGTTTTCAATTCCAAGCTTCACACAGGTCTCTCTCTCTCTCTCTCTACGCATGATGCAAAAAAGAAACTATAATTTATTCCGGCTATACAGTTCTTCCTAGACCTCACACATTAGGGGGAAACTATTAACACTAGAAAATCATACAGAAGACAACATTAATTAATGCCAAGAAAAAGTATTTATAGGGCTGGAAGACATTACAGAATCTGGAAAGTATTTAAAAATCTCTAAGGTCTATGGAAAATCAAATTTTAAGAAGTCCTAAATTATCTTTGCACGCATAATCCTTCGTGAAGAGCGCCTTTTGCATGCTTTTTTTCTGATATGTGTGCAATCCTTGGAGTGGCGAAATTTCACTATCTAGGACCACAAAAAGCAAAAGACAAGTGATCCCTTACTTGAAGCCGCCTAAGGACAGCCACGAATGCCTCCTTAGACACTAAGTGAGCACACAATCAAATATTTGGAGCACACAAAGGAATCATACCCCTCTCTTGGGTCACCATCGACAATGTACCAGGAGAAGGAAGGGAGGACTTGAAATCTCCTATATAAGGCCACCATGAGATGAAGAATTGGTGAACACATTTTTATGCTGGCCAGAATTTCCCAAGCAATACCAGCGGTGTGTAAGCCGGAGCTGAAGATAGAGGGGACTCAATTGTTGGCCATCCAACAAGTTCATCCCAACACAGTAGAGAGAGAGGGAGACTGCACCGAGGCAAGCTTGGGATAAAAACATCCTTGCATCGAGACCTAGAACCCATGGTATAAGGGCCCTTTGGCAAGAGGGTAAAGTTTCACTCTTATTACTACCAGCACTCAATAAGAGGGGCCTAGAGCCACCGTTCATATTATTGTTGTCGTTTGACTCTTTTAAGAGCTTTTGTTTATTTGTTTTAGTTTTTAGTTTATACATGCATGCTATTTCTCTATCTAGTATGCTTATGATTCTAGCTTGTTCCACTGACTTTCTTGACTCCACTTCTTTTTTTGCCTGTTACCAATAACTTAAGTGGGTAGACCACACCCCTTAAGTTGGTGTGATTTCGTACATACGTGCACCAAACACACTCCAACATTATTATTCGGGGCTACCTGACCCATCTAATACTCAGTACTGGTAGTTGAATTACCAAGAAGCTCAAGACTCGAATGCTCACGTGGGACGATGGTACTTAGTGGCCAAAAATGGGGCTTCCTTCCCTATAGGTGATGGTGCACGAAGCACTAGATCCTCTACCTTTACCTTGGTTGATTTTTCTTATGTTGAATGGGGGCATCGCCAGTTAATTTTGGGACATTGTGCCAACATTCGCAAGATATCTTCTCAAATCCCAGTTACATTTGAGCGTGTGAGGATGATTAGGTCTTCTAGGATTTGAGTAGCATACGCAAAAACAACAAAAACCATATTTTTTGATTGACTAGTCACATAGGATTAATCTAAAGGGAAAATTTATATTTCATTTTTGCTTTGTTTTATGTATGCAATCGGATTTTTTATTTGATTATAATCTCTATAATCTCAAATATTTCTGAAACCATACCTAGTCGATGCCATAACAAACCCAACAGGACCTCTTCATTCTAGATGTATTTTGGACCTACCCCCATTACCAGGAGGGGTTCTAGGTCTTTCGCCATTTAGGCGTCAAAGACAGAACACTTCCACATAGGATTAATCTAAAGGGAAAATTTATATTTCATTTTTTCTTTGTTTTATGTATGTGATCAGATTTTTTATTTGATTATAATCTCTATAATCTCAAATATTTCGGAAACCATACCTAGTCGACGCCATAACGGACCCAACAGGACCTCATCATTCTAGACGTATTTTGGACCTACCCCCATTACCGAGAGGGGTTCCAGGTCTTTCGTCATTTAAGCGTCAAAGACGGAACACTTCCACCCTTATCGGTTCATCCTTTATTGGGGCATCATTATTTGGGAACCCTCGTCGGTCACCCAACGCCACACCAGCAGGCACCCGCACAGGGTCGCCACATTCCACTCCTCCCACAACCCCTAGGGGGCATAGGAGTGCTACCCATTAGGGAAGCCAAGTGAACTCGCTACTTGGTACGTCATAGAAAAACCCTATACCTAAACATAACACTGTGTCTTCACAGTGCGCAATGGCTCTCAACTCGTAGTCACCTTTCTTAGCTTTGTTAAACTTGCCGAATCTAACCAAGTTAACGAACGACCCTATTGAAGATAACCCTACATGGCCACCCATGCCCACGAAGCTCCCTTCATACATTCCAAAGTTCAAAGGGAAGCAAGCAGAATACCCTAGAAATCATATTATGACTTTCTACCTATGGTGTTCATCAAATAGCATCATTGACGATACTATTCGACTGAGACTATTTCAACGCACCCTAACCAGGGTAGCCACAAAATGGTATGTGGAGAAACCATATGCTACACATGGAACTTTTAGCACCCTTGCTACTGTGTTCATTACTTATTTTCAGTTACCCATCCACCACGATTCCAGGATGGAATTACTGACCCACTTTAGGCAGACAACCATTGTCTATATCTCGGACCATCTCCACGAATGGCGGCAACGTCGTAGTTTTTGCAAAGCCAAAATCGATGATCGAGTTTTGTTAGACCTGTTCCTTAAAACTCTCACCACATATATTTCAAAGGATGTGGCAACACAAAATCACATATCTGAAGAGGACACCATCTGCAAGGCCCAATGGCTGGAGTTGATCTATACACAGTCAGGATATATTTACAATATCTTGCCTAATGCCCCACGCCTGCAAACTTACAAAGAATTTCCAGGAGCGTCGAACTCTGCAGACAGTTTGATTGGGTCATTGACCCAAAATCACCTAAGCAGCAATGTTCAGTACCCCAGTTATGAATATGGTTCTAACCAGAAAATCCCGCCACCCGACTATCAGAGTCATTATGCACCTTCGCAAAACATGACGAATAGGGCATCATCGTACCACCATCAGCAAGGAGGTCCATATCCTCTGACTCATGGGACCCAGTACGCAGCTATACATGCTGATGGAAGAGCTCCCCCCCAACAACGATTCATAAAATAGGGACAAGGACCGCAATATGCCCAGTCCCCAGCACAAAACCCACCCATGCAGAATAATGCACATGTTAACTTTGTGCAACCTTCCCAAGCACAACCACACCAACCATACAATCAGGAGAATCTGAAATATCCTCCTAACTTGACAAAGAAAAAAGGAAAAAACAAGCCAAAGGGAAATCCTGGATAGGAGGGAAACAACCAACAATGCCCTCCACGATCTCAGGCTGGAGGCAACTCCAACCGAAATCAAAAGCAGGAGCCTAACAACTCCCAAGGGAAGAACAAGAAGGTGAATCTACAAACAAACCACTCTTGTTTAATCTATGGTGAGTACGACCATTAAACTCACCACTATCCCGATCTCCCTGAGCTGAAGAAGCTTCAAGGTAACCATGGACAAGGGGGGTCCTCACACCAGACAACTGTCATGCAGGAGCCTTTCCCCCATCAAGGGACAGTTAGCACTCAGCAACAACAAACAACTGTCGATGATTCCAGAAAAAACAACCATGAAATCTATGTGATTGGCGAAGAATTTTTTTTTTCAGACACAGAATCGAAATTACGATACCCCACTAGACACCAATTCATCAGGGGATAGTACAAGTGCACCAACAACACCTTTGACCATATCAACTATACCTATTGAACCTTTTCCAAATATCGCTAAGGTACCAGCTAGGTGGGAAAGAAACCATTCCAAAGTGGCCCATAACTATAACATTGTGGATGATTTAGCCCAATCTCTAGTTTCCATGTCATCTTTAGAGGTATTACAATCATGCCTAAAACAAAGAAAAGCCTTACTTTCCACTTTAGGCGCCATAGATCCTGCCGATTCATGCCTAATGTCTTTCGATTTAGATAAATCCACCCTTAGGCTTCCTTTGATGGTCACCTTCTAGATACCGGTGTTAGTTCAAAACATCACCATCCAACGATGTATTATTAACGAGGGTGCATCCACATGCATCATGTCCAAGAAAAAATGGAAGAAGTTAGGGTCTTCCATGCTAAAACCATCAGACATCATGCTTAGAGCATACGACGGGCGCCCTTTAGCTCCCTTCAGTCTCTACCAAAACGTCCAAGTCTGCTTAGCTAGAAAGATGGTCCTTATAGACATTGAAGTCTTGGATGCTCAATTGCATTATAATATACTCCTTGGCCGAAGTTATATGTACGCCATGTTAGCCATAGCCTCCTCCGTCTTTCGAACTATGATGTTCACCCATGAGGATTGCATTGTTACTGTCAACCAACTGAAATACCACCAAAAATGACCCCGAACAAATACTGATGTGTTCCTACCCTATGTAGACACATCTGCACAAATGCTTACATAGTACCAAGAATACGGCCCCGACCTATTCAAACCATCATCCATCCTGGGGTCATTCCTAAGAGACCCCCTTGTGATACCAGAATCATCATCTGTTGTCATAGAGGCTCTCATGTGCATGATTTCCACATCAAGCACCAAAGCCAGCCAAGATACGGAGACAAGCAGTAATGACACCGAGTCCTTGGCCACGACAGCCTCTCTAGCCTACGCCATCTCCCAAAATCCTTTCCTCTATCCCCTAGCTATTTTTGTAGCCCAGCAGGTCTTGGTCACCATGGTGTTACCAAATGTATATTTTGAAATCGTAGTTTGGTACCTAGTACCACCTACTAGGATGAGAGCCACACACATAACCTCTACAGGTTTAATCACCCTCAATCCTAACGAGGCCCCACCCATTCAGGAAACTGTTGCAAACATCCCTGCGAAGGAAATTTTCATTGCAAAACCGATGGTTACGACAAATAACACCAATAAAAGAGGGAAGAAGATTGAGAATCCCACCAGGCAACGGGATTTACAACCTTGCACCATATGCAATATAGTAGGCCACCCTACCCACATCTACCTAGAGCTAGATGAGTTAAAACTGCTCCTGAGCTCTGCGGTAGATATCGCGGAAATAAGTTCCCCTAAAAGGGAACCTGCCACCAAAAATCAAGGCAAGGAATTGTGCACCAATCACGCATGTGGTATCTGCAGCAATTATGGGAACTATACCCATCATTGCCCAGAATTTCCACAATACAGGGATGCCTTACACACCATCGATCAATCCTATCAAGAGGATCCCTCCGTCTGATCTACTGGAGATGAACCTCGCATCATTTTATACCTACAGGAGGAGCAACAGTCACCAGAAATGCCTTTATTCATCTTCCGCCCTCCTATCATACGTTATACATTGTGCAACGAATGTGACCACTTCATCGATGAGTGCATAGGCCTGGAACTCATCCATAAGTGGTATCTAGTAGAGTGCGTATACTATGTTGGTTTGCGAGCGACACAATTTACATGTCCTTTTTGTGCTGACAACCACCTTTAGAACAATTCCATTACATCCCTCGATTTCGCTTAGCACTAGATAGTTTGCGCTCATCCATAGTTCGCCTCTCCCTAGAAGACAACTCAGACACTGAGTCCATGAACAACTTGACAAACCAAGAAGATGTGACGAGTAGATCCATCCTCTTCCTATGAGCTAAAAAGAAATCAATCAGGAAACCCTTAGTCACCCCCAACTACCCTCCATAATGAATACCAACATGTGCATTATCTAACATGCGCAACCATGTGGTTGCCACTTGCCCTAACTTAGAAGTGATAAGTTACAGGTACCCAGTCACGTCATTAAACGAACAGGACAGGAACCCCATTTCTAGGATGTTTTTCCTAGTATGTCAGGGAAATCACCATGAACAACGTTGCACCTATATCTTGCAAATATGTCCTCTAATCAACATGATATGTCTATTAGAAAGAAATCATTGGGACCTTATCAATTCAGAACCTAACAAGCAACATGGAAGGCGGATTTCCCACAGGAAGTCTACTCCATACCCATTTTGGCATATGGGGCAGGTTAGGAAGGCGCGCCAACCAAGCATGACCCAGGTTAAATCTAAGATAACATGCAAGCTATGCGATATAATTAGCCATCATGTTAATCAGTGCAAAGAACTGAAGCACCTCGCAAACATTTTTCACATAGTCTCTTCCCTTTCGCAAAGACATCTCTCTAACCAAGAGAAAATCACACACTGCTATTGCCGGATTTTCTCACACTTTTATCATATAATAAAATGTGATCGTATCTCGAAGCTTAGAGTGGCAAGAGTGGCATTAAGTCTACACTCCCCAAGAGAGTTAGACATACCCAAGCCACAAATTTGGAAGTGGCAGCAGAGGACCCTCTCCTCTACGTATGATCCCTTCCAAATTTCCACTTCTGGGATGAAGAGTAGTGTAGATTCCCACACAATCTACTCAGTTGGCACAGTGGTACCGTGCAATATTTGCACCAGCCATAACCACGAACCATAGGTGTTCCCACTAATGGAAACATTTAGGCACCTCTGTACCAGGCACAACTTCCATTTGCTAGAAAGTGCCCAACCTAACAAGGAATCTAGCCTTGTGCCTATGCAAGCCCCCATGATGGAAATTCTTCCCACACCAAACGTCGATGACACAATACACCATATATGATTCATATCATCATGTATCGGAATTAGGACTCAAGCTGCCCGCACATCTCAGGTTTCCAACCCTATTCCCGTCATGAAAAGGCAGGGCACCATACACGTTTGCAGCGATTTATTTACATGCCACCATCAAACTCCTCAATGATACCCAGCCTCTAGAACAACGTCTAGTACAACTAGAGTTCATCGACGAAAGCTGACGACAGTCGCTGCAACACAATGTGGCCCACAAGAAATGGGTAAAAACATCATTTTACCACCACATAAACCCTCGTTCATTCATTGAGGGAGAGTTAGTCCTCCACTATGATGTCACAAAAGAAGCCCTAGGGCCAGGAAAGTTCGAAACTTTGTGGAAAGGACCCTACATCATAAAACATTGTATCCTCAAGGGGGAATACATATTGGCAGAGCTAGATGGAACATGACTCGAAAACCCCGTCAATGGCCTTTACCTCAATAAATTCTACACTTAAGGGACCACAAGGCCCAACCCTAAATTCAAAGTACACAGACAAATCACTTTAAATTTTTTATGAAAAGACTTATCGCAAAATACGCTTGAGTGTCACAATGGATTCTCAACCCGACCATTACTTTTGATTCACAGATGGAGCATCATGATGGTATCAAAGTTTAGCAGCAGCCACTTGTGTCATCTACCACCCTGACTGATCACCATTCTACACCAATGGTGTATGCATCGGCTCAATGACAAACAATCTGGCAGAATATGATGCCCCCATCGGACTTATATGTGATGCCCTCAATCAGGGCATACACCATATGCACATCTACCTCGATTCCCAGTTAGTGGTGTCACAGTTAAACCAAGAATTTGAGGTACGTGATTCACATCTGTTTAGAAAATATTTACGTGAAAAAATATTAAGCCGACAGTTTGATCACATTACATTCACACATGTACCAAGAAGTCAAAACCAAACAATTGATCGCATAGCTAACAATATTCTAAATTGGAATGCATCTCGGATAAACCATCATACATAAAAAACAAAAAATATAGAAAATATAGATATCCATCAGCACAACACATAATCCATAAGAAAGGGACACACCATGTAGAGCCGCAAAAAATTTCTCTCTCATATATACCAAAAAATATGTGTGTCTGACTACAAAATATATAGTGTCTCTGACTCGTAAGTCAGCCCAAAGATACAAATATACAAGTCAACAAAAATAAGGGAAATATCCTCATAATGGGTGCTTTCCTTGTGTACAATAAAAACTCTAGGGCAGTGCTCCCCCAGGTGGGGCACCTGGACCCATAGCCTCTCCCAGTACCAACACTGGCGCTACTGTCAAAAAAGAGATCGCCACCCAGCGCAAAGTCGCTGATAGCCCCTCTCCTGGGCCATCAGAGTCTCTAACCATGCATCGTTGAGGTCATCCGCAAAGCCTCGAGTAGGCATCCCCTATGTCAAACAGTCCACTCGACCCCATGCATCCTCTAAAACCCGAGCTCTGACCTCCAAAGCAGCCATATGCTCCGTCAACTCTACAACGCGAGCCTCCGCCACCTCGGTACAAGCGTGCTCAACATCACTCTTGGAAATAGCGAAGATGCTACCCTCCCCTGAAGGACCAACCTCCCCGCTAGGTACTCCTCCCTAAGGTTGTGTCAGAGCTCCTCCCCTGCCTACATGAGGAACACCTCAAGGCCTCCAGATCGGCTCATGTCCCACCAACCGAGCCACGGGACACCCGACCTTGCCAACATCTGCAAGAGTAACAAAACTATTTCAGTCTCATCATAATACACATAGAAAACATAAATACTCAAGTAAATGCAGAATAAAACAAAAAAACATACCTGTTGGCCCCCAAGTGTGCCCAGCAGGAAGACCCATGTCTGGGTCTCCATGGAAGTCCATCCCCACATAAGGGAACGACAGAAACATTTGAGGATTGGCCTCAAACCAAGCCTCTATGGTGGCGTTCCAATGTTGCCCCACCCTACATCCACCCCCGCGAGGCATCACGGGGGCCCACCTCCTCATGCATGGCTCTTGAGGCCGCCCTGCAAGCACAACCATCGTAGGCCTCAACAACACCACTCTCTCATACATGATGCTACACAGAATGCTAGCATATGTAAACAGATTTGATCCATCCCAGACCTTGGAAAGCTGAGCAAACATCGCATTGTAACAAAAATTGGCAAAACCAAAAAAGTGTCTGGCCCTCAGCTGGCGCAAAACACCAATTTGTGGGCTCAACATCCGATTGGGTGTAGACGACCCTGACAATCACACAATAGAAACCAGAGCACACCACTTGACCAGGTCAGTCATAGAAGCTATTAAAATGAACCCCTCTATGAGGGGCACCCCACCACAATGGCCCGTTGAGAATTGCTCAAGATATACTCTCCCGGGGGGAAGCAGATAAGGAAGCGCCTCACCCTGAGGCTGCACCCTATTCAAAAAATATATATTCATCTCGAGAGGGATAGTAAGGTCGCACCCCGCAGCACCATGACTTTGTGTCTCCTATTCCAGCATCAGATCAGGTAACGCAGAAGATGATCCTGTGAACGTAAGAGGTCATTCTCCATGAATTTGAGAAGAGCCCAGCACGCCAACTGCTGGTGAGCATGAGAATCAGTTGCCATAGTGACCTAGAGGTCAGGCCAATCCCTCTCCCTCCACAACATCCTGTCATCAAACAAGCACAGATCAGGGACACTAAAAGCACCAAAAATTGACAAAATTCCCAAAAAAAATTCAAAAAGTTCTTCGACCCTCCGTGCGCTTGTTCCTCAGATAGGTGCGAGAGGAGCACAATTTTTTTTCCCACATATGCGGAAAAGGTGTGCCCAAAGCCATTACATGCATGATAAGTTCATGCAAAGTCCTCAATTTTGCACGAAAATTACACGCTGGCAAAAACTAACCTGGAATCCGTACAAGCCCTTCCTGTACGGACCTTGACACTGACACACTGACAAAATTAGAATGTAGGACATCATGGGGCTTACCTAGGTCAATAATCCCGAGTCCCAGGTACTTAGGGTGACCGCAATGACAAGAAGAGCTCTGCAAAAGCCCTTGACCTCTCAAAACCTCAAACACTCAAATGTCACAAATGAATAGAAATGAGCCATATTTTCCTATATTTTTCCCCTTTCGAAATGTTTGCAGGACCATAACGAGAGCTCAGAAGGCCCAATTTTAGGACTAAAAGGAGGTGCCACACATTCACACCTCCGGAAAAAAAAAAAATCAGTGCCGACATGTATGCCCTCTCTCATATTATTTTTTAGCACATGTATTTCAATAATATTTGAATAAAGAATATGCTTTCACTTGGGGTATTTTGTTGTAGGTATTGTGCAAACCATCCATCGCTCCATCCACTGAAAGTTACAGAGCAGGTATCATTCTACCCTTAGCATGATAGAGTCCTAGAAAAACTCTGCATATCCTAACATCATTTCTCCACAAGAAATTAACCATAGGTTCCAAGCACCTGACCATGTTTACATCGCCCCACCTTACACATGATAAAAATCCTTGTTGGTCGATAGAGCCTCCCCTCCATGGCATCTGTCACTCAAAGCAGACCATATATCAAAAAAATCATGACACCATGGCCATACCACTTTATTCTGGGAAGCACTTCATGCCCACTCACCCACCATGCATCGAGTCAAGTTTTACCATATCAAAATAAAACCCCTTTCTTAGACTACCAAGTTTTGCAAGTAGATCGAAAGGGCACCACCGCGCCTTGAATTTGGCCTACCATACCTCTATCAACATAACCCATCTACAATACTTTCCATCTGCTTCATCACCCCCACACAAGAGACCAACCAATGGGTCCCCCACCTTCTAAAAAAGAACCCTCCTCACATCATCAGCGGGCAAGCACTTTCATGTTTTAGGGCACCCGTCTCTGCATTTTGTACAATCCAAATCCCCTTATTTCATCCTTTTGGTAAGTGTACTAAGACCGCAAATGGTGAACCATGTCCCCCACTCGTTCGTCCATTTTTTCTGCCATGGTAGCAGTCCTTGGTGACCCTTGGTCTGAGTATCACACCCTTCACCCATAAGCCACCATGACATTCATAACCAACATATACCCACCCTATACGTCCTACTGACTCCAGGGATTTCCCCCTCAGAAATAGTTATGACTGCCACCAAGCTACTTTTTATACTTCGACCTTGGGCCACTGAATCTCCATCATCAGTTTTTAGTCACCCCTCGTCGTCATGCCTATGTTAAACCTATCACATCCAGGATCTTGATCCCTTGCATAAGTGAGTCTCTCATTCGGTTGAGGCTTCCTTTTTGTCGACATCAACACCTATTTTCCAAAAAGGAAGCGATACCTTGGATCACCCCTCACCACAAAAGGGACATCCTCGGGTGGCACTATAGGAAACATTATTTCCCACAGGTGTCATCGATCCTCCTAACATTCGACTGCGACACAAGCTTTCATGTCACAATGGTATTGTACCTTACAACCATTTTAATTTGATCAAATTCATTGAAGACCCACTCCTTTATTAGCATTTGTTTCAGTAATGCTTATAAGGGAAGGTCTCATTCACACACCCATGTGTACAATGAGCATTTATATGCCATACCAAGCTTAGGCATGTGGGTACCACATTCCACCTATTGTCAAAGAAAAAATGCCCCTGAGGGTATCAGCAATCATCGTCATCAACTAGAAGATCACTACCATACTAGTGACAGACAAAAATTTTATCTGTCAAATAGATTTTTTTAGCTAGCCAAAGCATCACGAGCATGGGACATGCCCGCCTCGTAGAAAAATTGTATTTATTGTATCATAAAATTTATTGCATGGTTCCCACAGGACATGGTCTCTCTTCGACCCAGTGTAAGGCATTTCCAAGTCCTTGTTACACACAGGTCTCTCTCTCTCTCCACATAGTACGCATAAAAGAAACTATAATGTATTTTGGCTATACAGTTCTTCCCATGCCTCACACATTAGAGGGAAACTATTATCACTGGAAAATCGGACAAGAAAATATGACATTATTAAATGTTAGGTAGAATGATTTATAGGGATGAGGCACATTAGAGAATCTGAATAATTTAAAAAATATCCAAGGTCTAGAAGAAAAATCAAATTACGCACCCAAGAAACTAGCATAATGCACCTTCGCACGCATTTTTCTTCGATAGGCATGACTTTGCGCGGCTTTCCCTGAAAAATCTGCGTGGACCTGAGAGTGGCGAAAGTCACTTTTTGGGACCACAAGGAACACTCCAGGAAATTTATCCCACACTTGAGGCCGCCCAAGGAAAACCACCTAAGCCTCCTTGGGACCTCAAGGGAGCACGCAATGGAATCATGTAGCACACAATGGAATCACCCCCCTCTCTTGGGTCACCATCTACCAATGTACCAAGAGAGGGAAGGAGAGTTTTAATTCATCTATAAAAGGCCACCAAGAGATGAACAAAGGGAGAGCACATTGTTATGCTAGTCAAAATTGCTTCCAAGCAATCCAGCAATGTGTGATCCAGAGCAGAAGTAGAGACGTGATTCAGTTGTTGGCCACCCAAAAACTCCAATCCTTTGGAGTAGAGAGAGGGACCTTGCACCAAGGCGACTAGGAGGTAAAAACGTCCTTTCATCGGATCTTAGAATGCCCTAGTTCTAAGGGCCCCTTGACAAGTGTGTAAACGTTCTATCTTTTATTCCTAATAGCACACAATAAGAGGGGACATAGATGCCACTGTTGGTATTATTGTGTTGTTTGACTCTATATGAGATTTCGTGTTATTTTTTTTAGTTTATCTTTGGTTTCTCTCTACATATGCATACAATATCATTATCTAGTGTGTTTTTTTTTATGGCATGTTCACTAACCTGCTAACTCTTTGTTTACCTGCGTGTGACCATAAACGTAAGAGGCAGCAACCACTCCTCTTAAGCAAGTGTGGATTGGTACACTCGTGCACCAAATCCACCAACACAGATATGATGGGGCAACTAGTGGCCCTAGGAACTAGGGTGATGTCCACAATGATAATGGGTAGAGATCATGATTGTATTTTCCCCACATGTTATATTAAATTTCCCAATGATCTTTCAAGTTTTATGATTTTCTTTTTCTTTTGTTTATTTTTTGTGGTAATGATATGATTTTATCTTTATTTTAGTTGCATTAACCTTTGGAGAAACGTTTCCAGGCCCTACCCAAATATGTGGACAAGGGGAGGGGGTGTGCCAATTCCTTGTGGACCTACAGGAGGGAAATGATGGAATAGGGCTTGTAATGTGTGGAGGGGAGTAAAAAAAATGGAACGAAAAAATTGGATAACACCACCCAAATCAAGGTTTCCCAAGTAGTTCTCCTCCTAAATACATACCAATAGGGGAGATCCCATAGGACTACGATTGAAGATTAAACCCCCATTTAAGGTGAGTGAACAAAACTGTGGTTAAAGCCCTTCCTTCTTCCAAGTCACCCAATAATTCGACCCAAAATTACAAAATAAAAAATAAGCATAAGCACTTGATTGCACAATGAAAAACATACCCTCGGATCGGATTTCCCACCCTCTAACTTATTCTCTTGAAAAATGGGTGAGGAAACATACAACCGATGCAAGGAGCAGAGATAAAATGGCACATCACATCAAATACAAGGTGGCTACCATGGGTTGTCGTGTGTCGGCTAGAAGAATATGAACAGGAACAATTCTCTCCTAGGGACCCCAATTTTGGTGGGTAACATGGCTCGAGGGTGGTCAACTATAAGAAATATTACACTGCAGTTGACCTATGATTGGGTGGAGAGTTGAAGTCCCACTTTAGTTGTCATTCATTTGAAGACAATACCATAAGTAGTTTACTTCTATACTTGATGCATTGAAAATGTGAACATTGCTACTATGTTATCTCTATCTCTCTCTCTATATATATGTGTGTGTGTGTGTGTGTGTGTGTGTGTGTGTGTGTGTGTGTGTAATTCTCATGGCTATAAGGGGCTTGAAGGCCTTGTGCGTTAAGATAATACATTCATGATGTGAAGAGTTGATCGTATGGTCCCGTGTGACTACAAAATGTGGTCAACTAATTTGTTACAGTGTGTGAATTTCATTGGCTGGTAATTTAGTCGGAGAGAAGGCTAGGTAAACGTTTGGTCAAGATGATGTTTTTTACATTATCAAATTTTTAATGGAAAGAGGTTAAGGCACTAGTAGATGGTGGGTAAGGCCAATGTGGCTTCACCCTAAGTGGACCAAATGGTACTCCAATTCTATGGTCAGTTGAGGCTTGAGTCAAGTTGACGCATTGTGCCTTGTTTGTAGTGAGAAGGGTGCCAAATTTCCACGATGAACGCTTATTAGCCAGCGTGGAGCCATTGTGGGAGGATCCAAACTATTGGGGAATGCAATTCATCCAAGGTTACCGACCTATGAGGTAGTGGCTTGATTTTTACTTAGTGTATAATTTTTTAGCGCAAGGAGGAAGTCCTTTAAGAAAATGGGATATATTCATTATTTTTAACCTAGAGGAAGATTTTGACTGGCTGATAGCATTAATTTTATGATGGCCTAGATAAGGGCCTTGTCTAGTCCTCAACTAGATTTTTCATTTAGACTAATCTTGTCTAGTTGAGGTAAGTCGACTAGTTGGGTCATTTTGACTAATATTGTATAGTCAAGTTAAGTCTATTGGTTGGTTTATGTAACACCCACCTCCCACATCTACCCAAGTAACCGTCCAACCAGGGTAAACATGTGACAAATATTTACTATGATCTGTTTCAACCTCCCAGGTCACCTTAAGGAAGTGGAACCAACACTACGCAACAACATATTCGTTCTACACCTGCTACAGGACACCCAGGAGCCATGAAAACGTTCTAGAAATATAACCCCTGCATCAAACTTACCTTTTCATGCATCAACCCCTGATTCGTTCCCTTGACAGGGGAAAGAGTGCAAATGGAACCCTACAGTCACATGCACAACATGGCATGCATGCTATTAGGGACTTTTCCCAGTATTTTTGAGCTTGCGACCTTAATTTTTGTGAAACTTTTTCAGGCCTAGAGCACCGGTCACTGACCAGAACACCATGAGACTTTCATAAATGAAATATAACAGCAGAATAATGATGAAAAAGAAAATATTTGAATAAGGACTTGAGTGGACCCCTACTAGCCATGACAAAAATTTCATCAAACATGTCACAAATATGTAATCTACAAGTTTAAATATTAGATATGAGTATAGGGGTCTCATACTTATCTAATAATCACTAAGAAAAATCGTTGCCTCATAACATTAACTATGTTATCATGTAATTGGGCATAGATACATTTTTCATTCATTTACAAATCAAAACATGATGAGAGCCATACATCATGACTATCATAAAACACATTCATAACCAACATATAAACAGTAGAAATGACAAGAACATAATATCCATATAATCCACAAGATAACAAGAATATTTACCACCAATACAAGAGGAAAATAGCTCTTATTTCCATAAGAAAAATGAAACCAAGTCTGGGACTTCACATTCCACCCAACCATAGACATGGATGAGCCAAATATATCTTCATCTATTCACCCTCGGGCCATATTCCAAGCATGAATGTGGGATCTCATAAAACTCATCAATCAAAACCAAACCATGGATTCCAATGGCCAAACCACCTCTATGCTCAACCAGTGATTCCACCTCATGGTAGGACATCACATCCATCACTAGATTGGTCTCCACCAAATTTTTCCAGGGCTCCAAAGCTTTTTTTTCCAACCATGGATTTCAAGGCTAGTAACTCAACCCATAGATGTCTTCAAGCTTCGAGATCTTTTGTCCAAACAAGGCTTTCAAGACTAGTAACTCAACGCACCAAGGGCTTCTAGAGAATTTTTCCAACCATGGCTTCCAAGACTTATAAATCAACCCAAGTTGTTATAGGGCTTCTAAAGAAATTTTCTAACCAAGGCTTCCATGAAATAATAACTCAACCCACATCCAAAATCACATGATATCCATCCAAAAAACAAGTAATGAAATGAACCCACAACACCATGGCTATCCAGGAAATGGAAAGGCTACTAAATCCATAGTTAATCCAGGTAATCCTCCATGCCAATGACATATCA
This sequence comes from Pinus albicaulis, assembly GCA_034641835.2. NCBI lineage: Eukaryota > Viridiplantae > Streptophyta > Pinopsida > Pinales > Pinaceae > Pinus > Pinus albicaulis. The sequence goes on from CM076584.1 coordinate 1,684,401,068, forward strand.
TGACCAAGAAACCACATGCATATGCCATGCTTGCCAAAACTAGTGAGGAAAACATACATGCAACTCGATATCTGCAAACATAATCTGATGTAGTTGATGATCCCAATTTCCGCTTGAACTTTCCTGGTCTTCATTTTCATTCTTGCTCCAAATCTCCAAGTATGCCACACTCTCCGAGAGTTCTCCAAAAAAACTCAGTGTCCAAAAGTATGAGAGAGAGAGAGAGAATAGAATAAGAGCTCCAAAAATGAACTGACAAAAGTTTACCAATTGATCCTCGGAATCCTTTTTATTAATGATACCTTTGTTTTCTTCATTTTCCATTATTTTCCTTATTTTTCCTCCTCACATGCAACTTGTGACCTTTCACCTCCGTTTTCTCCTATTTTCAATTATTTTCATAAATAAATGCCACTTTTCCTTTCCAAATACTTAGTCGTTTCCTTTTCCAATTTCCATGGCCATAATAAACCATATGAACACCCACACTAGGATGTTTTGCCCAAAATTTGGCTTGGAATACATGTCCCATGACCTTGGTTATTATTTTTCCTTTATTAACTTTTATTACATGTAATTTTCACCAGGGTTGTTACAGAACCCTCCCCCTTGGGGGGAACACCGTCCTCGGTGTTCAACGAAACCTACAACCAACAAGGTTGTTGTATGAAAAACATACTACCCATGGAGCTTTATAACTTAGATCGTTGTAGTATTTACAATGATCAACTTGCTTATAAGAAAACCAATATGAAAACATGAAACATATAACACCATAATGACATGACACCCGTACTACTTATTTTTGATTTATTACATAGCTCATAGCGATATTTACATCCATATATATATGTACATATACTGAAACATCATACCAAAATATACCAAAACACACACCGAAAAATTTGCTCAACCAGCGAATAAGGAAGGATACATAGCCTACATCTAATATATCATCTCCCATGTAGCTTCATTAGGCCAAAATTACTTCCATTTCACTTTAACTTGCTTGATTGCTCGATTATGGAGCATAAGAATATTTCTCTATAAAATGCACTATGGTTCCGACTGGAATTCTCCTTCTGGCTCCACTGGAAATACAAACCATTCAATCACATGATCAACATATTTAACATAATTCTTAAGCAATACACATGGAAAAAATCATGGACTTTTACTTTTGAAAGTAGTGCAAGTCGATAGGCTACTCACCCAATCCTCTCAAGAATCCTGAAAGTTCCACAATACTTAGGTGCCAACGTATCACATGATCTAATCCATAAGAATATCTTCTTGGGTTTGATGTGAAAGTACACTTGTTCCCAAACCTGAAACTCCTTAAACAACCTGTTCCAATCTGCATAAATTTTCTTCCTATCCTATGTTGCTTTCATATTCTTCTTAATTACCTGCATTTCTTGTTCCATATCTACCAACATATCTGGTCCAATCAACACCCTGTTAACTGTATCACTCCAACTGATGGGAGTATTACAAATCCACGCATACAATGCCTCAAATAGACTCATCCTCAAATATTCTTGATACCCATTGTTGTAAGCGAAATCTACTAGTGGAAGGTACTCTTCCCACTTTCATTGTTGATGCATCACATACATCCTCAACATGTCCTCCAATATCTTGTTGACCCTCTTTCTCTATCCATCTATTTGCGGAGGATAAGTTTCACTGAAGGAGAACTATGTGCCAAAACCTGCAAACAACTCCTTCCAAAACGTGGAAGTGAATTTTGCATCCGTGTTTGATGCAATCTTATACAAAAAAACCATGCAATCTTACCACATCGTTGATAAAGTCATGTGCTACATCATTCACCGATTATTTATACTTCACTAGAATGAAGTGTGTTACCTTTGTTAACTTGTCCACAACAACCATGATGGAATCATGTTGTCTATATGTCCTTGGTAAACTTGTGATAAATTCCATGGGAATTACCTCCCATTTCCACTCTAGAATCGGAATCAGATGTAGTACTCCACCTATATTCTTAACTCTGACTTTACCCACTGAAAAATCTAATCACCTAGCCACAAAATATGCTACGGCTCTCTTCAAATTAGGCCAATAGTAAAAAAATTTTACTATTGTCAGCATCTTCTAATAGCTTGGGTGACCTGAATAGGGTTCCACATGAAACTCCCTCAATATCACCTTCTTGAGCTCACTACCATATGGCACATATATCCTGTCTCTAAACCTGATCAAGACATTTGTTATGAGACGATAGTCCACATCCTTTGTTCTTGCACCTATACCTGTAGCTATACTTATACTCTACTACAATTTATGCCTAAGCTCCATATACCTGACATCTTGTTGGCCTGCCTGCAAGAGCCTATCATGTAGATATGTCCTGTAGGAACTCATAGCTGCTATATGATTCACATGTATTCACCTACTAATATCATCTCCAAACATGTTCTCTTAAACTTTAATATACCTGATCTCAAAGTCAAATTCATAGATCGAGGCCAACCATCTAGCTTGCCTAACATTCATATTTGGCTAGTAAAAAAAAAATCTCAACCTAGTGTAATCACTCATGAGTACAAATCGTCTGCCAAGGAGATACTTCCTCCACATCTTCAATGCATGAATGATCACTTTCAACTCAAGACAATTTGTCTGATAGTTCTGCTCATGTTCATTTATTTTTTGTGACTCATAACATACTACATGTCCTTCCTACATAAGTACTCCATGAAGCCCTCTTTTACAAGCATCTCTACATACCACAAACTCTTTGTTTGGATCTACAATCCTTAACACTAGAGCATGTGTCAATAACCGCCTTAACTACTCAAAGTTAGCTGCTCATTCCTCTATGCATTTGAACTTATTACCCTTCCTTTGCAATGATGTGATAAGTTAAGAAATTCATGAGAATTTCATGATGAACCTCTTGTAATAACCTGTTAACCCCATAAAGTTCCTTACCTCATCCACATTCCTAGAATTTTCCCACTCCATGATAGACCTTATCTTTTCTATATCTACTGCTATGCCTTCCTTGGAAACCACATGTACCAAGTAATGTACCTCTATCTAAAACAAACTTCATTTGATAAGCTTATCATACAATTGATGCTCTCTTAGCAATCTAAACACTATTGCTAAATTTTCGTCATGCTATTCTTCATTTTTATAATATACCAATATATCATCAATGGATACAATTAAAAACTTGTCCATATAAGGACGCAATAGACTGTAGTATCCCAAAATGGGAAAGACATGAATATAGAACATTTATAACATTTTAATCAAGGCAATAACTAGAATGTAAGCACAAAACTGTAAAATGCTCGAAATGCTGGAATATAACATCAAGACATTAAAACATTAGTAGAAACAACTGAGCCATATCATTATGTATCAAAAAAAATGTAAATACACAGTGCCCCAAAAAGAATGCACTCAAGCCACAAGATGGCTACAATACACTAATGAAACTTAGCACTGGAAAGTATAAAATACTGTTGCTGGGAAGAAGATATATGTGCGAGAGGCTGCTGGAGTACTTAGAAAGATCCAATGTTTTACCCATGGACTCTACTCGAAAAACCCAGAAAAACCCAAAAATGGTTTGGCGCGATTTTGAGTTTGGAATTTCAGCCCTTTTTGGGTTGCACACTGCACACCTGATGGCTGAGTTACACATTCCCTGGAGACAACTACTGATTTGGGGCTGAAATAATGATCTATTTTCTTCAATAGAACCCACTCATCTCACTAACTAAAGGGTTGTTCCCTTCTCCCGATCCCAAGCTGAGAAACTTAGGATCTAGCTCCTCCACTGAATATGCAGTTGCTACATGCACAACTGCTGGGAAATATTGCGCTCTCTAGGAGGGATAATGATGTAGCCTGCTGATAGATAGTACAATGTTAATCCCAAGCTGCTGAATTGATCCCCGGAGTGAAGGATTAATCCCTCACAGGATCCTAAACTGAGTTGCTTGGAACTACCTCTTCTCCTCAAACCCTCACTGCAGAATTATGTAATTCCTACAGGAAATGTTGATGCATAGGAGAATAGATGGATGGCCTGATGTCAGATATGAAAATGAAACTCTCGGAAGACTTCAATGGATCCATAGTGTCAAGGGATGATCCCTCCACATGTTTCTCAGCTAAAGTACTAGGAACAACCTTCCAACTCTCAAACCCAAGTTTAGTAATGTGTAATTTCTGTAGCTGGAAGTGCAGATGAGAGTGGTTGAAAGTGGCACTGATTACCGGATGATGAATGCTGCCAAAAAAACCTTCCCAGAGTAGGCAATTGAAGTCCCCTGTGGGTGAGGGTGGGATTCTCGCTCGGGAACACCCGGTGCTAAACAACACAACATACTTAGCTAAACAACTGAAGTGTGCAAAGAAATGTCTTATGACACTCAACAATAAAAATCCAGACTCCCTTCCTTTTTTTCTCATATTCCCTTTATGGTTGTGAGTCTTCCCTAGCCTTGGCCCACCTTATAATTTCATTGCACATGTGGCCACTAGCCTCCATAAATACTGCACTGTCCTCCATGATCTCCATCACTGCTGCAATTACTTCCCCACTTCCTCCATCATCTCTGCAATTTCTTCTCCACTATCTCCATCCTCTTACATTTATTCCTCCAGTATCTCCATCATCTTCCTCATTAATTCTCTATGACCTCCACTCTTTCTTCATTATTATGTTGCTTCACTATGCCATAATGCTACTCCACTACTCAATTAACCCATATTCACACTATTGAAGTGTATTTTATTCATCTATTGGGTTTATGGGTCCCTCCACCCTTTTATTTACTTAACTAAATAAGAAACATAAGAACTCTGATATTCCAATTAGCTGATGGAAAATTTGGAATATTACACAGACTATTCATTAAGCACATAAAGGTAGTTGGAGAATTATTCAAACCAAAACGAACTACAACAAACTCATAATGCTTGTATCTGGTTCAGAAATTTGTCTTGTGAATTTCATCTTCTTTAATTCATACCTGATGATATCCTAATCTCAAATAAATATTTGAGAACATTGTTTCTCCTCTAAACTGATAGAACAAGTCATCAATCCTTGGCAATGGATACTTGTTCTTTATGGTCACTTTGTTCAATTGTCTGCAATCAATGCATAGTGTGAGAGTGCCATATTTATTCTTCAAAAAAAATACGAGTGCACCCCATGGTGATACACTTGGCCTAATGTATCCTATAGAAATTTGAATATCTGATATGTTATACATCAAGATTCTCCTGATCACACACTATTTTAACTTCATGGACAATACAGAATCTCTTCTACCATTGATCATTAATTGCGGAAATAAAAACAATCGCATGCGCACATTAAAACCATAAACAATCACACATATGAACACAGTATTTTATGGGAAAGCTTAAAGCTGAAAACCCCCAACTATCTGTATATTATATGTCATAGAGATCATGTAACAATCAGTATACAAAGCTCTCAGTACAATCTCCAATTGCTACACACTAATCAAGCCCGATCTAGCAAATCACATGCTCCAATCTGTGCCACCTGATAGCCTGCCTCTACTGCGCAATCATTGCTGAAGAATGGCTCTGAATGAACTTGAATTGGTCCAGCCTTTCTCATGCAATCCTCATTGGCATCTCCAATCACTAGTTGTCGCAAATCATGTAACAGTATAGTCACAACTGATAGTCACACTGCTCTTTCACCTACCTCTTCACTGGTCTCCACTGAAACTGTCCATGCAATGTAGTTAACTGATGTATTCTTTAGTTGATTAATGAGTTAATAATTAGTGAATTAATTAATAATTAATTCACACCACTCTCACTAGTGTATCAATCAGTTAGACTAGATACAACTATCTCAACTATGTTTAACTCAGTTAAACTGAACATAACTCCATCAAATACCTCAATAACTCCACCAACATCTGTCACATGAGTTCTAACTGAAGTATCCATGCAATAGCTCCAATTAACCCTCAAGAATAGCGTAATTCCTTCTGTCAGCTCCCGTGCCACATCTGTGCACTTAACTGAAGTGCTTCAAGAGAATAAGATAATGTTTATAGTCCAAATATTATTAAGAGCTAATAATATTCGACATATCTATTTTTAGACTGGCAATCTAAAAATAGATTCTTCCCAATATGTCTAAAAATAGAAGTCCATCTATTTTTCCAACTTGACCAACCATCCACAAATAGCATCCTGCAACTCATAGAATATGATCGACATGTCTAAAAATAGACTTGCGCCAAAAATAGCCTGTGGGCCCACTTAGTGAAGGCGAATCTTTTCACTAAGCTCATCATCTTGTTGCAATCTCAACATATCCCTTGTCCAACATTTCCTTCAAGTGCAACTTCAACTCCACCAAATTTGGTGTGCTCGTCCTGTAAGTTTCCTTATATGTTGGCGCTACCCCTAGAGCCAACTCAATAGAAAAGTATACTTCCCTGTGAGGTGTGTTAGTGTCAGTCTTGTCATACTGCCATTAGTGATCAAATCTTCTCTTTTTCATTTGCATAGTAGGAGTCCCACACTATAAATTTTTTATCACTCCATTAGGTCATGGATTCACTGATCGTTGGGGTCACTTCATTAGTTTTCCCTCATGAAATACTTGTTGATTCTCCTCTCTATGGTCTTTATTCATGATTCACTTTCACTCTGCAGTTCATGTTATTAGGTCATAGGGTTTGGTCTCATTAGGTTTTAGGGTTCCACCATGGTCAAAATAATGATGAAAGTGTTAATAAATATCAGCAAGGACATGAGGATGCCCAATAAACTCAAAGCACAGTATCTGGAAAAATCAAAGAAGTTGTTCTTTCAGCTGAATGTAATTTTCACCTCAAAACATGTTTTGAGGTGAAAACAGGGTACTTTGTTTTTATTATCATTTCTTATGTTATTTTATGTTTCCAGTCGAACTTCAGAAGTTGCTATCTCCATAAAGCCAAAGGGGATTTTTCTCTGCCTCGGTTTCAAAGGTGTTTTCCACAGGTTTTTTTAGTGTAAATCACGTTCTAAGTAATTTCATCCAAAGGATCTCGGAAAGAGCTTTCCAACAATATATCACACTCCCAAAACCGACTTCTAGATTGGAAAATAGGCCCAAATGAATAAAAGGCCCCAAAGCACAATTATGCCCTTTTTCTATTGTTTTGATGGCCCTTTAAACTTTATAATTTTTTTCCTTTAACGCAAAGTATGAAATTGTTGCATCCTAAAAAACCCCGATGCTATGCCATCGCACCATCGCTTATCGCAACTTCATGATCCCCCGCAACACTGAACTTTTCCATTCCTTTCTGCTGATGCAATGGGTCTTTCATCGCATTGCGCGATCGCGATATTCCTCCAACATTTTAACTCTGCTCGTTCCATTTCCCCAATGTGACCATCCCGCCATCGCATATCGCATATCGTGATTTCCCCCCCGCCATATGTTATGACTGCTCCCCTTCCGAAATTGCGATTGCAATGTCCCGGTCCCACCAAAAGTCTTTCCACTCCGTTCAAAAGGAAAAGGCTTTTCCCTATGTAAAAAGAGAAAAATTCATTTTTATTGGTTTTGAAAGGATTTCTTTGGCAATCCTTCATTCCTATCGCATCGTCTTATCCATCACTCTATTCTCCATCGGCCTTTCCTCCATCACTCCCTTATCCTTGGTCTATACACCATCACGCATTCCTCCCATCGCATCGCTCCAAATCGCTCCATCGCATATCGCGATTTCCTCCGCCCGAGTTATACCCGCCCCTTCATCTACTGATTAGTGATTGCGATTCTTGGGCCCACTGCCAGTCCTTCGCTCTTTTTAATAAAAAATGGTTTTTCTCCATTAAAAGAGGCAATTCGATTTTTATTTGGTTTAAAGGGGTTTTTCTTCAAGTTAAAGGAAAAATATATTTTGTTAAGACCATGAGCCAATTATGAATACAGAGATCATTCCAGCATCGACAACAATAATAAATGAGGGGGAAAGGTCTCCAGATTTATTTTTCTTTCCATTGTTGGAGTAAACTTAACAGTTTATTCTTCCAGATGGTAAAATATGCAGTTCCCTCTTTTCAGAGGCATTTTGTTGGGTTTTTCTATCTTCAGATTTTGGTTTCGGGGCAGGTGAAAAATCTCCTCCTTCTGCGGATTCACCCCCTGAAAGCCTGTCTATTTAATATGATTATTGATTCATTTTTAAGGGTGGAAAAAGTTGGAAATCACTAGGACGCTCTGAGCTTCATTTTACATATTTGTAACCAGTTTGGTAGGGAATTAATAAAGACTTACAACAATTTTTTATGGGATCCCTGTGGTATGGAATTTTAACACAGTTTCTTCTTTTGTAATAATATGTTAAATGTTATGTATGCCATTACTCATTCCATTCATTTCTATTGAATGTTTTCAAGTTAAATAGCACTAGAAAATTTGGCGCAATTTCCGACGGCCAAAGCGTCGCTATTCTGACACATAGTCGTCGCAAGAGCGAAAGTTCGAGGACGGGAAAAGCGTGGTTTGCCATGTCATCGCAATTCTGACGCACTTACAAAGTGTCGCACTACCGACACTTTTTCCATCGCTTCCAAACAAGCGTCACTCTTCCGACATTTCCCAAACCGTCGCGCTTCCGACGTTTGTAAACTGTCTCACTTTCGACGGAATGTGGTCCGACGTTTTTAACGTCGCTCTTCCGACATTTGTAAACTGTCGCAATTCCGACGAAATGTGGTCCGACGTTTTGAACGTCGCTCTTCCGTTGTTTGTAAACTGTCGCAATTCCGACGAAATGTGGTCCGACGTTTTGAATGTCGCTCTTCCAACGTTTGTAAACTGTCGCAATTCCGACAAAATGTGGTCCGACGTTTTGAACGTCGCTCTTCCGACGTTTGTAAACTGTCGCAATTCCGGCGAAATGTGGTCTGACGTTTTTAAGCTGTCGCAATTCCGACGCTTACAAGGCGTCGGTATACCGATAGCGGGTTCAATTTAAAAAGAAAAAAATGAAACTTTAAAACAGGACAGTAAATCTCCAATATTTGTTATGAATTGTGGGCGTTCCAATGACCATGAAATATTAATATAATAAACCACCCCGCAGCGCTTCGACTATAAACAATCATTTTTTTTTTCACAAGAGAAAAAATGTTGTTTTGAATATATTATATGAAGTAAAACAGTCCATGAAGTCATTACATTTTCACATCTGAAGATTGGAACCCAAATATCCATCCAGAAAAGTGGAAGTCCCACCCCAGACAATGATAGAAAAATACTCCATGTCACATACAGGGACATGATATAAAACCCAGTAACGGTCCACATGGAGATTATCGACAATCTGAGAAAGCATCCAAATATGCCCGAGGCATCTATAAGAAAGTGAAATAGCAGTATGTAGAATAGAAAAGCAACAGATAGAGTACCGACGTCCATTGTTCCAAATACAAATTAAAGTACCCAAAATCCTTGAACAGAGAAAAACGCTAATCATGTGAGGAGTGTGATATGTCCAAAATATAAAAAGACCATCAGACCATATCAATAAACCAACAACATAGACCAACATTGCTAGTTTTGAAGGCAGAGTGATAAACATTAATCATTTTTTTTTCACAAGAGAAAAAACGCTGTTTTGAATATATTATATGAAGTAAAACAGTCCATGAAGTCATTACATTTTCACATCTCAAGATTGGAACCCAAATATCCATCCAGAAATGTGGAAGTCCCACCCCAGATAGTGATAGAAAAATACCCCATGTCACATACAGGGACTTGATATAAAACCCAGTAACGGTCCACATGGAGATTATCGACAATCTGAGAAAGCATCCAAATATGCCCGAGGCATATATAAGAAAGTGAAATAGAAATATGTAGAATAGTAAAGCAACAGATAGAGTACCGACGTCCATTGTTCCAAATACAAATTAAAGTACCCAAAATCCTTGAACAGAGAAAAACGCTAATCATGTGAGGAGTGTGATATGTCCAAAATATAAAAATACCATCAGACCATATCAATAAACTAGCAACATAGACCAGCATCGCTAGTTTTGAAGGCAAAGTGATAAACATTAATAATTTTTTTTTCACAAGAGAAAAAACGTTGTTTTTGAATATATTATATGAAGTAAAAAAGTCCATGAAGTCATTACATTTTCACATCTGAAGATTGGAACCCAAATATCCATCCAGAAAAGTGGAAGTCCCACCCCAGAAAATGATAGAAAAATACCCCATGTCACATACAGGGACATGATATAAAACCCAATAACGGTCCACATGGAGATTATCGACAAATCTGAGAAAGCATCCAAATATGCCTGAGGCATCTATAAGAAAGTGAAATAGCAGTATGTAGAATAGTAAAGCAACAGATAGAGTACCGACGTCCATTGTTCCTAATACAAATTAAAGTACCCAAAATCCTTGAACAGAGAAAAACTCTAATCATGTGAGGAGTATTGGTAACCATCTGTTGCATCCGAGATGTAAGGTTCAGGCTCACTTGTTTCCATTAGTAGCTCGCTACAGTATCCACCCTGTTCATAGCAAAAAGGTTCCTGTAGATATACAGAGAAAGAGTTTTTTCCAATTGTTATGAACATAATTCGACCGTGAAATATTAATATAATAAACCACCCTGCAGCGCTTCGACTATAAACAATCATATAAACATGGCTCTGTATTTCAAAAAACAGGATTAAAATAGAAACATGGCAACATTTTTTTTTCTAAGTAAAGTTAATCTATTAACAGTGGGAATAAAATTACACCGAAGTCAAAAACATTGCCCAGACTCATGGCAAATTTGTCATCAAAAAATCAAAAAATTAAGAAGACTTCCCTCATACGGGGAAACCAGTCTTGAACGTTTAATTTACAGAATTCAAAAATATTACAAAGGTCCAGCACAGTAAAATAATCTAAAAGCAGCCCAATTAAGTGGGCCGCGAAGCAAGAAAAACAAATTAACCAAACTACTCCTCCGACTCCTCGACGATTCGGCACCATCCTTCGGAAGGTCTAGGATCGCTAGGTGCTACCTCCACAGTCATGCCACCGCTCCCCTCCTGAAGGCCCGAATGCTGGCCAGATTTTTCTGAGCTCATTCCTGCCAGATGGGTGCATTGTTCTTCCATATGGGCCTCCTCCCGGAAAACCACAGTAATTTTCACTGTGATGCGTGGGCGGTTCAGAGAGCAATTAAAGGAAAAATGCGCAGTGTGCGTCGTGGGAGAAATTGAAGCGCTGGGGAAATGTGGAGCAGGGGAGCCCATACGGTGGCCAGATCCTACAACCCGACCCCGCCCACTTCTACTATCTGGATAGCGACCTGCGTGATAATCACTAGACTGGGAAGACGACTCAGTTGAGGGGCTGGAGGGAGCGCGCAGGGGTTGACCTCTAGTGCTCCCCCTGCGGCAATGCATCCTATGACGTAGGCGAGGCATGGGTGCAGTCTCAGCAGTGAGCACAAGAGGAGAAGGAGAAGCAGAATTCCAAGAAACAAAGGAAGACAGACAAGGACCAGACTGAGATAAATGCAGATATGCAGCAAGGTCTAAGCAACAGTTCAGCTGGCCACTTCTCCTTCTCGTCACAGTGAGCAGGCAGTGTAACCCAGCAACCGGCTCATCTGAAAAACCATAGCGAAATGCCATTTTATCAATGCAATGAAATCGAAGGATGCTCATCATAATTAATCTCTTATCATTAATGAGAGTTGAAGGCTGGATCATATTGGAGCATGCAAAATCGCTAACGGGAGTGGAGGTCTGATCTTGAAAAATGTTAAAATTTAATGCGATTTGATGTGAAAACCTTGGAACTTAATTGAACATCGTTAAATCTTAATGTGATTGATATGAAATCGCCACATCCATGTCCCATCGCCTTAAACGCCATCGAATGCACCCGCAGCCGGGAGTAGGGAAAGTTTTAATTGAGGACACGTGGCAGAAATTGATTGGAGCGGATCTTTGTTTGGGCCGCTCGCGCAATGGAAATCCGAACCCGAAAAATATTAGGGCGAATTTGATAAGAAATTTGCGTCACAACTCTCCCTCCGCACGCCAGCCCAACTTCGGACCCGAAAAATATTAGGGTGGAATTCATTTGGTTTTCGCGTCACAAAATTGGCCGACGTCAGCAGGCTATTTTGGAACGCGAATTTGGTTTGAATTATGGTTTAGCGCCGTTTGAAGTCCGGCGGGCTCGACTTAAGAACAATTTTTTTTGATCCCATCTTATAAAATTTGTGTTGGTTTTCTTTCATAATACACATATTTATAATAAATCATGGGAATACCACACTAAACATGTGGAAAAGTTATATAAATTATTGAGAACAATCATTTTTATGTAAAATATCCAAATGTGCTTTTGGGAAATAAGAATTCGAGTATTTGGTTCATATTGTTTTAAAGGAAGGAGTGAAGTTGGAGCCTCAAAAGATGCAAGCTATTACAAAATGACCCATTCCTAAGAAAATCAAGGTTCTTAGAAGATTTTTTAGACTTACATGATCAGTATGATGATAATTATGATAATTTCACAAAACAATCACTAGCTATTTTGAGGGATGAGATATTAGAACTTCAAATTGATGAGGATTTTTTAAGAGCTTTATTTATTCTTTTGAAATCAAGAAAATATTCTCCCAAACTGAAAATATGTGTTCTTGAGATAATTTCTGAAAATTATGAAAATGAAATTAAACTTTTGCATTCTCAAATTCAGTCATACAATTTCTGAAATCCTAAAGAATTCTTTGAAACTCTTCCTTCTCCTAAGCAAGAGGAAATTGTACTATCTTTTGACTTGAAGTCATTCTTCATAACATTCACTCATTTCTAAACATCTTTTCCTAGGTAAAGTCCCATTTTACTTAGGAAAATTATGCATTATTTCATAAAAAAACCCTCAAAATCACATTTTATTCTAAGTCTAAGTGATGAAGTGATTATAATGCAATTTGCTTTTAAATCTTCACTTTCTTAGTTATATTAATGTATTTTGAGTTTACATTGTCCCCTTGTCATATTAACATTGATTTTATATATTAAATCCTTACAAAAATAACCTTCTCCTATTATATATAACTCCTTTTTATATAATATCCCCAAAAACCCATTAATAAATTTTAGCCAAAGTTATTTATTCCCACATGTTTAAATAAAAAACCCACTTTATGCCCCCTTTGGCTAAATATATCGTAATATTAAATTCTTCCCCCTATGGTAATTAGATTAATCTGATTTAATTATCATATAATAAAAGTATATTGAAAAAATAATTAAAACATGTTTTATTACGTGTTTTAATACAAAAATAATTCTTCCCCTGTGTATTTTAATCCCCCGACTCCCTTTCCCAAGGTTAAAACTATAAACCCTTTGTAAAATCCCTAATACCTCCCTTAACCGCTAACCTTGGTTAAATCATTTCCCGATCACTTTCCTGCATTTTTATAAACAAATTGATTAATCCTCACGATTAATTAACTCCGCCAATCAGATTCCCCCCGATGAGATTAATTAACGTTTAATTGCGTCGGGCCCTCCCTATTAAATCCCCGTCACTTCCACGTCCCCATCACCGTTCGATCAACCCATCTGAGATCAACGGTTATTAATGATATCGCTAGCCATTCGTGTCTGAACAATAACGCGTGATGGCCCAGCTGTTTTCAAACAGTGCGATGCCACACGTCAATCATTCTATGGAATTTCTTGCCCTCCGCCCAAAACCACTTTTCCCCAAAAGCGGTGCGATGGAAACCGCTTACCGCTTTCCTCCCGTGACTCGTCCTCCGTACCTGCTGACGTCATCCATTAAATAAATAAAAAAAACCCCATCACCCTTTGGACTTTGTGAATAAAACAATTTTTCCCGCGTCATTTTCATTATTCTGTGAACGACCAAAGTCTCATGCAGAGAATTTCAAAAACAAACTGTCAAGCGCCATCAATTGTATTTTGCTGAAGACAATTGCATACTAGTAATCCAGAGTTCGTACGCCATAGCCTGTACCTGTTTAATCACTGTTCATCTCCCAAAAAACAGGTATTTACCCCAATTCCCATTAAAACTCTGTGAAATCCTAGCTTTTGTTTTAAATTCCACACGAAAGACAGAAACAGAGTTCAATTTGTTCTTGTTCAATCACCAGAATTGTAAATTGCATTCCCAAAACTTGTAATTGTGTTTTTTCTTCACAAAAACCCGAAATTCATTTCTGAATCCACAAGAACCAGAAATGGAGGTCCAGTGGCTCTGAACGTCGCACCTTTGAATGCCCCTCACAGAGATTTAGAATATCTTCCCCTAGCAGATAGATATTTTCAAATTAAAGACCTCGTTCTTAGTGATAATCCTCTTCGAACCTTTTGCAGCTGCAGAGATAACTTTATAAATGGTTCTAATATTATTGGATTATGGGAATCCAATCTCCCCATGTATCTTCTCCCCTCAGTCAATATTTTTCCTGAGTTAATTCATTACTGCCATGCAAACTATGACCCCAATCAAAGAGCAGTTTTGTCCCTGAGTCAGAACATCCTTTTCCCAATCACTACTCAGTCGATAAATGAAATGCTGTAATTTCAACCTGGTCAAGCCCTCACTCCCCTGTCCATGGGAGAATTACTTGAAAAGTCTACCAATTTGTCCCATGAAGAGTTAAATTTCATTTCTCAAACCTTCATGTTACCAGAGCATCAGCCCAAAGGCCCTCCCCCCTATGGTTATACTTTTTTCACTGATGTGGGCAGGCTTATTCTGAATATGATATCCTTTATCATGGGTTTCAATACTAGTGAATATGTTGATCAATTAACCCTAGTATTGTTGTCTATATTTACCCCTGGACAGTCCCCTACTGTCAAATATGATTTTGCATCCTACATTGCTGATAAAATCCATGATCAGTTCATGAGATTTGAGAATGAAAAAGTGTTCAAATATTCTTCTGTTATATATCATCTCATGATTTATTACCAATCAAAAAATTTCCCTTTCCATGTTCAGAAACTTGATGCCAAAGAAAATCCTAGGTCTGTGATATTTTGGTCTTCCATCACCCATAATTCCTCTGATTCTCCTTGCTCCTATAATGAGTTTATTTACCTATTTGTACACCCTGCAATCACTTTGTTAACAGGAGTTTCCCCTCCTAGAGTCAATAATGAAATCAAGAAAATTCTACAGCTCTCAAAACAATATAGGGTAGGTGACTGGTACTTGTATCAAAATCACACTGAGATCAGAATATATGGATGTGAATTGTGCCCATTCAAGTTGCCCAAATATGTCTCCATGAGACTCTTTGCACTAGAGTATTTTAGGCAGATGATTAACTTAGATATAGTTCATTTCTGCAATGCAAAGCAAAAGGCTCAACTCAAGATCAAAAGTCAATTAGGTCCCTTTGTTTATAACTCTAGAGATGCTAGAAAGGAAGCAGAAAGAATCTTAGAAGAATATCTCAGATTACAAAAAAGTTTTTACTGGGTGCCTTATGACCCAAATAACTTTATCTGTGATATAATAATGAAAAATAAACTATCACCATACATTCATCACTGCAAAATTCCAGAAATTGAACAATATGCCAATATGGATGAATGGATGGAAGGAACATTGGTAGAACAGGATAGTGAGCAGGTCAATGTTGAAAATGCAATGAAAGACCTTGAGAAAATACTTGACCTAGACTCTTTTGGACAAGTGCAGATACCAGGTATTGGTCCTTCTTCTGCAGGGACTTCTCAGCAAAATTTACAGGAGATCAGTGCATTGGCCATAGTACAATCTAAAGGAAAAGAAAAGGAGCCTGACATACAAGTATTTGAAAAATTCACAATGACAGAGCAACCTGAGACTTCTAAAGAACAGGGTCAAGTACAAATTCATCCTATTCAGATCAATGAGCCAGAAATTTCAATTTTACAAACTCCTATCAATATAGACAAAGGCAAGAAGAGAGATGCTGAAGTTGCTACCCATGTTGGTGGATCTTCAGAACAACCTCATGCTAAAAGACAAAAATTAAATCCTCTTCCAGAAGTAGATTTTATTCAGGAAATTCCTGATAGCCAGAGAGAATATTTGGATAGTCAACAAACAGGTACAGCCAGTGGGGCATCCACTACTTTATAGAGAAAAGAGCTGCAAAAGCAACAGAGTGTTGAATTATCTTCTTTCAAACCACCAGTTAAAGATGCAGGAGATATAAAGAAAACCTTTATCAATATAAAATCCAGGAATGATCCACTAAGACTCCAGGTTTACAATCAGTATTTGAAGATGGCTCCTGAGAATCAAGAAATATTGATGTCAGCTTATGACATTCAGCAAGGAAAATTGATAATGAGTCACTTCAAACCAAAAGTGCAGCAGCCTCAAACAGCTGCAGATTATATTAGAAAAAATTTTGAAGTCTTAGCAAAGGATATTCATCCTTTAGATCAGATTGAGTTACATAAGCAGACTGGTGAAATGATCTATTCTACTCTGACCGATAAAGCAATGGCAACTTAGAAGTTGTAGGATTCTTTGGAAAACACTAATGCACAATTGCAGCTTGAAAAAGCCTCTTCTCAGGCCAAAGACAACAGGATAAAGACATTGGAGCAAATAATCATTGGATTGGGTCACAATCCTAAAGATGTCAAAGGTATAGAGGCCCTAATCAAGAAAAAAGATGATGATATTGCAGCTTTGAGAAAGCAGTTGAAATTTCCAGCTTCAAGACATCCACAAACTGAAGAGATGATAAAGAAAAATTCTAAAGAAGAAATGATGGACTTGCTTTTGAAACTGAATGAGCAACTAAAAGAAATAGAAAAAGAGCTTGAACAGGCATTAAATAACAAGAAGTCTACTATTCCAGCATCAACAACAGAGGCAACTACAGGTACAGGTACATCCACAACAGGTCAGCCAACAGAGCTATCACAGGTAAATACTTCCAATTTGAGTTCTGAAGAATTAATAAAGTCACTGAATGAATTGAAACTTCAAGTAACAAAAATCCAGCACACAAAGTTACAGCTTACTAATTTAGAACAAAGATATGATCTCTCAAAAATGAGTGTTGCTGATAAAACAAGAGAGGTCAAAAGATTAGAAAAATTGGTTAAAGCATTGGAAAAGGATCTCACATTGGAGAAACCTTTAAATGAAATAAATGAAATTCTTTGGGACAACATTATCCAATCAATAAAGGATGTCTGGTCTTCAATTCAGATTATGTATGAACAGAATGATTTAGTCAAATTGGCTATAGAAGAAGTTCAAAGTACAAGAGAAGAATTGGGAAATAGGCCTGAGGAAGCCAATCAACTCATACAGTTTCTAAACACTCAAACCAGACACCAACTTGTAGAACTTGGTATTCAGGACAGGACCGGAACAATTTTGGAAATAAAAAGAGTTTTTACTAAGAGAACCCTTATGCAGAATCTAGAACGAAGGTGCTCAGATATGCAAGAAGAAATCATTGCCTTCATAGAAAGATTTGATATTTTGTTGAAAAAAGGATTGCTCAGTCCTATAGTTTCAGAGGATAAACTAATGGACCTTGAAAGCTATGTTGAAAAATTGGACAAGTATGCTGACAATTAGGCCAATTCTTCAACCAGTACATCAGAAGCAGCATTGCCAACAGGAAAAAATCTTCATGACAGATTGGAAAAATTATTTTATCTTGAGCATGAAGTAAAGCATTTGTTTCCAATTCAGCCTACCTTTTTCAGATATACTGAGGCTGATGAAACATTGAGAAAACTTCAACAGACTAGAATACCAGAAGATAAATGGTGGGAAGAATTGTTGGAACTTTTGTAAAATTTATCCTTATATGAAATTTTGCCTATTTACTTTGATTTTATTACATCCTGCCACAAGCCTAAATGTTTTATGATTCTCCAAAGACTCTTGGAAAATAATGCTTTCCAAAAATGATGAATATTCTTTAGTATCCAACGAATCATGTGATTTTTGGCTTGGAAATCCATTTCCATTTTACTATAGGGATGCCTCCTTTGATTTTCCTTTCCTTCTAGATAAAATGAAAGCATTTTTTTCTAATATTTCCCAATATACCAACAAGAATATAAGCTAGGGAATGCCAATATCCTGGTATGGACACTACTAAGGTTAATGTGCCACCCAAGGATAACCATATTGTGATTATTTTTCCCACTTTTTGATATGGAAAGAACCAATCTCCATACCTATAGTCATTAAATCTTAACATAAATCCCAAGTATTTGAAATGGGTGCACTTGGTTGATTGTTTTTTCTAACATATCTTCCAAATCATTGAAAGTGATGGTAGACTTGAGTAGTTTTAATTATATTCCAAATGAAACCCAAAATGATTTTAGAGCTCTAATGAGTCTTCACATACTAGCCCTATCTACTATATCCTGCAACAAATAGGATAACATTGTCCACCAATAGAAGCATATGCGTAGACAATAGCATATGTAAATGTGTGAGTGATCAAAATAGTAGCATTTCTTAATTTGTTTAGGCATGTATCTCTTGTTTTTCATCTTCCATATTCAAAAACTAATCACGGATTTGGGTGTTGATGCCATGTATATTCTAAATGGATTGGTATCCATACCTTTCCAGATGCCCCCACACCTGCGACTGGGGAAATTTTATTTTTTTAACATACTAGTTAAATAAATATTGTTGTAATATATTTTCTAATCTCTCTCTCTCTCTCTCTCTCTCTCTCTCTCTCTCTCTCTATATACATATATATATATTATTTTATATATAATTTTTTTTATTCTAAGTCATAGGCATAGCTACTGTAACTTTAACACCCAATTACTACAACTAGATACAAGCAATAGTTTTATGTAACCATTGTTGCAACCTTAAGTTACTGTTGTTGTTCCATTACTCAAATAAAATAATTCTCGTATAAAGGTTGTTGTCGTGTCTCTATGCGTAAAATTCAATATTTACAAGGACTTGTTACGTATAATGATCTCTTAATATATATAATTTCTTTCATATATAATATTTTTTATTCTAAGTCGCGGATATCGTATCCCCAAGCCACAACTCCTACAACCTCAAGCCATAGTTGGCGCAACTTTAACACATAGTTATTGCAAATAGATACAAGAAAATGTTCTATGGAATCGTTGTTACAACCTTAAGTTACAGCTATTGTTACCTTATTCAAATAAAATAATTCCCATATAAAGATTGTTACCGTGTATCGACGCCTCAACTTCAATATTGGCAAGTATTTTTCAGGTATATATATATATATAATGTTTTTTATTCTAAGTCGCAAATGTTGCATCCCCAAGTCACAACTTCTGCAACCTCAAGCCACAATTGTTGCAACTTTAATCCATAGTTACTGCAGTCGGATACAAGTAATTGTTTTATGGAACCATTGTTGCAACCTTAAGTTACAACTACTATTCCCTTACTCAAATAAAATAATTCTCGTATAAAGGTTGTTGTCATGTATTTGTGCCTCGGCTTCAATATTTATAAGGACTTGTTAGGTATAATGGTCTCTTAATTCCCCATTGTTTTCAAAGTGAATATGGTTGATTGTAAATCCCACCATTTTCCTCTCACCGTAATTTCCACTATCTTATAAATTAGTTGCGGGGAAGGGATTATGTCACTCTTTGAACTTCCACATAATCCAGAAATTTAATTCAGCATTTAAAATTCCTACAAGTTTTTTTTGTAGATGGATGCAGCCATATTTCTGTACAGGATTGTATTTAAACACAACAACCAACATTAACGCAATTCACCAACCAGAAATTAAACAAACAGAAATTTACCCCCCAATTTTGTAAATTCAAAAGGAGGACACGTGGAGCATTAATATTGGATCGCATGAAATTGAAGGGAATCTGAAAACCTGAAAACCGGACCCGAATTTTTTATAAGGCACACTGGATTGAGAATTCGCGTTACAAATTAGGCATACGTCAGCATCCCATTTTGGAACGCGAATTTGGTTTTAAATTCAATCTATTCAGACTTTTGAAGTCCGACAAAAAGGGTTCTTTAATGTTTTGATAATTTAATCATATGTTTTAAACATATGTTATATATATATATCATATGCGAAATGAAAGGTGGGCCATAGAATTTAGTTTTAATTTTATTTTTTTTAAAAGAGGGTTTATTATAATATGTTTTATATGTTACGGCATATAAAAATAAAAAGGACAAAAAAGCTTGGTAGTTTTTTTTATAGACAGTACGTAATTTTTTTATTACACAACAGTGTGTAAAAAGTGAAAGACTGAGTGTAACTTTTTAAGTGTGTATGCACAACAGTGCGAAAGTGAAAAACACAGCAGAGTGTTTTAGAGACAGAGTATGTTTGTTTTGAACAGACAGTGAGTTGGTTTTATGCACTGCATTTTGTAGCAGTCATAATTGTGTAATCCCTCTGAGTGAGGAAGAAGTGTAATAGTTTTTTTCTGAGTTATTGAATGGAAAAGAAGTTTGTTTTCAAAGTATTGAAACTCTATCTCCTGTCAAAGAAATTTTTATTTTCTCTATGTTAAAAGAAGGGAGATTTATTCTCCATTCATTGTTCTGGAATTTTTCAATATTCCAACATGTGTAAGAACAATAGATGTTGTGGTTCCATCCCCAGCTAAATCATTTGTCTTTGCCGCAGCTTGCCTTACCAACTTGGCCCCAATATTTTCAACTGGGTCCTCTAATTCAACCAATAAAAAGGCCAAAACCATAGCATTGAGATACATTTCATTACGTTGTCAATAACAATAAAATTTGACTCAGCCATAACCCTTTCCTTTTATTGTTGTGAAAAGATTTATGCATTACTCTAATGTGGCTAGTCCATAGGCCAAGTAGACCACTGGGTAACAAATATTTTTCCTTTCACCTTTGAGTTTTCAAATTATGCCTACCAAATCTAAGACATTTAAGAGGGGGAACTAATACAACGTTAAAAAGAAAACCAGAGCACACATCTACAAATTACCTCCTTAGCTAATGTCACACCATCATTAACTATTTTCGGAGAACCATGCTTGCTCTCCAAGACAACATTTTTCCCTTCGCCCCAAGGGTGACTCCAACAAGATCAGCAAGTTTGTTCACACCGCCTGCAAGACAAATTGACAATGCTTTCGGTAAGTGTGCAATTGAATTCCAAACCATGTGCCAAAACAACCCTACATGAAAAATTAAAATAACACATTAAAATCGAATATAAGTGGATAAGGAAAGATCCACCGTAGTGAAGTTTCATGTGCAGGTGACCTTCCTTTAAACATATTTTTTTCTCTAACCTGCAATTTTTTTGTCACTGAGCCATCCTTGTTGAAGTACAACTTATTTTCCATAGCTCTTGTATTAACTACCTTCTCTCTGTTGTGTAATCTCAGTGTCCCTCTTCTGCTTGAGCGATTAAAGGAAATGGGTGAAAAAATTGAAAGAGAAGACAATTGTCTGCCATAATTATCAAACATTGCACCCAACTTCTTCCCCTTTCCATTGTTACCCAATGAGGTAGATGTGGCAATTTTTGTCATACTACCCAAAGCAGAGGCCATCTTCTCTTATGCTGAATATAGAATTGCAAGATATTCATATTAGTATGAACCTTAAAAAACATGACTCCCATTGCTAAAAACCACTTTTAAGTTGTAATAGGCAAACTAAACAACTATCGCAACTTTTGGCAACTTCTGGAGCATTAAGAGAGAAACAACCAAAGAGAAATACAACCACAATCCTCATTTTAATGAGACCGACTATATATTTTCATTAAGATAATAGAAAGAAATCATGACTATATTAAGGCTAGCACAAAACAATCTTTAACCAGTGTCTCTCGCGGCCTTTAGGTTGCCATGCTAGAGGTTGCATATTTTTAATTTAAATTATTGACCTCTCGTGCCCATCTATGAATGCATCCAATGGGATATCTACATAAAATTCTCCTTTATATCCCCAAAAAAAAATTCCCTACTACAAGAGCACCAGTATTGATGGATCACCCCACACCATCCCACCCACTAGAAACGGTGAAAAAGGAAACCCGAGAAAACTTCTAAAATATCTCAAGATGACTATATGGGTGGTTGTTATGAATCAACCAACCATTCAGAACATGCTCATCAATCCAAACCATGAGTATTATGTGACAATATTCAAGCAGGCACTGAATCGGATTTCTGAAGCTATGTTAGAGAAACCCTAAACTCTCATTGAAAATAGGTGAAATGTGGCACCACTCAGAGATTGACATGTGACAATTGGTACAAGTGGTAGACAATTGGCATGCTCAAACAACGAGGTGATGCAGGAATGACATGAGGGAGAAAATATCAAAAAAGCCCCAAATCTGGAGAACTAAAGCTCATCACCAACCTGAGATTGACAACTTTACATGATGTAACCTATGAAATCGTAAATGGAGAAATCATAGTAACAATAAAGTAACCTATGTAACAATAAAGTCGGATTCATCTTGGGAGTGGTAATGGGATAAATCATAGTGAACAACAGGAAACATGCAGAGTTGCTTACAATCAAATAGATGAAAAAACACATACAAAAACCTAGATAATAATCATGAACAAGCTTAATATTGAATTATGAACTGTAAAGGAACTTACAAAATGTGACATTACGAACCTGGTCAAGCGCACAAGCAAAAATATCCTGGACATGACCCTGGTTGACAAGTTGTATCGCTCATGATGCAAGAGGATTTGTACCTGCACTGCCAAGTCAATCAAAATCCATCATTATCTATACAATAAATACAAGTAATTGATGTAGTATTTTTTACTCTAAGATGAATTCTTATGATAATGTTAGAACATATGTTGAAAATGTAAAAACATACCTGAATAAGCTCCTCTTCGTTTCAAGAACAATTTATTGGAGTCGCATGAACTTGGAACAAGCCTCCCACGATCTGAAAGAGTAGCAACTAAGTCAACAGTGAATTTTTTGTTGCTATGCTGGATCGAGGGAGGTTTGCTCCAAGATTAAATCGCTCCAATAAATTATTCTCTACTAAACAGGGCCAACCACGTGAAGGTGGAAGCTCTTATGGCCCCTCCCCCCCTCACATCACTCTCAATTCCCCAATACCCGATCTATATTTCATTTTTTACTTTCATGAGCATAAAAAAAAATATTCAATAACTAATAAAAAAAAAATTCAACAAAAAGTACGCAAGGAAACATTGCAATTAATGCTTGACATAAAAATAGTATGATAAATGAGTTTTTTATATAACGCAAAAAACGTTCCAATTATGGTAACGTTTGTCTTATAATAATACAATATTTTACATTATCAAATTTTCTTTTTCTTCTTCCTATTTCTAAAGCTCCTAATTACATCATCAATATCATCGTGATCTGCTCCTGTTTCATGCCTTTCGACCCACACTGCTGACCTAGTTGCATAGTCACGATGTCTGGTCTCATCTAGTGATGGGGCATCGCCTACAAAAACAGATAATATTAAATTTTAATTGTCAGTTTTTAAATATCATTGAACTAGTTTGGTAATATTAATAAAAAAAATTACAATGAGATTATTTACCTGGTGCACCAGTTGTCGCCGCTGACCTAGTTGCATAGTCACGATGTCTGGTCTCATCCAGTGACGGGGCATTGCCTACAAAAACATATAATATTAAATTTTAATTCTTAGTTTTTAAATATCATTGAACTAGTTCGGTAATATTAATAAAAAAAATTGCAATGAGATTATTTACCTGGTGCACCAGTTGTCGCCGCTGACCTAGTTGTGTAGTCACGATGTCCGGTCTCATCCAGTGACGGGGCATCGCCTACAAAAACAGATAATATTAAATTTTAATTGTCAGTTTTTAAATATCATTGAACTAGTTCGGTAATATTAATAAAAAAAATTGCAATGAGATTATTTACCTGGTGCACTAGTTGTCGCCGTTGGGACTGTTGCCCTGTCTTCCTCTCTGGTGGTAAGATCCTCAAGGGAAACATTCTCTGTCATTTAAAAAAAAAACGTTATAAGGACAACCATCAAGGTATAATTAGAAAAAATTATAAGTGGAAATTAATTACCATCACGACCCTCACTGATAGTAGCATTGTCGGCCTGGTCCCCACTACAATGATCAGGTTTCACGTGAGGATCATCTACATCTGGCTCTAAAACTAGGTTATTTTCCTCGTCGGTAATGCTGCTCCCATGATTTAAACAAAGTTGTTAGACATTAAATTTATGGACGAAAACAAACATATTGAAAGGTTAATGTTTTACCTTATCAGGCATTCTGGATCTTGGGACCTGCCCCAAGCTTATGCGACGTTCAACTACAACTTGATAGCCGAAATGGAAAGCGATATTTTTATCTTCCTCTGTAGTTTCTGTTCTGAAGTCATCACCCTACATTACATATGATTGTGTATTTTTAATCATATTTTATAGGATTACAAAAACGTTAGAAGGCGATACAATTAATTATAAGATGTTTAGCTACTTAATTACAATTCTTGCGGCCAATTTCAAGTAGCCGCCCTGGCCTAGCTTGTGATGGCCCTTTTTTTCAATCCTAGCTTTGGTTGCCTTTGAGGTGTCAGGCAACCTAGCATCAAAAGATTAAAGTCAGATATGACATAGCACACTTTTATTTTAGACATAGAGAAAATTAAAGCTATTGAATTAAAGTTGTAATTTACCTTGCGGGTCCAGTTGGCATTTTCCTTCTTTCTTTGCCCTTTTCTCTTTTCCGTCATGGATGAGTGCTCTCCACTCACTCTCTGGAACTGCGAGAGGACGCTCATATCTAGGGTTAAATTGCAATTGCGTCCTATAGGTGTCCCTGGTATATTTCAAATATTTGCCGGCTACCCGAGCCACCGCTTTTCTGTCAAATGTGCCGACCCCAAAAGGGCTTCTAGATAATCTAAAAGTTCTTTTTTCAGGTTGGAATTCTGGGAATTCCACCCTGTACGTATGGTTGGGCCAAAAATTACCAACGCATGGCTCTCCAGAATCCCGTAGAACTCATTGTTTCCTACACAGAATAAAACCAAAAGAAAAAGAAGATATTATCATTAATTTAAAAATAAAAATCATGATAAATATGTTTTAGATAAAGTACATGAAATAGTTAAAATATTAAAATTTACCCGGGAGTTGTACATGCTTTATAGGGACACCCTCATCGTTCACCAACAACGTGCCATTAATGGTCCCTGTGGAGCTGACACGTGTAGCTCCAGGAAACACAATAATGTATTTGGCCATATCAGCCTCATCATTGCCAACACGTTCAGCGGTTGGCTGGGTGTCTGCTTGGGCAGGGTGTGTTTCTTGGCTAGCACCTAAAGGAGTAGAAGGTGTATGAGAGGGTTGTTGGGAAATATCTTGCCCTTGTGTCCCACTACCACCAACACCGGGTTCAGCAAGTGCCAGAAAACGCTACATACAAAAGAAATTTTTGTTAGTTTAGTCAATGTAAAAATTAAAAATCAAACTATCACAATTCATCTCATGCAAAACAAAAAAAATATCCTTTTGACTTTTTATTATTACCTGATATCTTTCTAGCTGGCTCATAATATTTTTTATCCTCTCTTCTGTTTCAGGTGTTTGAGGCACGTCTATCAAAGTATTAAATTCCGACCATGCTTCTCGTGCCTTTTTTCGCAACAAGAACACTGGAGAAATCTCTTCCTCAAAGAGGGAATCATCAAGCATACCATGGCTAGGTGTCTGCATATTTGAAAAAAATTAATATTATTTCAATTATGTAAATAACTAAAATACCTGAAGATAGAGCAATTTTGGCACTTTACATGTTCTTCCGCTGGCCTCTTTCCGCGATCATCTCGTCTCGGGGTTGTTCCTGCACTGCTCTGATCAGTCTGCCACATTGCAATAAAATTATAAATGTAAAAACTTGAAAACAATATCTAACTTGAAAACACAAAATAAAAACTGAAATAATTTCTAATAAGACACCGGAAGACAGAGTTAGAGTTTCAAATATGCCTTGCATTGAATTCAGTCCTGGAAACATGTCATTGCACATTAAGGCACCCAAACAAGAGACGAGTCGACAATGAAGACCTTATTGAATATATTGTTGGAGAAACTTCTAGTAAACTTGTTGTGAAGACCTTGAGGACATTTTTGGAGCAACATTGTTGAAGCTGATGGTATAGCATTGTTGGAGACGATCTTCAAGGGCCTTGAAGTGAAGCTTTTGGAGCAACTATTGAAAAATCCTTAGAGCATTTAAGTAAGGCACTTTCTATCTTCCATCACCTTTTTCCTTTCAATATCCTTTAAACGATTTTGTTGATATTTAATGTTTGAAATCACGTTATAATTCCTTGATTATATGTGTTTGGAGACTTTCCCTTTGAAATTACCCAAAAATACCCTGGCAATTTTATCTTCAGGATGCATGTCTGACCCTATTGTTCAATATTTTGATTGATAGTAGTAAACATAGAGATTTAGGGGGCTCTTGACTTGGTTTGGTTGGGCCATTAGATCCCTAACATCTACTAGGGAGAACCCCCCTTGAGTTGGAGGAGAGCTAGACAGAAGTGAAAAGAGGTTGGTGAGGTGACAATGGGGCTATTGAATTACACATGGTATCACACTTTAGCTTTAGGAATTTATCTTGAGAAGTGCGAGATTTTGCTATATCAATTCTCATATTTTTTACAACACTATTGTTAAGAACTAATAAGAATTTATGTTGAGGGGTTTTTGGGTATAAGAAACAATACCATTTAAAAACTAGGGTTCTCAGTCCTTGGCATTCCTTCACCTGGGCCTAGGGGCACACTAGAATAATTTCACACTAAACCATGAAAACTTAAAAGTAACTTAACAGATTCATAAAGTAATAATAATCATAATTCCTAATTTCCTATTGTACGATATGATGCAAATTATTCAAACATGAAGCAATGAAGACATGCAATGTCTGAATTTCAAGATTGATGAACCAATACAAGAAGTTAAAAACTACAACTTTGATTCAATACTCTGTGTCCTAACTCCAGGAAGGAATCTAGTTTGTAGTACAGAACATGCATCGTGTATTATCAATTCTTAATTGACAACAAATAAAGGTCATCTACCTCATCAATTCCTTCCCATTTTGTGTTTTTATGTTATATTCCTTATAAAAGTGTCAAATTTCTCTCAAAGTAAGCAACCACTGAATAAAATAAAAAATGGTTGAGATATGATTGAGAAATGGTCATTTATTTCTTGAAAGGATCTTCACAATTTCTTTGGTTGTTTTTCATCTCAAGAAACAAGAAATGACCTAAGAAACTATCGTGAGGTAATATAAGAAACAACATGGTGCAATGGCCATTTTCAAAGCCAAATGATGTCCATTGAGGACATGGCCTTTATTTGGTTCCTGTTTCATAGGAGTTTCGAGTATAAATGGAACTTTTTTGTACCATTTCCAGTAGTAAAAAGGGAAAACCTTCTTTTTCCATGGGAAATAATTTACCTTTCCTTTTTCAAGATAATCTAAATCACAAAAATATGAACTATACTACACACATTCTTGGATAATGTGAAAGTGGAAAAGGAATACCCTACACAAGTGATGCACACATGTACATTTGAACACTAATAGATTTTTTTAGTTGAAATGCAATGCTTGTTTTCATTTAAATGTAGGGTTGTTAAAGCAGGGAGAAATAATGGCTGCCAAATTAATAAGTGTTTCTTTGGGAAAATTTTAAATCTTGTATTGGGTGATGAAGATAATAGAGGGTATTGAATCTTGATTCTTGACATCTAGAGAGAACCCTATAGCCTAACACAATCCAATGGAATTGACCAAAAAAACCCAAATAGAGTCAACCCTACTATAGGAGGAAGGGCCTACAGTAAGAACTTACCATTTTTCAAGAGCTGAGGGTGAATGCTATTCTGCAAGAGCTGAGGGCCAATTCTGTTCTACAAGAACTGAGGGCGAATGCTGTTCTGCAAGAGCTGAGGGCGAATGCAAGGCGAATGTTGTTCTGCAAGAGCTCAGGGCAAATGCTGAGGGCGAATGTTGTTCTGCAAGAGCGGAGGGCGAATGCGCACGTGATATCAAACGTTAATGTAGCACACATGTACATTTGAACACTAATATATTTTTTTAGTTGAAATGAAATGCTTGTTTTCATTTAAATGTAGGGTTTTTAAAGCAGGGAGAAATAATGGCTGCCAAATTAATAAGCGTTTCTTTGGGAAAAATTTAAATCTTGTATTGGGTGATGAAGATAATAGAGGGTATTGAATCCTGATTCTTGACATCTAGAGAGAACCCTACAGCCTAACACAATCCAATGGAATTGACCAAAAAAACCCAAATAGAGTCAACCCTACTATAGGAGGAAGGGCCTACAGTAAGAACTTACCATTTTGCAAGAGTTGAGGGCGAACGCTGACGGCGACTGCTGAGGGAAAATGCTGTTATGCAAGAGCTGAGGGTGAATGTTGTTCTGCAAGAGCGGAGGGCGAATGCGTGCGTGATATCAGACGTTAATGTAGCTATTGTGATGGATACGAAACAATAAAATCATTTTTATGTAGCACACATATAAGTTTCGTATTTTCATGTAGCACGCATATAAGTGTCGTTATATCGACGGCGGAAAAAGCGTCGCTATTACGACGGGTGCCTCCAAATGTCGCAATTGCGACACTTGGACATTGTGTCACACTTGCGACGTTTGGAAGTCGTCGCAATAGCGATGCTTTGGGCCATAGTGTCACAATTGCGACGTCTTCCTCCAAACGTCGCAATTGCGACACTTTTCTAAGTGTCGTTATTGCGACACTTTTATATAAACGTCAGTATCGCGACGGTTTCAGGCGGGATGGAAAAAGTTTGGGGAAATTTCTGACATTTGGTCAAAAGCGTCGGAACCAAGTGTCAGAATTTCCACCAAATGTAGTAGTGTAGGTAGAATCCATTGTTACAGTGCTCTACCTTGGGAAATCATTCAATATTTTATGCTTTCTACTGTTTGAGAAGGATTCGTCTCATATGCCCTCCTCAGCTCCTCACCAGTTTTAAACACTTCACAATCATAAAACCAAAAGTTGTTAAAGTCCATGCTTACCTTGCCCCATAGAATACCCTGTATTTCTGATTTAATTCCCCAGATTTGAACTACCCAGCTCCATCTAATCCAAAAAAACACCAGAAAATCTATAAAAAATATTCAAGCTGCTATACCTAGCCTAAAATCATTTTTGTAGTCATACTTCATTGATATTCTTTACAGAGAGAGCCCTCTCCCTGCCTTGTAGGGCTAGCTACAAGGTTAAGCGTGGTTTGTAGTTACCCTGGTTTTCCTTCCTTCAGTCTGAGGTCAAAATTAGGTGATAACATAGTGGCGACCATACTGGGGAAAAAATCTAAATGAAAGACTGATCACCCCGGTAATATTTTCCATATTGAATTCTTGAATTTTGGATGATGAGTTTCAGAATTTTCTAGGCTGAAATAAAACATTGAAAAGTAGAAATTTGACCACACTAGCTTCAAGAAAATACACAAGGGCCAATCCTAATCCAAATCCTCCCTCTATATTTGAAAATCCTAACCTTATTCCTCGAATAATCAGAAGACAAGAAGGTTCAGTAAGCCCTAGACCTATTTTCGGATCCCATTCATGGCCCAGTGAGTGGTTGTTTGTTGAAGACCTCCCTTTTGATGGGAGTTTTGAGCTTTCTCTGTTCAGAACTAAATCTAAAACTACATTGGATGACACAATTTTAGATCCAGAGTTTCTTGTAGATCTTGAAGTTCAAAGGGCAAATAGATCAATTTATGATTATATTGTAAATTATTCTCAAACATCTATCACTACTACCAATATCCCTGAGCCTTCATAATCATCAGAAACAGCATCTGATACCCTCAATTCATCAGTATTCCCATCAATTTCTGAAATCAATTCTCAACTTCCAACTTCTCCATCAACTTCTCCCTTAAATCCTAGTAGTTCAAATGTTGTTGTAAATCCACCTCGAGTCATGGCTGCCCGGTATGCACCCTAGTTTTACCTCATAATCTAAATGATATTCTTGCTAATTACCAAATTAAAATACCTTTATTTGATGCCACTCAAAGCATCACAGCCCAGCAACATGTTGATAAGATGAATGACTTCTTTGACCTTCATGAGGTAGAGGCAGAAAATGTCACTATGAGATTGTTTGTCCAAAGCTTTGGAGGTGAAGTTCGAAAATGGTTCAGAGCCTTACCAGCAGCCTCTATCCATACTTTGTCGAAACTACATAGAAAATTATTAGACCGGTGGGAGGTAAAGAAAAACCCACTCCAAATTTTGTCTGAGTATGAAAATATTAAAAGGAATGTGGGTGAAAGTGTACAAGATTATTGTGTGAGATTTAATGCAATGTATAATGCTATTCCGGCCAACCTCAAACCCCCCATGGGATTAGCTTTGCTCAAGTTTCCAGATGGTTTCGATGCTGATATGGCATATCAGTTACGAGAGCGAGATCCTACCACACTTGAAGATATGTAGAAAACTGTTGTAAGCGTAGAAGAAAATATGCTGGCCAAAAGAGCACGAACTAGAGCTGAAAAGAGAGTGACTGTAAAAGAGGAAGCATCTCCTTCAGACAGTAAGATGGATAATTTGATCCGAACAGTAGAGAAGATGGTTGATCAGTTGACTATTTCAGATAGACCTGAAGCACAAATCAAGAATCCGCATTTCAGAGGACAGCAGCAGCCCCAATTCCGAATCAAACAGAGGGAACATAAAGCCCAAGACCAAACAACACAACAGCAGCAGATCAAAACTCCTTTGCAGCAAAATTATGTTCAGGGAATGGAAACAGATGATGATGATGATCCGGTAGTTGAAACTAATCATTTTTTCACTGCTGATGGTACGCCTATTTTTCTGACCAAAGATGAAGAATATGCATTGACTCTAGACACCCGAAGAGATGAAAATTTCATATTGGCCAATGATGTAGCTTATGATGTAGCTTTAGAGGAAGATTCTGATGATTATCAATGAGGATATATGAACGCTTTGTCAGCACAGCAGAAGCAGTATTCTTTGAGGATAATATATGTGCCAATCAATCCCATTTAGAAAAGGAAAGAGCTGCAATCAAAGAATGACTCTTCAAATACTCAGAGGAAAGGGAAAGAGCCTGCTAATCCGTCTTCCAGCAAAACACCCTTGAAAAATAACATCGCCAATGAGAAGAATAATCAGCCAAGTGCAACAAAGGAGCAAGTGGAGAAGAAAGATCTTCCCGTCAAAGAGGTAGAAAAAGTTTCATCTTTTAATTTAGAAAATGAAATTTCTAAGCTGAAGGTGTCCATTCCCTTAGCTGAGTTGGTGAAGAATAACACTTATAAACATCACATGTCTAGAATTTTTCAAATAGACTCTATGTTAGATATGGTAAATGTTGAATATGATTATCCCGAACTCATTTTTGGTCCTGCCATAGAAGGTCAGTCTGAAGATAATGAATTCCCTCCCTTTTAGCTGAGTCTTAGATTGCATGAATACATTTTACACAATGCTATGTTGGATTCCGGGGCTTCTCACAATTTGATGCCTAAAGCCATTATGGAGAACTTGGGTCTTGATATTAACCGCAAATACCATGATTTGCATTCCTTTGACTCCGGTAGGGTCCATTGTATTGGTCTTATCAAAGACTTGGTAGTATATTTAGATAAAATCCCAGCCAAGAATGTTTTGATGGATGTAGTTGTTGCTGATGTTCCACCACGGTTTGGAATACTTTTTTCCAGATCGTGGGGTGCAAAAATTAAGGGAACTATACAACTTGATTTCTCTTATGCTACCATCCCCATGTTCGGTCAATTGAGAAAGCTATACAGGGAGAAGAAAATGAAATATATGATCACTAGCAAAGAGAAGCCAGTAAATCATCCAATTAATGTTGTCCATACAGATTTAGAGTGATTTGTATTATATTTAGATAGTGGTTTGAATGATGAAGATGATCAGTTGGTAGAAGTAGATGAGGTACCTGAAATTTCAGAGAATTTTAGGGAAGTCCTTAAACAGGAAAAAGAAAAATTAGCAAGCCTTTCTGAGCTTTCCACCAGCCAGCAGCAAAGGGACAGTGAACAGCAGAAAAATGAAGAAACCAGTCAAGGTAAGGCAGAGAAAGAAACAAAATTTCAGCATCTAGAAGAAGAGGAAGAAGGCCTTTGGAGAATGGATTTTGACGGAGCTGTTGATAAGGATGGTGCTGGTATAGGAATTTGGATTCGAAGCGCTGTTTTCCAGCCTAAAAAATTTCCTAGTAATGTTAGATTATGTGCTTACAAGTTGACCTTTGACTGCTCTAACAATGAAGAAGAGTATGAAGCTTTGATTGCAGGTTTAAAATTTTTGAAGAAGTTGAATGCAAAAAGGATTTCTATCTATGGAGATTCAGAGTTGATAATAAAATAGGTAAAGGGAGAGTATCAATCAAAGAATCCATGATTGAGAGCCTATAGAAATACGGTCCTAGACATCCTGAGAATTTTTTCTGAATACACTTTGACAGCAATACCCCGAATGCAGAATCTTATCACAGATTCACTTGCTACTATTGCAAGAAATTTGAAGATTCCAATGAACTCCAGCAACAAATTTGAAATTTATGTCAAACATCGGCCTTCTGTTCTGGATAATTTAAGGTATTGGCAAGTGTTTTGGGATGAAAATGAAATTAATGCTTTTTTGCAGAATGAAGGGAAATTCAAGGATAGTTCCATAGATGGTGATTGTGATACCGATGATCAAGAGATTGAAGCAAATCAGATAGACGTGTTGCAGTTGAAAGACAATGTTATTCCTAGAGGTCTCATACCTTTAGAGGAGATTTTTGATCAATATGATGTTGCAAGGAAGCCAAGCTTGGTGCCTACTGATAAAGGAGTTGAGGATGTAAATCTTGGAACAGCTGACAAGCCCAAGTTTGTGAAGTTATCAAAAGAATTGTCTCCTGAGGTAAAGGCCGAGTATGTTAAATTACTTTCTGAATTTTTTGATGTGTTTGAGTGGGATTATTTAGATTTGAAGGTGTATGACAAAAATATAATTCAGCATACTATTCCTATCAAGGCGGATCAGAAGCCTGTTAGACAGAAGCTGAGAAGGATCAATCCAAAGCTACTTCCATCCATTGAAAAAGAGGTAAAAATATTGTATAAAGCTGGTATCATTGTTTGAATCAGATTTTCTGATTGGATTTCAAATTTAGTCCTGGTACGCAAAAAGACATGAGAAATAAGGTTGTGCATAGATTTCCAGAATCTCAATAAAGTATCGTTAAAGGATAACTATCCACTTCCGAAGATGGATCATATTCTGCAAAGAGTAGTTGGAGCATCGCGCATGTCACTGCTCGATGGTTACTCAGGCTATAATCAGATCTTGGTGCATGAAAAAGACCAAGATAAGACTGATTTTACAACACCTTGGGGAACTTTTCAGTATTCCAAAATTCCATTTGGATTGAATAATGTTGGAGCTACTTTCCAGCGAGCAATGGACATCGCTTTTGCTAATGGGAAGGATGTTTTTCTAGTTTTTTATTTAGATGATTTGACAGTGTTTTCTGGTTCTGATGATGAACACCTGCACCACTTGAGGATTTTGTTAGTGTCAGTCTTTACAGCCTTCCTCCAGTGATCAAACATGCTCTTACAAAGTTATTTTAAGGTGTCAAGGTCAAATTTTGTCATTTCAGTGAGCCTTCAAGCAAAATTTGGTCACTAGGTATTAGGTCTAGGGTTTTCTTTTACTCCTGTCAAAGTTGTCCAAATGTCGGTCCATGTCACCATTCACTTGAGTGTACCATCATTCAGAGGGTTTTCATCATCATGCCATATTCCAAAGGATCATTTTACACCTTGTTCATGCTTCAGTTGTGCCTAGGTAAGGTTCATTTCCCTCTCCTAGGGTTTTGAAGGTAATTTCTCATGGATGGTCAAATCATCAGAAAAAATTGTATCCTGATGTTCATACATTTTCCCCTATCCTTAATGTAATTTATTAAACACTTCCCATCACTGAGATCCCCCAATTTCCTCATTTTCACACAAACCCTAGTTTCTTGCTACAACTTGGAAATTTTCTAGGTTAGGCCTGTGTTTTTCCCTTTTGGACCCCTTCCCCTCACTCAATCTCTGAAATTCCACTTTCCCCTACTTCCTAACATCCCTACCTACTTCCAAAAAAAAAATCAAGAATTTAGAAGCCCATTATCCCCTTCATTTCGATTCATGTCGACAAATCCCTTGTTCCACACATCAGGATAGGTTTTACTCCAATGATGTTTCTGAGAAAGAAAAGATGAATTTGGGAAAAATGAGAGATTTTTTTGTCCAAAATAGGCCAAGGAAGAAAAATATCCTTCACTTTTTACACAGGTGTCATGGTTTTAGAGAAATTTCAAAAATACAGTTGCCTCAGGAGAATTGATGCGCCTCTGAAGTGACCTTGGGAAAATCAAGATTTATCCTAGCTTGGTCAGCCAAATAACTTTCTTGATGCATCAAATGATAACTAGACACAAATATCTTTCCAATGAGCTATCATGAGCTAAATTTCGAGTTGAGGAAGACCTTAAAAAGTTGACTGCAACAGTACTCTGCCTTGAGGCAACCTCATCTTGCTCATTTTGACCAGTCTTGGGAGATTTGATTTTTGACAAGGAAAATGAACTCCAATTTGAAAAATTCCAGTTGGGTTGGAAAGTATACTCAATAATATTTCCAACGCGTGATCCATCCCCCAATTTGGACACTGGGAAGGCCTCCAAAATCCTCCTTCAAAAAGGCGCTACGCATTGGGTTTAGTGGTGCGACGCATTGGGTTGGTGTGCGGCACATGGGCCAGAACACAAGATTTTTTCCATTCCTTTCACCCATCAAATTTTTCTCAGTCTCTCCTTGTTTGAGTAAGTCAAATCCACTTCCTCATTTCTCTTAACAAGTGTTTGCTGTTGGTATGAAAATTTAAATTCAAAAAACTCAAACCCTATTGTCTTGATTAAGAAATGCTCCTAGGGTTTTGAAATTTACTTTGGTGTCAAATATTTACATTTCCCTTACCTCCTTTTTCCCCTAATCACTGTTTATTTTCTCACCACAGTCCTCATTCCCTTATCTCTTGACATCCCTAAAGTCAAATCATTCCTATCCCATTTCCATTGTCTCCATACCATTTGTAAATTTCCCTCAAATCCCAAGTTATCCCAAATAGCTAAGTGGCTATCCCAACACACAGATTTCAAGTGGAAAACTCATAATTTCACTTGATTATATCCCATCATTTTCATTACCCTATTCCTCCATATTCCCTCCCATTTGACACACATTTGGCAATCCAATCAAAACACCAAAGTTCTCATACAAAACAACATAGACCTTGCATAGACCTTGGACTTCATGGACACAGATACCGATATATCTTATGATCGAGATAGTGATTCCACCACTGAAATACATGCACCTAGAAGTTCAACAAGGAAAATAACATGCTCAGACACATGAAGAACCATTATTGGGCGCGCACACATGTTTGCAAGGCGTGTATCAAAACCCTGAAAGCGAGGCTAAGGAGGGCACTGAAGCGTCGCAAAAGGCATGATAGGCTCCAAATCTTGGCCAAAGCTTCTATGGATGAGAATAGTACTTGATGAGGGACCTTCAGCCCAAATTTCAAGAAATTTGGGAAAAAATTTGTCAATTTTGAATTTTTTGGTCACAAAAGAGATTTTCCTGCCTGACGCGTAGCGCCACTTGGCACGCGCTTATAATTTGCAGCTCTTCAGGGGGGGGAATTTCCATTTTTATATTTTTCATCAAAATTTATGCATGCTCATGGATTACCTAAGGATTTCATCAAGTTCTGGGTTGCCTAAAGGGTCAAAAACACCCTAAAAATGGCCTTTCTGCCACTTTTTGCACACACAGGAAGCAGTGTTGGGAGATTGAACTTTTGGAGGGGCAAATGGCAACCAAATCCAGAAATTACACTTGGGTTGGAAAGTAGACAATCAGGGCTTTCCAACAAGCTATCCTGTGCTCAATTGGGACTTCAGGAAGTGCCTAAAAATCAGCTCCAAACGTGTGCTACACAAAGAGATTTTGGGCGCGGCGCATAGAGAAATTTGGCCTATTTTTCACTCAGCAGCTCAAAATTTCGCCTAGTTTGGCCAGTTTCACTTTTTCATGTAAATATTGATGTACCTTAATGTAATTTCATGATCATGATGTAATTTTGGCACATTTTTACTCATTCTAGAAGATTCATTCACCAAAAGGTGAAATGTGAGTGAATGGATCAGTTTCCTAGCATATAGAGGCAAGTTGTTTCATTGCCTATTTTTCAGTTCCTAGTTTATATATGGTTGAAATAGCTCCTAGAATGATGAGCTCGACCCCTAGAGGCATGGGAAGGAGTTATGCTTGTATATATCATGTATTTTCTCAGTCATTTTCATGGTTGGGCACTTGGGATTGCTTGGCACTTCATTGTACATTTCATCTCTGCAATTTTGGCAAAGGAATAGACCAGGGTTTGCAGCACTCTTTGGGATCCTTGTGGCTCTATTTTTTGATGGTGTTTTTCTCTATGTATTTTTAATTTCACTGATGTTTATGTGTACCATTTTCCTTCCCCTTTCTTCTTAGATTAAACAAATCAGTGTTAAAGGTGGAATTCAGTAGCTTGCTTTGCTCTGCCTTTAGTTTTGTTTAATTTTACATGTTTTCATCTGTTTGAGGAGGACTCTTGATACCCTCTTTACCTCTTTAGCTCCTCACCGGTCTGATCCATCCATTCATTCAATCTAAGGCATCAAAACAATTTCCTTCCTTGCCCCAATCAGAACTCTGCAAAAACTAGGCCTTATCCCCGCACCCAAAACTGCCTTTCCCTTTGATCCAACAAAAATCCCCAAAAAACACAATCAAAATCCTTTATTATATACCTAGCCTAAAATTATCTTTTATTTCAGTCATCTCAAGCCCTATTGATTACTTTTTGCTGAGATTGACCCGGAGAGAGCCCTCTCCTGTTCTGGTAGGGCTAGCTACCAGACTGAGCGTGGTTTGATGTTACCCTGAATTCTGCCTTCCTTCAGCCTGAGGTGGATTTAGGCAATAAAATAGTGGTGACCATACTGGGGACACAAAAAAAATTTCTTGTTAGTGTTATTTGTTTTATAAGCTATAGACGGAGCCTGAAGTTATGCCAGGTAGCCTTTGAACTGCACATTGCTTTACAAGTGCATAAGTAGATAAATGCTGCTTCAGTCAATCTTTGTTCTAGTTTGTAAATGTAACATCTGACTTGCAAATTTCCCAATACATGTATCAAGTTAGATCTGATGCTGATGGTGGACAGCAGTCAGACACGTATGAAGGCTAAACCATTCACCTGGCGACTCCAACTCAATCCAGAGATTCTAGTGCTCACTGATCCATTCATGCACTAAAATAAAATGGTAGGGTATGTGGTGTTGAGCCTCAAATCTGCATTGTTCTTATACATCTTCCTAGACCTTTTTCATTCACCTGAACCTCCCAAGTTGTCAATATCATTGTATATTAATTGCAAAAGAGCATCTAAAATGGTTTTTAACTATATTTTTGTGTCTGCTATTTGATTTAGATTTTGCTCATTTAGCTGCGGAATCTTGCCACTTTCCGCAGCTTCTGCAACTTTCTGCAGCCATTTTGTGAAACTCTATGTTACAAGTGTCTTCAGGTAAAACGAGCCACATGGGCAAGTCAGAAATGATGTGGACATGGATCGTGTCCTATTGGCTCGGGCAAATTCATCTAGGGAGGTTGCGGTCAAAGGTGGCCAAGTGGAAGTCAACCGTAGAGTCCCACGGTGACAGGACTCTGTTTCTCGTCACGTGGAGATTTATATGGCCGTTTCTGAATTGCGGGAGACAAATCAACACCTGTACATGGCTCCATAAGCCGAATTCAAGCATCCACTCTTCATAGATTTACTCCTCAACGCGGCCATGATCCTAGATCTCTGGACGTAATGGTTTACGTGTTCTCTATCAGCATAAACTTTAGGAAATTAGTTATATCACCTTCAGTATAAATAACGCGTTTGCATACGCATAAGAGTTAGTTTTTATTAGTCTCCATTAGCTTCCAAATAGCTCTGTAATGTAATTACGTTGCCACTGTGCCGTAATATCACCTTTCTGTTATGACTGCATTTTAATATATAAGAAGACTCTGTTTCCAAGCGTAATTCGTACTTGAATATTGTTGCCAAGGCTGGTGTAGAGGGCCCCTGCACACGCTGAGGTTTTGTGCATTATTGTATAGTTCTTGTTTTATTTCTTTAAGCTCACTGTGCCATAATTCATTCATGTGTTTATACATTGCATCTTTCATGGTATATATGCTTCATTTCTGTTTATAATCTTTCATGATTTACATTTTACTTCTGTCTTTCATGTTTTATGTTATTGTTAACTGATCAGTGTTCTTGTTTCAGGTTATAAATAGGCAGCCCGGGCATTTGCATAACTTTTTGACTAATGACATGGAATTAATATTGTTCTGCTGCTAATTTACTTTTTGTTTAATTCCAACACTGCTTTGTTTAATTCAGTCTTGCACATTTGTTTCATTAGTTAGATTTAGATATATTAAATTGCTCATGTCATTTTCAGTTACCTCCGAAAGCCACAGCTGGACTGATGGTGAGGGATTGAATTATGAATGTGTAGTTTGATATTAGTTTACTTTCTACAAGTTAGAAATATTAAATTGCTCATGACATCTTTAGTTACCTCCGAAAGCCACAGCTGGACTGATGGTGAGGGATTGAATTATGAATGTGTAGTTTGATATTAGTTTACTTTCTGCAAGTTAGAAATATTAAATTTCTCATGACATCTTCAGTTACCTCCGAAAGCCACAGCTAGACTGATGGTGAGGGATTGAATTATGAATGTGTAGTTTGATATTAGTTTACTTTCTACAAGTTAGATATCAGGTTACTCAAGTTGTTTATGGTTACCTCCGAAAATCATAGCTGGACTAATGATGAGGGATCAGAAGATAAGTTGATGTGATTTGATTTAGATTTACTTTTTTGCAACTTTTGGATTTCTTTCAGCATAGTTTCTTTTGTGTTTGAACAGCAGCAAGAATAATGAGTTTCATGATCAGTAGTTCATTGTTTGTTTAACTAGAGTAGTGATGCAATTTCATTTGCTTTGAAGAATTAATTTTGTCATTGTGTGTCTTTAAAATTCTTTTGAAGTTTGGAAAATCATTAGAAAGACATTGCTGTCTTGAATATTTGTCTCCATACTTGTCTTTTAGAATTTCACAAAAATCCAAAAATGACAAAAAAGTAAGAGATAGGTTGTCTTGCACATATAGTGCGCCACACTTCGTCAGCTTACGAATCCCAGATTGACAAATTAAATGTAGCAATTTAGGACACACTAAATTGACCAAACATTTTGGCGCCGTTGCCGGGGAAGTGTAATTAGGTAGCCAATTTCTTAAAAAAAAAAACAAAATAACAAAAAAAGGGAAAACTTGATAACTTCTTGAAGTATGCTCTCCTCTTGCACCTAGTGTGATCTGGAGGATCAGAAAAGAGAATTATTGGTTTAGTAATTTCTTAAGTATGCTCTCTTCTTGCACCTAGTGTGATCTGGAAGATCAGAAAGAGAATTATTAGCCCAACTTTTTTTAAAAATAAAAAAAATTACATGCATAGAGAAAGATATTATAGGGGAAGGTTTATAGCTAAAGCCAAAAGTTCAATTTTCACAACTCCATCTTCTTCAAGGCATAGCCCAGATTCACCACCATCTACCCCTAGCCTTAAGATTTTTGGAATTCAAGGAGCAGCTGAATTAGAGGATTCTCCTATACCACCTACTAAATCTCATTTAGAAAAGGAAGAGACTCCCTCTCATCCTCCCTTGATAGAAGAACTAGAGGACTTTAAGGAATCTAAAGAAACTATCATGGTAGAGGAAATAATAGATGGATTTAGAGGTAGAGGTAGAGGAGGAGGAAACAATGGAGACAACAATGGTGAAGGAAATAATGAAAGAAATAGGGAAGGAGACAACTTGTTTGGATTCCCCATAGTTGATGAGGAAACTCATACAACGATGAAAAATAACTCACCATCTGTCCTCCCTAACTTTTATGGATTGCGAAGTGAGGATCCTGAAAAATTTCTGTTTGAGTTTGAAGTCGTGTGCCGAACCTATGACTATATGGAAGACTCTCAAAAACTCAAACTGTTTCCTTCAACATTGAAGGGAGCTGCTTGGAAATGGTTCATGGGATTAGCCACCCAATCTATTAGGACTTGGAATGATATGAAACAAACATTTTTGGATAGATACTTGGACTATTGTATGCCCACCAATCACAAGGATGAGGTATTCAAAATGATGCAAAAAGAAAATGAAAATTTGGAAGACTTACTTGAAAGATTTCAATACAACTTGAAAAGAGCAAAGATGAGCAACTTAGATGATGAAACCTTGAAAGCCCTCATATTAAAAGCCATTAGAGATGAATGGATAGATATTTTAAACATGATGGGGAAAGGATACATTTCTCAACTTCCACTTCGTGACATAACATAACTATGTGTCCATCTCTCAAGAGGAAAATCTAAAACAGGAAAAGGGCCTAGGGATCCTTCTTTTATTAGGGCTAACAAATCTGCAACTGGATCAGTAAGTAGGGCAGAGATTGGTAACATGCTTGATGAATTCAAAACTAATATCTTAGGGATCCTTAGTGAACAACTAGACACCCTTAAAATCCAAAACAAGCAGAAAGCAGAAACAGATGCTTTAGCCATCTTTTGTCCAAAATGTAGGAAGAAACATGCTTTAAGGGAATTTCCCTTGGATGAAAAAGTTGTAGAAACATGTATGATTTGCTCAGAGAATCATGAGATCAAGGATTTTCCTTCAATTCCTAGACTCAAAGCTGTTTTTCAAGAAGACCCAATTTCAGTAAAATCTCTCTGTTTTGTTGCAAGAAGACCTTGGCAGGGACAACAAACTCAAGGGTTTAACAACCCTATGAATCTTCAAACCCCACCAAATTGGAATTTTTGGCAACAACCTTGGCCCCAACATCAAAATCCATATCATCCATGGGTACAAGGGATGCAAAATCCTTATGGGAGATTTTCTCAATTTTATCAATATCCTCCATCTTTTCAAAACCAACAAGCTCCACAACTTCCAAACCCAAACCCACAACTTTCATTTCCATTTCCACAACAACAACCTTCTCAAAAAAATCCAAATCCTCAACTCATGCTCCCATACCAACAAAAGACAAATCAACTTCCAGCTCAGCCATTGCCAAATCCTAACAATAAAAATCCTCAGAATACTTACATGGTAGAAGGACAACAATTTCCTACCTATATTATTGTTCCTCTCAACGATGTACAACTCAGATCTGGTAGAGTTTTAGAAAAACCTTCTATAGATATTCAAGAGCAAGATACCCCTGAGGAAGACTCTCTTGAAGCCAATAAGGGTTCTGAGGAAGCATCTCTTCAAAACTCAAATATTAAAAAATAAAAAGAAAAGTTAACACCCACAACTCCTATAGTTGAGCAACCTGCATCTTCATCTACACCTCCTTTTCCTGAAAGACTACAAATTGACAAGGGGGTGGAAAAACAAATCTTGTTGCCTAACTATGATTTTCTAGATGAATTGAAGAATGTTTGTATCAAGATTACCTTGCTACAAGCCATTCGAGAGATTCCTATTCTAGCAAAAACAATAAAGGAGTTGAGTTTCAAAAGACCAGGAAGGAAACTAAAAGACACAAGAAGAATCCACCTGGTAGGAAAAATTGCAGATATCATGATGGGAAAAATTACCATGCAGAAGTATGTAGATCCAGGAAGTCCAATTTTCAAGACACATATAAATGGGATAGAAATCCCAAACACATTGATTGACTTAGGGGCTGCTATTAACATTATGAGTAGACGGACTATGGACCAGCTAAAACTTCCTAACCTTCTTTTTACACCTACTTTACTGCAACTTGCAGATCGATCAATTATTAAACCAGATGGTGTATTAGAAGATATTTTAGTCTCCTTAGATTCTTGGGAATATCCGGTAGATTTTATGATTTTGACTCCCAAGAGTAATCTAGGAGGGCACCCACTTATCTTAGGAAGACCTTCGCTAGCCACAGCTGATGCTTTCATTAGTTGTAGATCTGGGGATATGTACATTTCTAATGGTAATTCGACAAAGAAATTCAATTTGTATCCTCCAGAAAAAGAAATTACAGAAGTAGGAGACAATGAATGGGTCGATGATGAGGACACTATACAAACTGTCTTTACCATTTCTGAAATCAGTGAGGATAGTCAAATTCTGAACACATTAGAAAATTTTGAGACATCTTCAGAATATGACCCCACACAATTTCAGTTGGAATCTGACATAGAATATTTATCATCAAGACAAATGTCTCTTTACTCTATGGAAGAGTTTGGTAGTTCTACTATTGAGATTTTTCCGGGAAAAACATTGAATATCAACAAACATTTGGAAAAGTCACAACAAGAAGAACTAACCAAAATCTTGCAAAAACATTCTACTGCATTTGCATGGGAGTATACTGACATGAAAGGTATTGATCCTAAGACCTGCATCCATCATATCTATATTGAGGAAAACAGTAGACCAATCAGACAACCTCAAAGAAGGATGAATCCAAATCTTAGGGAGATAGTGAAAGAAGAGCTCCAAAAACTTCTCAATGTAAACTTCATTTATCCAATTTGAGATAGCCGATGGGTTTCTCCTTTGGTTATAGTACCTAAAAAGAATGGTAAATGGAGGGTATGCATTGATTACAGGGAATTGAACAAAACAACTTTGAAGGATCACTTTCCTTTGCCTTTTATCGATCAGGTATTAGATACATTAGCAGGTAAAAAGTACTTTTCATTTTTGGATGGTTTTAGTGGCTATAATCAAATTAAGGTAGCACCTGAAGATCAAGATAAGACCACATTTACTTGTCCATGGGGAACTTTTGCCTACCGAGTGCTTCCTTTTGGGTTATGTAATGCACCAGCAACATTCCAAAGAGCAGTACTAGGAATTTTTTCTGATCTAATCCATGATTGTGTAGAGGTTTATATGGATGATTTTACGGTTTATGGTAATTCATTTGAAGAGGCATTAGAAAATTTGGAAAAAGTTCTTATAAGATGTAAAGAAACAAACCTTTCATTAAGCCATGAAAAATACTTTATGATGTTTACTGAAGGGATTGTTTTAGGACATCATATTTCGGGAGATGGGATTAAGGTTGATAGATCAAAAGTTGAAGTCATCTCCAAGTTGCCTATTCCAAATTTTCAAAGAGATGTTAGAAGTTTTCTAGGATTTACTGGTTACTATAGAAGATTTATAGAAAATTTCACTAAAATAACATCTCCACTCTTCAAATTGCTTACAAAAGACTATGAATTTAAATGGGATCCTGATTGTCAATCAGCCTTTGAAACTTTGAAAACAAGAATATCTGAAGCACCTATCTTGAGAGGGCCAAATTGGAAACTCCCTTTCCATATTTCTACGGATGCTTCAGATACAGCTCTAGGAGCTGTGTTGGGTCAAAAAGATTTAGTTCCTTATGCCATTTATTATACCAGTAAAAATTTGACTCCCACAAAGTTGAACTATACTGTGACTGAAAAAGAGTTCTTAGCTGTTGTTCATGCAATTAATAAGTTTAGACATTACATAACAGGCTATGAAACTTTTATTCATACTGACCATTCTGCAATTAGATATTTAATGAACAAACCTGTTACTAATGGCCGAGTGACAAGATGGCTCTTACTTTTGCAAGAATTCAATATTACTGTGTTGGATAGACCAGGAAAACAAAATACAGTAGCTGATTTCTTGTCTAGGATTCAGAATACTAAAGAAGATTCTCCTATAGAGGATAAGTTTCCTGATGAATACTTGTTTGCAGTAACTATTAAGACCCCTTGGTATGCAGATATTGCTAACTATTTGGTTACAGGGAAACTACCTTCACATTTATTTCCAAGTGAAAAACGAAAAATTATTCAGGAGAGTTCAAAATATTCATGGATTTCTAACGAATTGTTTAAAACAGGGCCAGATCTTGTGATCAGAAGATGTGTCAGGGAAGATGAAATGCCTGATATTCTTAAGGCATATCATGATGAACCATGCGGCGGACACTTTGCAGACAAAAGGACGGCCTATAAAATCCTTTCTTTAGGATATTATTGGCCTTCCCTCTTCAAAGATGCAAAACAATATGTCAAAAGGTGTGACAGCTGCCAAAGAGTAGGGAAACCTACCCTTTCAAATGAAATGCCATTGCAAACACGGGTACTCATTGAACCCTTTGAAAAATGGGCTTTAGATTTCATTGGACCTATTAATCCACCATCTAAGCAAAAGAAGTATATATTGGTTTGTATTGATTATGTTACTAAATGGGTAGAAGCCAAAGCATTAGTATCTGCTACTGAAAATTCAGTTGTTCATTTTATTTATGAGGATATTTTTACTCGCTTTGGTGTTCCAAGAGAAATTGTGACAGATCAAGGAAGCCAATTCACATCCAACTTGGTGGAGAATTTGATGGAAGAATACAAAATCAAGCACAGAAGATCTACTCCTTACCATCCGCAAGCAAATGGTC
Source organism: Pinus albicaulis (assembly GCA_034641835.2). Taxonomy (NCBI): domain Eukaryota; kingdom Viridiplantae; phylum Streptophyta; class Pinopsida; order Pinales; family Pinaceae; genus Pinus; species Pinus albicaulis. Next base: position 1,684,445,936 of record CM076584.1, read on the forward strand.
AAGTGGAGTCTACAAACAAAGTTCTTGAAAGTATCATCACCAAAACTGTTCATCTACATAGAAAAGATTGGGCAGAAAGGCTTCCTGAAGCCTTGTGGGCCTACAGAACTACATGGAGAAATACAACAGGACATTCTCCCTATGAACTTGTTTATGGGAAAGAAGTCTTGCTCCCATTGAGTTCCAAGTCAAGACCTTCAAGATAGAAGTTCAGTTGGGGATGGACTTATCAGAAGCCCAAAAGCATAGAATGGAGCAGTTGAATGAGCTAGATGAGATCAGACAAGAAGCAATTTTAAGAACTGATCTAGTTCAATATCAAAGAGCTAAATGGCATGAAAATTACATCAAAGAGAAGAAGTTTCAAGAAGGAGATTGGGCATTGTTATTTGATTCCAAGTTTAAAGATTTTCAAGGAAAATTTCAGACTCATTGGCTTGGGCCATATGAGATTGATAAGATCTTTAGCAATGGAGCAGTAAGAATGAAGACCATAACAGGACATTCTCCCTATGAACTTGTTTATGGGAAAGAAGTCTTGCTCCCCATTGAGTTCCAAGTCAAGACCTTCAAGATAGCAGTTCAGTTGGGGATGGACTTATCAGAAGCCCAAAAGAATAGAATGGAGCAATCGAATGAGCTAGATGAGATCAGACAAGAGGCAATTCTAAGAACTGATCTAGTTCAATATCAAAGAGCTAAATGGCATGACAAGTACATCAAAGAGAAGAAATTTCAAGAAGGAGATTGGGCATTGTTATTTGATTCCAAGTTTAAAGATTTTCAAGGAAAATTTCAGACTCATTGGCTTGGGCCATATGAGATTGATAAGATCTTTAGCAATGGAGCGGTAAGAATCAAGACCATTGATGAGTTTCAAACTCCTCTTATTGTGAATGGCCACAGATTGAAAGTTTATCATAAGCCACTCTCAAAGGAGGAATTTGTCAAAATGTTTCAAGAGAATTCTGCAATCAGGCTGGTACAGAAGAATTCTTCTTCTCTACCAACCTAGCTTTTGTTCTTTTCAGTTTAAAAAAAAAAAAAAAAAAAAATTGTATAAGCCTGAAAACCAATCACTGATTGGCAGTCTTATACAGAAAATATAGGGTGAAAATCAGGAACACCTGACACTCTATATTTTCCAAAAAAAAATAAAAATAAAAAAAATCTTTCTTCCATTTCACAAGTTTTGTGACCACCCATTCCACTTCATTCCACTTCATTTCACTTCATTTCACTCCATTCCACTTCATTTTATCTATTTCATTCCATTTTCACCAATAAAATTCTTTTTTTCATGACCATTTCCATCTAGTCATTTGTCATCCATTCATGTTCATTCACCCAAATAATAGTTGTGTCAGTTTCCGCAGCTGACATCTGTTTCCGCAACTGACTCCAGTTTCCGCAGCCAGAAGCAGATTCCGCAGCTACCACTCTGTTTTCAAAAGAATGTACAGCCAGATGTTATTTCCATAATCATGAAATTAAATGCAGGTGAGAGGACCAAAAATGAAGACATGGAGCATTCAAGATACCAATGAAGAGAAACTAATTGAAGACCAAGGAAAAAGGCAAAGATTCCAAGGTATGAGTAAAATTCATTTCAAATAGCATTGAAAACACATTTTTATATAGTTCTAAACCATAAGCTCCATCCATTATGTGCAATGATTATATTGATAAACTCCGTAACCCTTTCACGATCTCCATATGATCCTTCCGCATTCATTTTCAAACGGTCCCCATAATTAAACCTCCGATCTTCACTCAAACTCCAATACTCCACCTGTGACAATGAGACATATTTGATTTGACTACAGCCTCTTGCAGCCGCATAAATCCATAGTCGTTGTTTAAACGTGCTCATATTTATTTTGCAGCCACCAAATTTCAAAACATTGCCGGATGTGTTATACTCTTCCTATTGTTCTACTAATCTCACAGCCGGATTTTTGTCATGCTCATGTAACCCTTCTCTGTTCCGCCTCACTCCATTTCATTCTCTGTTACGCTACAGTCTGTATACCCACTCTCTGATATCTACCTACAGTCATTGTGCTCATTTCCGTGCATTCAGCCGTTCTACTTCCATTGAACCCTCACGCAGGCAAATTTTTCAAGAGAAGAAAGAAGGATGGGTAAATTGCTAAGAGCAGAACTAGAAGGACCTAAATTCATGGAAGGATATTCATAAGTAAGGGATATATTGAAGAAAGCAAAGTGGCTGCGGTTTATCCAAAAGTTCAGAGGCTACCATAAAGAAGTGACAAAAGCATTTGCAAGGTCGTTCAATGGCCTGGAAGTAGAGATTGGAGACCTTAAGTTTGCGGTGAATGAGGCATCTATAGCAACTTCCACGGAACTTCCTCAAGAGGGTGAGCGTTGGTTTAAGAATAAAAGCATTAGTGATGAAGCCTGGAGAATAATCTTACGAAACCAAGGTATGGACATAACTATTTTTAAAAGAGGAATTCCTGTTCATGCTTTGAAAGAGGAATGGGCTACTTTGCTGCTAGTTGTTCAAAAATTCATTACCTATGAAGGCCATTTTGGGTCCATGTATATGTACCATACCAGATTGCTGATGAATTTTCTAGATAATCAAACTCTCAATCTCCCATATTTTCTGTTAAATAGTTTGAAGAAAATGTCTGTGACTATTCAGAAGCATTTAGGAGATGTAGAACCACATCTATATCACCATGGTCTTGTAAAAATTTTGATTGAAAAAGAGTTAAAGGAGAAGAAAGACACATGGGAACAATTTTTGATTAGAAATTTCTTTGAGGAACCTCAGGAAATTCCTGAAGGTAGCACATCAAGAAGAAGTAGGAGAAAAAGAATAAATGATGAAACTCAAAGTACTCCTACTCAAGAAATTCCTGAAGGTAACACATCAAGAAGGAGTAGGAGAAAGAGAACAAATGATGAAATTCAAAATACTCCTACTACTGCAATTGAAAGAACCAGTAGGGAAGAGAGACTGTCAAAGAGGAAGAAGAAAGAAACTAAGGGTAAAAAGCCAATAACATCAAAAGAGAGAAAAAGTATTGAGGCTATACATCAAACCCCTTCTTCCGAAGAAGAAGATCATCAAGTGTTATCTGAAAGATTGGTTCATCTTCAAGAACATTTATCTATAGCCAAGAAGAAAGAGAAAGGAAAACAAAAACAAAAAGACAGTGGTCCACAGTGTGTGAGAAGAAGTTCCAGACTTAAGGGGAAATTGAGGAAAACGCAAATGAAGGGTCCTCATTTTATCGATTTGGGAGAAGAAAAATCTGAACAATCCCCAGCTGACCATAGTCCATCTCACTCTCAGTCAGTTAGTGAACCTGGTTCATTTCATTCTCAGTCAGACATTGAACATAGTCCATCCCATTCTCAGCAAGATGTTGATGTGAGCCCTTCTCAGCCATATTTTGAAGATAACTCTCCTTCACGGCATTTTGGGGACAGCCCAATAAAAATGACACCTGATATAGACCCCAAGCAGCAGGAAGTATATGATTATATAGAATCTTTAGAAAAAACAGCTACAGGTCCCAGTACTTCGTCCATTCAGCCTCACACAGTACAAAATGATTTAGTCCAATCACTAAAATAGGAAGTCTTTGAGCTAGAGCTTTTAAATAGACACATTAAAAATGAAAATGAGACATTGAAGGAACAAAGAAAATTGGACAAAATCATTCATGATAATACCATGCTACATCTGGGAATATGGCAGAAGAAGAACAAGAAATTGAAAAGGAAATGCCAGAAGTTAAGCAGAGCACTGGTTAATATCAAATTTAGATGCTTAATGAAAAAGCCTAGGATGTTAGCAGCACCAAGGAATAAGAGGAGAGGATTGGATGTACTGGCTGAAGTGTCAAGGCATATGAATTGAAGAAGGATTATCAAAATTTTGGTTGCATGAGGACATGCAACACCTTCACAGTGGGGGTATGTTGAGCCTCAAATCTGCATTGTTCTTATACATCTTCCTATACCTTTTTCATTCACCTGAACCTCCCAAGTTGTCAATATCATTGTATATTAATTGCAAAAGAGCATCTAAAATGGTTTTTAACTATATTTTTGTGTCTGCTGTTTGATTTAGATTTTTCTCATTTAGCTGCGGAATCTTGCCACTTTCCACAGCTGCTACAACTTTCCGCAGCCATTTTGTGAAACTCTATGTTACAAGTGTCTTCAGGTAAAACGAGCCACATGGGCAAGTCAGAAATGATGTGGACATGGATCGTGTCCTATTGGCTCGAGAAAATTCACCTAAGGAGGCTACGGTCAAAGGTGGCCAAGTGGAAGTCAACCGTAGAGTCCCACGGTGATAGGACTCTGTTTCTCGTCACGTGGAGATTTATATGGCCGTTTCTGAATTGCGGGAGACAAATCAACACCTGTACATGGCTCCATAAGCCAAATTCAAACATCCACTCTTCATAGATTTACTCCTCAACGCGGCCATGATCCTAGATCTCTGGACGTAATGGTTTACGTGTTCTCTATCAGCATAAACTTTAGGGAATTAGTTACATTTCCTTTGTTATAAATAATGCGTTTGCATACGCATATTAGATTAGTCTCTGTTAGTTTTTATTAGTCTGCTCTGTAATGTAATTACGTTGCCACTGTGCCGTAATATCACCTTTCTGTTATGACTGCATTTTAATATATAAGAAGACTCTATTTCCAAACGTAATTCGTACTTGAAGATTGTTGCCAAGGCTGGTGTAGAGGGCCCCTGCACTCGCCAAGGTTCTGTGCATTATTGTATAGTTTTTGTTTTACTTCTTTAAAGCTCATTGTACCATAATCCATTCACATGTTTATACATTGCATCTTTCATGATATATATGCTTCATTTCTGTTTATAATCTTTCATGCTTTCCATTTTACTTTTGTCTTTCATGTTTTATGTTATTAATCATTGATCAGTGTTCTTGTTTCAGGTTATAAATAGGCAGCCCGGGCATTTGCATAACTTTTTGACTAATGACATGGAATTAATATTGTTCTGCTGCTAATTTGCTTTTCTTAGTTTCTGTTTAATTTCAGTATTGCTTTGTTTATTTCAGTCTTGCACATTTGTTTCAGTAGTTAGATTTAGATATATCAAATTGTTCATGTCATTTTTAGTTACCTCCGAAAGCCACAGCTGGACTGATGGTGAGGGATTGAAGTATGAATGTATAGTTTGATATTAGTTTACTTTCTGCAAGTTAGATATATTAAATTGCTCATGACATCTTCAGTTACCTCCGAAAGCCACAGCTGGAATGATGGTGAGGGATTGAATTATGAATGTGTAGTTTGATATTAGTTTACTTTCTGCAAATTAGATATATTAAATTGCTCATGACATCTTCAGTTACTTCTGAAAGCCACAGCTGGACTGATGGTGAGGGATTGAATCATGAATGTGTAGTTTGATATTAGTTTACTTTCTGCAAGTTAGATATCAGGTTACTCAAGTTGTTTATGGTTACCTCCGAAAATCATAGCTGGACTAATGATGAGGGATCAGAAGATAAGTTGATGTAATTTGATTTAGATTTACTTTGTTGCAAACTTTTGGATTTCTTTAAGCATAGTTTCTTTTGTGTTTGAACAGCAGCAAGAATAATGAGTTTCATGATCAGTAGTTTCTTGTTTGTTTAACTAGAGTAGTGATGCAATTTCATTTTCTTTGAAGAATTAATTTTGTCATTGTGTGTTTTTAAAAATTCTTTTGAAGTTTGTAAAATCATTAGAAAGACATTGTTGTCTTGAATATTCGTCTCCATACTTGTCTTTTAGAATTTCACAAAAATCCAAAAACGACAAAAAAGTAAGAGATAGGTTATCTTGCACATATAGTGCGCCACACTTCGTCAGCTTACGAATCCCGGATTGACAAATTAAATGTAGCAATCTAGGACACACTAAATTGACCAAACATGCGGCAGACCTTGCTCTTTGTGAAGTTTTAAAAGAAGTTAGAGATCATTTAGTGGATACTGAAATTGATGAAGTATTTTTCATTGCCGTGCTTCAATTTTTGAGATCTCTGAAGTTTCCTGCTAAAGCTAAAACTCGTTTCTTTGAGTTATTTGTTGAAAAATTTGAGAAGGAGATTCAGTATTTGAATGATCAGATCCAATCATATGAATTCCGATATCCAAAAAAGTTCTTTGAAACTCTCCCTCCTTCAAAACAAGAAACAATAGAGCTGCCCGTGGATGTTTGCATTGACAGTTTGCAGCTGGAAGCATGTATTGTGGAGTTGGGGCAGCAAACAGAGTCTGGTTTCTGCAATCCTATTGCAACGTACATGGAAATTTTTTTAGTTTGAATGATAGATCAAATTTTCTTTTACATAACCAGACTCGTTATGCGCATGTATGGTTGTCAGCATTTACATTTTTTTCCTGGTTGAAGCACTTTCAAGCAACATCCTTGTCACGGTTACTTGATTGGTTGATCTGGGATTACAACGTTACTTGATCTATTGGTTTTGCAGCAAATTAGGGGAGATTTGTAAATAAATAAGCTGCCAAAGGCAACATTTCAGTTTCCGGTATTTGTTTATGTACAGGTTTCAGTATGTATATGTTTCTGGATTGGTATGAGTTGTTTTGGGTTTGCAGTTATTGACTTCATTGCCCAATGGATAAGGCACTGGTCTGCTCTCCCAAAGATCTGTAGTTCTTGGCACCTCCAAGGAGCTACCATCCCCATTGGATCCAATGTTAGTGTCAGTCTTTGCAGCCTTCCTCCAGTGATAAAAAATGCTCTTACAAAGTGATTTTAAGGTGTCAAGTTCAAATTTTGTCATTTCAGTGAGCCTTCAAGCAAAATTTGGTCACTAGGTATTAGGTCTAGGGTTTGCTTTTACTCCTGTCAAAGTTGTCCAAATGTCAGTCCATGTCACCATTCAGCTAAGTGTACCATCATTCAGAGGGTTTTCATCATCATTCCATATTCCAAAGGGTCATTTTACACCTTGTTCATGCTTCAGTTGTGCCTAGGTAAGGTTCATTTCCCTCTCCTAGGGTTTTGAAGGTAATTTCTCATGGATGGTCAAATCATCAGAAAAACTTGTATCCTGATGTTCATACATTTTCCCCTATCCTTAATTTACTTTATTAAACACTTTCCATCACTGAGATCCCCCAAATTTCTCATTTTCACACAAACCCTAGTTTCTTGCTACAACTTGGCAATTTTCTAGGCTAGGCCTGTGTTTTTCCCTTTTGGACCCCTTCCCCTTACTCAATCTCTAAAATTACACTTTCCCCTACTTCCTAACATCCCTCCCTAGTTCAAAATTTTTTTTCAAGAATTTAGAAGCCCCTTATCCCCTTCATTTCGACAAATCCCTTGTTCCACACATCAGGATAGGTTTTACTCCAATGATGTTTCTGAGAAAGAAAAGATGAATTTGGGAAAACTGAGAGATTTTTTTGTCCAAAATAGGCCAAGGAAGAAAACCCTCCTTCACTTTTTACACAGGTGTCATGGTTTTAGAGAAATATCAAAAATACAGTTTCCTCAAGAGAATTGATGCGCCTCTGAAGTGACCTTGGGAACATCAATATTTCTCCTAGCTTGGTTAGCCAAATGACTTTATTGATGAGTCAAATGATAACTAGACACAACGATATTTTGAATGAGATATCATGAGCTCAATTTGGAGTTGAGGAAGACCTTCAAAATTTGACTGCAACAGTACTCTACCTTGAGGCAGCCTCATCTTGCTCATTTTGACCAGTCTTGGGAGATTTGATTTTTGACAAGGAAAATGAACTCCCAATTGACAAATTACAGTTGGGTTGGAAATTAGACTCAATAATATTTCCAACGAGCTATCCTGTCCCCAATTTTGACACCAGGAAGGCCTCCAAAAACCTCCTGCAAAAAGGCGCTACGCATTGGGTTTAGTGGCGCGACGCATTGGGTTGGTGTGCGACGCATTGGGTTGGTGTGCGGCGCATTGGGCCAGAACACAATATTTTTTCCATTCCTTTCACCCATAAAATTTTTCTCAGTCTCTCCTTGTTTGAGTAAGTCAAATCCACTTCCTCATTGCTCTTAACAAGTGTTTGGTGTTGGTATGAAAATTTAAATGCAAAAAACTCAAACCCTATTGTCTTGATTAAGAAATGCTCCTAGGGTTTTGAAACTGACTTTGGTGTCAAATATTTACATTTCCCTTACCTCATTTTTCCCATAATCACTATTTATTTTCTCAAAACAGTCCTCATTCCCTTATCTCTTAACATCCCTAAAGTCAAATCATCCCTATCCCATTTCCATTGTCTCCATACCATTTGTAAATTTCCCTCAAATCCCAAGTTATCCCAAATAGCTAAGTGGTTGTCCCAAAACACAGATTTCAAGTGGAAAACTCATAATTTCACTTGATTATAGCCCATAATTTTCATTACCCTATTCCTCCATATTCCCTCCCATTTGACACACATTTGGCAATCCAATCAAAACACCAAAGTTCTCATACAAAAGAAACATAGACCTTGCATAGACCTTGGACTTCATGGACACGGATACCAATATATCTTATGATCGAGATAGTGATTCCACCACTGAAATACATGCACCTAGAAGGCCAAAAATGAAAATAACATGCTCAGACACATGAAGAACCATTATTGGGCGCGCACACATGTTTGCAAGGCGCGTATCAAAATCCTGAAAGCGAGGATAAGAAGGGCACTAAAGCGTTGCAAAAGGCATGATAGGCTCCAAATCTTGGCCGAAGATTCTTTGGCTAAGCATAGTACTTGATGAGGGACCTTCAGCCCAAATTTCAAGAAATTTGGGAAAAATTTTGTCAATTTTGAATTTTTTGGTCACAAAACAGATTTTCCTGCCCGACGCGTAGCGCCACTTGGCGCGCGCTTATAATTGGCAGCTCTTCAGGGGGAAAACTTTGCATTTTTAGATTTTTCATCAAAATTTATGCATGCTCATGGATTACCTAAGGATTTCATCAAGTTCTGGGTTGCCTAAAGGGTCAAAAACACCCTAAAAATGGCCTTTCTGCCACTTTTTGCACACACAGGAAGCAGTGTTGGGAGATTGAACTTTTGGAGGGGAAAATGGAAACACAATCCAGAAATTCCACTTGGGTTGGAAATTAGACAGGAATAGATTTCCAACGAGCTATTCTGTGCTCAATTTGGACTTCGGGAAGGGCCTTAAAATCAGCTCCAAACTTGTGCTACGCATAGAGATTTTGGGTGCGGCGCATAGAGAAATTTGGCCTATTTTTCACTCAGCAGCTCAGAATTTCGCCTAGTTTGGCCAGTTTAACTTTTCATGTAACTATTGATGTACCTTAATGTAATTTCATGATCATGATGTAATTTTGGCACATTTTTACTCATGCTAGAAGATTCATTCACCAAAAGGTCAAATGTGAGTGAATGGATCAGTTTCCTAGCATATAGAGGCAAGTTGTTTCATTGCCTATTTTTCAGTTCCTAGTTTAGATATGGTTGAAACAGCTCCTAGAATGATGAGATAGACCCCTAGAGGCATGGGGAGGTGTTATGCTTGTCTATATCATGTATTTTCTCAGTCATTTTCAGGGTTAGACACTTGGGATTGCTTGGCACTTCATTGTACATTTCATCTCTGCAATTTTGGCAAAGGAATAGACTAGGGTTTGCAGCACTCTTTGGGATCCTTGTGGCTCTATGTTTTGATGGTGTTTTTCTCTATGTATTTGTAATTTCACTGATGTTTATGTGTACCATTTTCCTTCCCCTTTCTTCTTAGATTAAACAAATCATTGTTAAAGGTGGAATTCAGTAGCTTGCTTTGCTCTGCCTTTAGTTTTGTTTAATTTTACATGTTTTCATTTGTTTGAGGAGGACTCTTGAGACCCTCTTGCCCTCTTTAGCTCCTCACCGGTCTGATCCATCCATTCATTCAATCTAAAGCATAAAAAAAATTGCCTTCCTTGCCCCAATCAGAACTCTGCAAAAACTAGGCCTTATCCCCACACCCAAAACTGCGTTTCCCTTTGATCCAACAAAAATCCCCAAAAAACACAATCAAACTCCTTTATTTATATACCTAGCCTAAAATTAGCTTTTATTTTAGTCATCTCAAGCCCTATTGATTACTTTTCGCTGAGATTGACCCGGAGAGAGCCCTCTCCTGTTCTGGTAGGGCTAGCTACCAGACTGAGCGTGGTTTGATGTTACCCTGAATTCTGCCTTCCTTCAGCCTAAGGTGGATTTAGGCAATAACAGATTGTATTTCAGAGATGCGGGAAGTTTTGGATTTCTCTCAATCCGAAGAAAATTATTTTTTCTATGGATGAGGGCAAGCTGCTGGGTCATATCATTTCTAAAGACGGCATCTACATTGATCCTTCAAGAGTGGAGGCAATTCAGCACATAGAATTCCCACGCAACAAAAAGGCGATTCAGGCATTCAATGGTAAGATGAACTTCTTACGCAGATTTATACCCAATTTGGCTGAACATTTACGAGAAATGACTAATATGTTGAAAAAGGACAGCACTGTCAAATGGAGCGAGGATGCTATCAGGTCGTTTAATCTGGTAAAATTTTCTTTCTCCAATGCCCCAGTCTTGATTAGTCCCGATTACACTCAATATTTCATTATATTTTCATTTGCATTGGAGCATACCATGGCTGCGGTATTGATGCAAAAGAGAGATCAGATTGAACAACCCATTTCCTTTTTCAGTAGGACTATTCGAGATGCTTCCTTGAGGTATAACATCATTGAGAAACAAGCATTGGCTCTTATAAAATCATTGAATGATTTTAGAGTGTACATTCTGCATTCACATACCATAGCATATGTTCCTAATGCAGCAGTAAAAGATGTTCTGGTGCAAACTGATCCAGAGGGAAGAAGAGGTAAGTGGATAGCAGCAATGTTGGAATATGATTTGGAGATTAAACCCACAAAGTTAATCAAGGGACAAGGCTTGGAAAAACTAATGGCACAATCAAGTCTGCGTACCCTGGACATAAATCTCATAGCAGCAATGTCAGAGGATGAGGATGAAGGTTCGCTTGTTCCAGTTTCAGAAATTTTTCTCCAATCACCATGGTATTCAGACATATTTTATGTTCTTCAACATCTTTCACCACCTCCAGGGATGTCTAGAAGCAAAGGTAGATCACTAAAACTTAAGTTTTCTAAATTCTGTATTTTAAACAGTGCTCTTTATTGGAAATATCCTGGAGGTATCCTACTTAATTGTTTGGTTGAAGATGAGGCTCATAAGGTGATGCATGAATTTCATAAAGGTGATTGTGGTGATCTTTTGTTTTGGAAAACAACAGCTAATAAATTGTTGAGAGCAGGATATTATTGGCCCACTTTATTTTCAGATTTGTATAAAACAGTGATGAGCTACCATGAGTGTCAATTTTTTCAAGGAAAAAGGAAATTGCTTCCTCTTCCTTTGAAACCAATTCAATTAAATGCACCTTTCCAGCAGTGGGGACTTGATTTCATAGGGGAAATCCATCACATATCATCAGTACAACATCGATGGATCTTGAAAGCTACCGATTATTTCGCCAAATGGATAGAGGCTAGTCCAGCAAGGCAGGCCACGAATACGGTAATTATTCAATTTTTAGAATCAAATATCTTGTCTCGTTTTGGTTGCCCTCACAAGATCATAACAGATAATGCAACGGAATTTAAGTCCAAGAAGATGGTGGAGTTCTGCAATAAGTACAATATTATACTTGGCCATTCGACAGAATACTACCCACAGGGAAACGGCTTAGCGGAATCATCAAATAACACTCTGGTGAATATAATCAAGAAAATGTTGGAAGTGAATAAGAGGAATTGGCATCGAAATCTTGTCAACGCATTATGGGCCGACAGAGTTAGCAGCAAGAAATCCATAGGTATGTCACCATTTGAATTAGTTTATGTTGTGTAACCAGCTCCAAAGAGAGAAGAAAAGAGATATTCACGCCTTAGAAATGAGCCACTTCGAGGGGGCAACCTCCAATACATTACATGAATGAACAATTCTTGGATGATACAATTTACAAAACCTCCTTTCTATATATAGGAGTCCATGGGGCCATAATGTAATCCTAGTGGGGCCACAATGTAATCCTAGCCGACCTAACAATAATAATTTAAGGGCACAATAATAACAATATGGGGTTACAAGGGTACAATAATAACAATAAGGGGGGATACACTAACATAATAAGGGGCTACACTATTAATATAGGGACTTAACATGCCCCTCTCCTTCAAACAAGTGTTGTCCTCAACGCTTGATTATTTCTTGATGCTTCCGTATAAAATTCTCATCCTCCCATGTGAAATATTCTACAGGAAAGTTCTTCCACTTGCTGAGATACTCTGAAATTGATCGTACTTGTCGAGTTCTTGTTTCTATGACTGCTTCATAACTTCTTTCGATGTGATGTTGATCTTTCTGTTGTTTCATTAGATTCTGCACCAAAGTTGGGTTATCCTTTGAGAGTTGGAGAACTTGTTGTTGATGCTCGATGTGATCTTCCATTAATTTATCATCCATATTTGCTATTATTTGATCCTTAAAACCATCCAACTTAGCCTCCATTTCTGCTTTTAAACCATCTATTTCATCTTCAATTGATCTTCGTAATATTGAAACTTGTTGCACTTGGTACCGTAATTTTGATATCTCATACTGCAACTCTTCCTCTTCATGCGTCATAGTATATATTTTTGAGGGATTAATGGGTGTTGAATTATTTTTTGGATGCATAATAGAACCCATTACTGATAAAAAAATTTCAATATGCCCTTGGGATCAATTTAACTTGATTATTCAAACAAGACTTGTGCAATTTGAAAAAAATACACACCTTTTTCTTGCTTTGAGGAGCTCGATATTGAAATTGTATTATCTCTGTGATTGCAGATCTTCAATATCTGAAATTCTATACTGTAGTAGCCCTCTGAATTTTCTTTTGAATGCCACAGGTATGACCTGATTTGGATTCTCCAAGACAAAGTTGTGTCCAATCTCCCACAATGACCTAATTTTGGACTGGTTCAGTAGAGCAAACTTGTACGACTTGCCACGTGTCACTGTTTTGTTCTTTGTCTCTGAAATTGATATCCAAGAAACTACAGGCCGTGTACTTGCGACCACTTTTGACGGCACTCCAATCCAATCTTCAGAGAGAGAGTTATTGAACTTTTCCCACGATCACCTCTTTGAGATGAAATTCAGGAGCCTGAAAAATCACTACCTTCCACAGATCATATCTCCAAAAATATTGCGAACCAAGCTCTGAAATTTTTTGACGAATTTCCTCAGGATTTCAACTTCGCACCCTATGAATTTCAGATTCTGAACCTTCGCAGAAAAATTTTTATAGCGAAAATGCCACGATGACCTGTTTAGGAGCTTGAAAAAAGGCCTAACTTCCACAGATGATATCTCCGCAAATATTGCGAACCAAGCTCTGAAATGTTTAGACAATCTTCCTCAGGATTTCAGCTTCGCACCCTAAAAATTTCAGCTTCTGAAACTTCGTAGAAAAAAAGTTATAGCGAAAATGCCACGATGACCTGTTTGGAGCAGCGAAACCTTAGAATCCAAAGCTCTGATACCAAATGTTGTGTAACCAGCTCCAAAAATAGAAGAAAAGAGATATCAACGCCTTAGAAATAAGCCACTTCGAGGGGGAAACCTCCAATACATTACATAAATGAACAATTCTTGGATGATACAAATGAACAAAACCTCCTTCTATATATAGAAGTCCATGGGGCCACAATATAATCCTAGTGGGGCCACAATGTAATCCTAGCCGACCTAACAATAATAATGTAAGGGCACAATAATAACAATATGGGGGTTACAGGGGTACAATAATAACAATAAGGGGGGCTACACTAACATAATAAGGGGCTACACTATTAATATAGGGACTTAACAGTTTATGGCGTTGATTCTTTGTTTCCTACATCACTTACAATTTCGGTCATGAGATTGCTACAAGAATCTGGAAGCGAAGAGGATGATAATCAGCGAAGAATCAATCAAATGATCCACCTTCAGCAAACAAGGGAAGAAGTTTCTCAGAACACTATTCAGTTGTAGGAAAAAATAAAGAAAATCTATGACCGCAAAACCAAAGCAAAAAAATTTCAGTTATAAGATGTGGTGTTGAGGTGGGATGCACGAAATGAGGACAAAGAGAAGCATGGTAAGTTTGATAACCTATGGAAGGGACCGTATAAGATTTCAGCGTATAGGGGACAAAATGATTTTCTTCTCACAGAGATGAATGGTCGATATTTCCCAGGAGGGCCAGTGAATGGTAGGCTTTTGAAGCACTACAAATTTTAGATATTGTGTTGTAGTCATTGTACATACCATATTTATTGTTGGTGAATATTTCAAGTGCACAGTCATTGAATCTTGGGGCCCGAAGTGAAGGCTATAAAACTTGGATGATATGTGTAAATTTTGTTGGTTTTGATTTCATTTTCAGTCATTGTTTGAGTCAGATTCAGCCTGTGTTGTGTCAGTTTTTAGTCTTTGAAGTATTTTGACCGTATTTCCCAATCGACAAGGCTACTAGGTCTACGGTGTTCTTGGCACCTCCAAGGAGCTACCATCCCCATTGGAGCCAATGTTAGTGTCAGTCTTTTCATACTGCCATCAATGATCAAATCTACTGTTTTGCATTTGCATAGTAGGAGTCCCATACTATAAATTTTTTATAACTCCATTAGGTCATGGATTCACTGATGGTTGGGGTCACTTCATCAATTTTCCCTCATGAAATACTTTCTAATTCTCCTCTCTATCGTCTTCAGTCATGATTCACTTTCAATTTTCAGTTCATGTTATTAGGTCATATGGTTTGGTCTCATTAGGTTTTAGGGTTCCACCATGGTCAAAATAATGATGAAAGTGTTAATAAATATCAGTGAGGACATGAGGATGCCCAATAAACTCAAAGCACAGTATCTGGAAAAATCAAAGAAGTTGTTCTTTCAGCTGAATGTAATTTTCACCCCAAAACATGTTTTGAGGTGAAAACAGGGTACTTTGTTTTTATTATCATTTCTTATGTAATTTTATGTTTCCATTTGAACTTCAGAAGCTGCTATCTCCATAAATCCAAAGAGATTTTTCTTTTCCTGGGTTTCAAAGGTGTTTTCCTCAGGATTTTCAGTGTAAATAATGTTCTAAGTAAGTTCATCCAAAGGAGCTCGGAAAGAGCTTTCCAACGATATATCACACTCCCAAAACCGACTTCTGGATTGGAAAATAGGCCCAAATGAATAAAAGGCCCCAAAGCACAATTCTGCCCTTTTTCTATTGTTTCGCTGGCCCTTTAAACTTTATAATTTTTTTCCTTTAACGTAAAGTCTGAAATTGCCGCATCCTACAAAACCCTAATGTGATGCCATCGCATCATCGCTTATCGCAACTTCGCGATCCCCCACAACACTTAACTTTTCCATTCCCTTATGTCGATGCTATGGGTCTTTCATCACATCGCGCAATCACGATATTCCTCCATCATTTTAACTCCACTCGTTCCATTTCCCCAATGTGACCTTCCCACCATCGCATATCGCATATCACGATTTCCCCCCCGCCATATGTTATGACCGCTCCCCTTCCGAAATTTCGATTGCGATGTCCCTGTCGCACCAAAAGTCTTTCCACTCCGTTCAAAAGGAAAAGGCTTTTCCTTGTGTAAAAAGCACAAAATTCATTTGTATTGGTTTTGAAAGGATTTCTTTGGCAATCCTTCATCCCTATCGCATCAGCTTATCCATCGCTCTATTCTCCATCGGCCTTTCCTCCATCGCTCCCTTATCCTTGATCTATACACCATCGCACATTCCTCCCATCGCATCACTCCAAATCGCTCCATCGCATATCGTGATTTCCTTCACTTGAGTTATACCCGCCCCTTCCTCTGTCGATTAGCGATTGCGATTCTTGGGCCCACCGCTATTCCTTCGCTCTATTTAATAAAAAATGGTTTTTCTCCATTAAAAGAGGCAATTCGATTTTTATTTGGTTTAAAGGGGTTTTTCTTCAAGTTAAAGGAAAAATATATTTTGTTAAGACCGTGAGCCAATTATGAATACAGAGATCATTCCGGCGTCAACAGCAAATGATAAATGAGGGGGCAAGGTCTCCATATTTGTTTTTCTTTCCATTGTTGGAGTAAACTTAACAGTTTATTCTTCCAGATGGTCAAATATGCAGTTCCCTCTTTTCAGAGGCATTTTGTTGGGTTTTTCTATCTTCAGATTTTGGTTTTGGGGCAGGTGAAACAACTCCTCCTTCTGTGGATTCTTCCCCTGAAAGCCTCTCTATTTAATATAATTTTTGAGTCATTTGTAAGGGTGGAAAAAGTTGGAAATCACTGGGACGCTCTGAGCTTCATTGTACATATTTGTAACCAGTTTGGCAAGGAATTAATAAAGACTTACAGAAATTTTTTATGGGATCCCCGTGGTATGGAATTTTAACACAGTTTCTTCTTTTGCAATCATCTATTAAATTTTATGTGTGCCATTATTCATTCCATTCATTTATGTTGAATTTTTTCAAGTTAGATAGGTATAATCCATTGCTACAGTTCTCTACCTTGGGAAATCATTCAATATTTTATGTTTTCTATTGTTTGAGAAGGATTCATCTCATATGCCCTCCTCAGCTCCTCACTTGTCTTAAAAAATTCACAATCATAAAACCAAAAGTTGTTAAATTCCATGCCTACCTTGCCCCATATAATACTCTGTATTTATGATTTAATTCCCCAGATTTGAACTTCCTAGCTCCATCTGATCCAACAAAACACCAGAAAATCTATAAAAACATTTCGAGCTGCTATACCTAGCCTAAAATATTTTTTGCAGTCATACTTCATTGAGATTATTTACAGAGAGAGCCCTCTCCCAGCCTTGTATGGCTAGCTACAAGGTTAAGCGTGGTTTTTACTTACCCTGGTTTTCCTTCCTTGAGTCTGAGGTCAAAATTAGGTGATAACAAGGTGGAAACTCTGAAATCTCCGTGGGAGATACATCCTGAAACTACTGTAGAACTAGGTACATGTTCAAAACATCTACATCCTCAACTTCCTTACCTTTGTCACTAGAAGTGTGCACTGCAAATAACACACACCCTTTCATGCGATTGCACTTGGACTACATAGTTGTAACCATTATAACTGATGTTGGTTTCTTATTACCCCACAAGACTCTTTGTTACCCATTTTCATACAAACACTCAATAGCTTTGTCATAAAAATCCACTTTCGTCCTATGAAGATACAACTACTCCATACCCAAAAACATGCTATACGATCCCAACAACAATACATTTAGATGTGTTGAGGTAGGCATACCATTCAAGTCAAATGCACAATCTCTTACCCAATGATGAACTCTCTTCTTAGTATCTATATCCAACTTTACTAACCAAGACTCTACACACACTTCTTTATTCAAACCAAACTTATCCACAAGGTTAGAACAAAAATAACTATAATTAGAGCTAGGGTCAATCAAAAAAGAAACAACTTGATGACAAGGCTTACCTTCCATATCAATCATAGATGCCTAGTGATCTGCCTGCCTGTTATGTAGGACTACATAAATCCTGGGAATACTTTGTCCAACATATCCCACCGTCTGTGCCTCCTACACACTATAGATATGTGGTCTACCACCCCGATGTTTTGGAAAATCCATCCTGCGATGATCTTTGCCACAACTCTAATAGTGTATAGGCTTCCAACCTTCATCCTTATTCTTCTCCTTAGATCGAAGCCCATGTCCTCTACTAGATGTATTGAACTTCTTAGGTGGTTGAACATTCTCTTTGTTACCTATATCATGTGGTCTTACTCACTTCTTGTCCCATTTTCCTTTATTCTTATCATTAGCTTTCCAATCTATATTTTCCTCATATTTTCACTTTGATTGGTCATACTAATGCTTTAGTTTCCAAATGGCCTCCTCTAATGATACAGACTCATCAAACTCTCCTATTTTTAAATGCTATTGGAAACCCACTAATAAATATTTTAATCTTGGCCTTCTCTTCCTTGAGGTAAGGCACGTACCTCAAAAAATCTCGAAATATGCTAGTGTACTCCTCACCAGTCATAGATCCCATATTTAGTTCATAAAACTATTTTTCTCTTTCATCATAGTATCTCTCTGATAGATACTTCTTCCAAAAGAGTCTCTCAAATTCGCTCCAAGTCAATTCCTCCTCATATATATCCCTGACATTATTCACATGTTCCCACCAAATATATTCACATTATTCAGGTTGAATGTAGCTATTCTAGTTTTCATGTTTTCCAAAAAATCATGCAACCTTAATAACTTCCTTATACTAAGAAACCATGCCTCTGCATCCTATGACTTTTTCATCTATCCATAAAATGTAGGTGGTTTTTCCTTCTTAAACTCATCCGAAAAATATACCCTATGACTCCTCCTGTAAGGATGATAATGATGACGATAATAGTGCCTGTCAGAACCAAAACTAGAATAGTACCTATGTATGTCACCTCTCCTATTCGAAGTTTCCAAGAACATGACATCTCTAATAGTGTCATCTCTACCTGACCTATGATCACCATGAGACCTACTTCCATATGCCCCATTAGTCCCATCCTCCTGTCCATAGCTGATTCGATGTAACTCTGAAAAACTCTCAAGGATTACTGCATTAACCTTTGCTTGCTTTTCATGTTGTTGTATGATTTTGTCATTATCTGCTTTAAAACTCTTTACTTCTTCCTTCAAAATTCTCATTATGTCTTCTAAGTGATAAGAGTTACCAACACCATGTTGATCATCTGATTCATAAGGAGAATATTTGTATTCTACCATCTTGCTAGTCATCTTTGATTTCTTCCTGCAAGGAATATCATGTTACCTAACCCAAATCACAATAAACCAACGTACCTTAGCATAATTTGGTGAGGATATTTCGTCTGAAATATCAACCAATAAGCGTAATACATGTATATAAATAATCATAGCAACATGTAGACATATAACACACAGGTATATCAACACATGGACGACATTCTAGTTAGATTCCAATCATCAATGCATGACCATATCAACCACATACCATGACCTCGCGTATGAAAAAAAAAACCATACCAATGCACACTAAAAATAAGTAAGCACTTGACCTGTATAAACAACACATAATCAATCATAAAATCACCACAACACATTTCACAAAAACACCATCAACTCTCCCATGGCGACATCACTGCGACCATGATCAACACCATTCAAATGCAACAAGCACATAGACTACACACATAATAAATTCATATGGCACTGACATGAATGTATGACCAACGCACTGCACATCCAGTCCAAGCGGTGAATCATGCTCTGATAACACTTTATAACACCCTCCTCCCACATCTTCCCAAGTAACCGACCAACCACGGAAAATATGTGGCGAAGAGTTACTATGATCTGATTCAACCTCCCAAATCACCTTAAGGAAGTGGAACTGATACTACACAACAAGAGAAACCTTCTACACCTACTACAAGACACCCAGGATCCATGACAACCTTCTAGAGGGCTAGCCCTGCATCAAACTGACCTTTTCAGGCATAAACCCCATATCCACTCACTTGACATGGGAAATAGTGTGACTGGGACCCTCCAGTCACACGAAAAACATGGCATGCATGCGACTTAGGACTTTTCCCAGTATTTTTGAGCCTGCTACCCCAATTTTTGTGCCACTTTTTTAGGCCCAGAGCCCAGGTCACTACCTAAAACACCATGACACTTTCAGAAATAAAATATAACAATGGAATAACAATGAAAAATAAAATACTTGAACAAATACTTGACTGGACCCCTACTAGCCATGACAAGATTTTTGTCAAACATTTCAAATATATGTAATCTACAGGTTTAAATAATAGATTTGAGCATAGGTGTCTCATACTTATCTGAGAATCTCTAAGAAGCATTGTTGCCTCATCACATTAACTACATTACGATTTAATTGGGAATAGATGCATTGTTCATTCTTTTACAAATCAAAACATGATGAGAGCCATACATCATCACTATCATAAACCACATTCATAACTGGCATATAAACAATAGAAATTACAAGCACATAAAATTCATATAAGCCACATAATAACAAGAATATTTACCATCAATACAAGAGGGAAAAATCTCTTACTTCCATAAGAAAAATGTAACCAAGTTTGATACTTCCACGTTCCACCCTACCATAGATGTGGTTGAGCCAAATCTCCCTTCAGCCAGTCACCCTCATTCCATATTCCAAGAATGAATGTGGGATCTCATAAAACTCATCAATCAAAACCAAACCAAGGCTTCCAGAGGCCAAACCACCTCAATCCTCAACTAGTGGTTCCACCTCACGGTCGGACATCACAACCATCACCATATTTGTATCCACCCAAGTTGAACTGGGCTCCAGAGAATTTTTTCCAACCAGGGCTTCTAGGACTAGTAACTTAACCCACAACTTTCATTGGGCTTCCAGAGCATTTTTCCAACCAAGGCTTCCAAACTAGTAACTCAACCCACTAATGGATTCCATAGTTTTTTCCAACCAGGGTTTCAATAAATAGTAACTCAACCAAAGATGCTACAGGGCTACTAGATAATTTTTCCAACCAAGACTTCCAGGAACTAGTAACTCAACCCACAGCCAAAAGCACATGAGAGTGAACTAGAAACAAAGCAATGAAATGAACCCACAAAACCAAGGATATCCAAGAAATGGAAAGGCTAAGAAAATCCACTATCAATCTAGGAAATCCTCCATGCCAATGACAAATGGTGACCAAGAAACCACATGCATGCCAAAACTAGTGAGTAAAACATACATGCAACTGAGTACCTACAACCGAAATCCATTGTAGTTGTTGATCCCGATTTCCTCTTGCACTTTCCTACTCTTCCTTTTCCTTCTTGCTCCAAATATCCAAGTATGCGACACTCTCCAAGAGTTCTCCAAGAAAACTCTAAGTATCCAAGAGTATCAGAGAGAGAGAGAGAGTGAGAGAGAGAGAGAATAGAATGAGAGCTCCAAAATTGAATTGACAAAAGGTTACCAACTGGTCCTCTGAAGCCTTTTTATTAATGACGCCTCTATTTTCTTAATTTTTCATTATTTTCCTTCATATTCCTCCTCACATGTAACATGTGACCTTTCACCTCCCTTTTCTCCTATTTTCCACTATTTTCATAAATAAATGCCAATAAATGCCACTTTTACTTTCCAAATCCTTAGCCATTGCCTTTGATAATTTCCATAGCCATAATAAACCATATGAACACCCACACTAGGATTTTTTCCCAACATTTAGCTTGGAATACGTGTACCATGACCTTGGTTATTATTTTTCCTTTCTTAACTTTTATTACATGGAATTTTCACCAGGGTTGTTACAGGTTATTTTGACTGATCTTGTCTAGTCAAGGTAAGTCAATTGGTTTCGTCATTTTGAATGTTTGTGGTAAGTTGGTTAGTTTTTCTAAGTTGACAGGCTAGATATTATCTTAACTGGTCATGATTGTTCAACTGGTTAGGTTCTCTTAAAAATCACTCGACTAGCTAAGTGTGATGGTGTATTCCAAATTTAATTTTGTAAGCTTTGGAGAGGAAGACATTTTATAACCTCGTTTCCATAATGAGAGCAAGGAGGTTAATTCGAATTAAAATAACACCTTTCACTAATTTTTTTTAGTCCAAGTGGTGGAAAGAAACACTATACGAGGGCATGTGACTTTCTTTCATTTCATTTAATTATATTATAATTTTTAGAAATTGTTGTTGTGAAGTTAATGTAAGTATCTAGATTTTCTGAAGTATCCATTGCGAAGTTAATAGTTAATGTAAGAAGTATCCTATTGGAAAAGAAATGAGAGCTAGTATTAGTATCTTCATTGGTTGTTCCCTTAGTTATCATTATTTATGAATCTAGACTATCATTTTTCCTACTTATTGAATCGGAACAACTTGAAGGAAATATTTATGAAGTGAACACAGAAGTGGGAAATTTTTGGCATGTGTTGTTTGTTAAAGATAAATGGGTATTATATATTCTTTGTAAATTTAAATTGTTGCAATGCATTTTTCATATTTGTAGATCGTCACAGGTAAGGGGAAATGTGTACTCTATCCTTGGTTCTAATCAATACACCTCACTTAATAAATATAGACACCTCAAGAGAAATGCATGCAAGCACCAACTAAAAAAAAGGGCATAGAGAAACACTTTCATGAACCACTCTACTTCCTCTATGTATTTGTTATATAGCATAGTGGTTTTTCTCAAATTTTCACCCCCCACTTTATAAATCCACTCTCTCGAAGCACCAAAATAGTTTCATTCTCAGTATGGATTGTATTATATACATGAAGTTGAAGTTATATAATGATGATAATATATTGTATTCAGTAGGTTGGATTTGATCAAGAGATATATTTGGCCCTTTACATATAGAAAAGTATACTTGGTTGTGACTAGAAGGTCATTCTCCTTTCCATGTGGTGAGTGGAAGGATGTATGCGATTCATGAGAGCTCTTTTCACCCATTCTCCTTTGATGTTGTCAATCCTTACCAGGGAATTTTCCATGGTTATTCTTCATGCACTTAATTGAGAATGCATTGAAGAAGAAAAAATATTGTTTTTTCTATGAAGACTACAACGAAATGATCTTGAATGTGTTGCAGGTGAACAAAAGTGTGTCTTCCTCATATTTTCCAAAGTGAAAGGAGAAGGAATGGCCTTGCCTTTTACATTGCAAGTTAGGATGTAAGCATGTATATTGAAACTACAACTTCACATTCAAGGAAATAGGTTTTATTAGGTCTAAAATAATGAATGATGAAATAAAATATTTCCATGTGCATCACAGGTAAGTTATTTTTCCCTAAATTATATTGGATTATTCCATGTCCAATATTTGTTTTCCCTATTCTAATTTGGTCATTGATAATTATTTAGCTTATAGACATAACGTTTCCATAATATACCTGCATGCTCTTTTTCTCATAGGATCCTTTGAAGCTGATGTTTTGTAGCATTGGTATATTTTTTTTTCCATGATAGGCCTACATGCTCTTTTTCCCATTGGAAGCTCTCAAGCTGATGTTTTGTAGCTCTAGTCTCTACTTTTTTCTTCTAAGGTCTAACCTTGCATTAAAGGAAAAATCCACCATAAAATGTCATTGTAGGTAGAAATAGTTCCATTAGAATACTCTATTGGTCTACTAATTTAACCCCACACTTATTCAATGGGTGGTTCTTATGCCCCCATTTTTTATTTTGATGCTTGCTCCAAAAATGGAAGGATTCGTTGATATAAATTTCACTACTCCCTCCCACCAAAAATAAAAGGAGGATCAATTTGAGGGTGTGGTGTTAAAGATAAGTTTGAATAACATTGTAGATATGGTCACAGTTGGGAGAGAACACACATTCATACAGGTGAGCTTTCCTATACTCATTTTATTCTTAATGTATTTTGTATTCCTTTGTGTGTGTGTATATTAAACATATGCATAATATTATCTAAAGGTTGTAGGGAAATAATATCCAGAGTTAACAAAAAAATATGCTCTACTCCACTTTATGATACCAATTGGAAGTGGATGTAACACCCTCCTCTCACATTTACCCAAGCTAACCAGTCCACCGTGGTAAACATGTGATAAACATTTACTATGATATGATTCAACTCCCCATGTACATTTAAGGAAGTGGAACAAAAAAGGCAAGACTAATATAACCTTCTTCAGGAGCTACAGAACCTTCAGGATCCAACCAACACCTTAAGGTGTTCTTGAAGGTGTTGGAAATATATCAACCAATGGGTCTCCCTAATGTGAAGACCCAATTAGACCTCACACCATTTGGAGTAGGAGTTCCACCTGAAATATTGGCCCGGTTGCCATGTATTATTATATATTTTCCTTGACTCTAAATATTAGCAAGAGAGAGGAGTTCACATGCACCTTTGAAAAGCAAGGGGAGTGTGCTTGGTGAGTGTTCGATTGTATGTGTTTCAAATTCCTTCTACTATGGAGAAAAGGAAAAGGTGGGATTCTAAGAGAGAGGTAATATTACCACCCAATAAGAGAAACACAAAAACAACAAGATATATATAACATAAAATGGAATAGTCCTCAAGGGATGTGACAGTCATTATAACTAATGAATGAGAAATGTTTTTCTAATATCCAATGGAATATTCCACAAGGATGCGACAATGATAACAACCATTACAACACATTCTCAATAAAATAATTACCAAAATAACCGAAATAGTTCAACTACCTTAGCACATGTGAAAGCGAACATGAAATAAAAAGATCCGCAAAATAGTCTTAGAAACATTCATAATTCATGCATGAAGAACGTGTTGGCCTTGAAGGCTTATGTTATTAAGTAAAAGTCCCAAGACACATGTATACAATGAACATTGCTAGCTCCAATAGTGGAGCGTTGGGGCCACTCCTTCCTCCTCCAAAGAACTAGCTTATCTCTCTAATGCCTTTAAGGAGGGGCCAAGGTGAAAAGTCCTTTTCTCATACAATGAGGGAGTATATATAACCAAGGAGTTATTCTTCACCCTCCTTGTGACTCTTTTACTACCCTCATAATTGTTTGACTTCCTATGACTTTTCGACTTACATGACTCTTCATAATCCACGTGTTTCCTTTGGACTTCCACTTTAATTACATTCAAATAAAATTTACATGATCCAAAATAATGATGTGGCATATGATGACTTGTGATAGGACATGACATGGCACTAATGACATGGACTTCATGATGATGCGACAGTGCCAAGTTGCCCTTCTTGCTGCTTTTTTCTTTGTGTCTTCTTGAACAAATGGTACATGTTCTTCTTCTTCCTCCTCATTATGACTTGAAGGTGAGGATTCTTCCATGTGATCTTGATCTTGATCTTATGTTAATGCCCCATTCTCCTTCATCTTCTCACTAGATGATCATAGTATCTCGTCAACTCCATATGTGTCTTCTAGCATGTCCTTCTTCTCTATATCCTTCTTTATCATATTTCCATAGCATGATAGAGTACATGTATCTACAATTCACTCATGATAAGATGATATCAATCTCATAAACCACCAATCTAAGATGGTGCACATTGATCCACTGACTGAGCCGAAATTGGGTGATGGGTTGGGAAAGAGGCTCACTAATTGCATAGTTTCACAACTCAGGTAGTCAGGGGTGAATCTTAAGCCTTAAGACTACGTAATGTGGAATTCAGGCCCAAATGTGAAAGAAAATTGTGCAGTCTGGGAGTTTAGGATGACAAGTTGAAGGAAGAATCACTAGAACAACCTATTGTGTAGTTTTGGAGGAAAATGAGCCTAGGTGAATGCACAATTTTGTAGTTCAAGAGCTCAGGGATGAGTCTTGAGACTTGAGACTACACAGTGTGTAGTTAAAGTTGTAACGAGGGAGAAAACTTCGTAGTTCTGGGAGCCAGTGAAGAAATATGAGGAGATGGAAATAGAGTGAACATAATGTGTAGTTCTAGGAGGAAAGGGAGGTTGGTCTATTGCATAAATGAGTAGTTCAAAAGCTCAGGGACTAAGCTTGTGGCTTGTGATTGCGCAGTGCATAGTTAAGTCCAAGCTAAGAGAAAGGATTGCATAATTCTGGAGGTCAAGGTTGGATATTATGCATAGAAAATGTGTAGTGCAGCAGTCTCGAGAGGAAGGAACCATGCATTGCATAGTGCCAAGAGGAAAGGTCATAGCTAGAGGACTGAAACTATGCATGCATAGCTCAGGAAGGTTGGATCAAGCTAGGTTTCTTGGTCGAGATTTTTTTCTGAAATTGACTAAGTTTGGGATCAGTGAGATTAGTATGAATGGTGATGAAACTTTTATTGTGGTCACACACTTAGGACACTATGACGACTCAACAATATATTCATTAAGATCAATCATCTTTTTTCACCTTGTCCTGAGGATGAACCACATTAGATGGTTCGAAACGTCGACCTAATTTTGATGATGCGATTAATCCGAAAGACATTTATCTAAAATATAGATCATCCATGACATATAAGCAAAGAATTTTCATCTGTGCAACAAATTTACGACTAGTTATGACAAGTGCAACACTAAAGATACATTGTGCGATGATCATGATGAAACTTGTGCAATAGTGCTCAAAAATTTGGAAATGAGTGCGACAAGTACTTACAAGTTTATAAAAACTCATTTACACAAAGATGGCCTCTTGGAACCACCATAACAAGCTTATTTACATGTTGGGACAACCAACATGCTGAAAGACGTGCTAAAGTGTGAATGAATCTTGCGATATGTGGATGACAATGAAAGTAACACATCCCAGGTAAAAGATAACATGAAATGAACTAATTAGAGTAAAGGAAAGCAAAAGAAACAACTGAAAACATGAAAACAACATTCAAGAAAAGAGTGGTGCATGAAAGTGATAGTTTGTAAAACTCACTGAAATGGAAGGAAAACGCAGCTAGAATGTGAGAAACTGTTGTTATCAGTGCACACTAACTATTGACATAGATTGGACATCACATAGACACAATCCTGATGTAACGTACTATGGTTGTCCAAGATTGCATAGGATAATGCACTCGTGAACTTATTGTGGACTAAGCATGTGTGTGCAAGTGACTTCAACACTTCCAATCCAAGAGGGAGCTCAAACAACATCAATTGACCAAGAAGTTACTATGGAACAATCGATCGCAAGATCCATGGTAGAATCCAAAATTCGAGGATTTGCAAAATTTTGGTTGGTATTTGTTGCAATGACAACATGTGTCTAACCCCTAAGAGAACTTTCTATTTTAATGAACTAGAGCCTTATTCACTCCCATTACAAGGAAATAATGTGACTGATACCCTCCATTCGCTCTCATTACAAGGCATCCATGTGATTGTGGCCTATTTCAGGAAGTTATGTGCCAGGGACCCTCGATTTTGAGCCACTTTTTTAGACTAGGAATCAGACCCAAAACTTCATGAAAATTCCAGAAATGATAAATAACGCTGAAATAAGTTTCCTAAAGCAAACACCTAAGAAAGGACTTGACCTGACCCCTACTACCCATGACAAGAAATCCGTCAAACACAACATGAACATGTAATCTACAGGTCATAACAACATATATGTTAAGTCCCTATATTAATAGTGTAGCCCCTTATTATGTTAGTGTAGCCCCCCTTATTGTTATTATTGTACCCCTGTAACCCCCATATTGTTATTATTGTGCCCTTACATTATTATTGTTAGGTCGGCTAGGATTACATTGTGGCCCCACTAGGATTATATTATGGCCTCATGGACTTTTATATATAGAAGGAGGTTTTGTTCATTTAAGAATTGTGCATTTATGTAATGTATTGGAGGTTGCCCCCTCGAAGTGGCTTATTTCTAAGGCGTGAATATCTTCTTCTTCTCTCTTTTGGAGTCAAGTTACACAAACATTTGCATCGTGAGCTTTGGGATTCTAGGTTTCATTGCCCAAACAAAGCCATCGTGGAATTTTCATAACTTTTTTTCTTCAAGAAGCTCGTGGTCGGAATTTCTTAGGTGCTGGTTTAAATCTTGAGGAAGGTTGTCTAAAATTTCAGATCTTGGTTCGCAATATTTGAGGAGATATCATCCGCGGGAAGTAGTATTTTTCGTGCTCATAAACAGGTCATCGTGGAAATTGGCGCTGCAATAAACCTACAAGGGTTTGAGTTCAAATTCAGGCAGGCGAAGTTTAAATATCGAGGAAATTCGCTGCACTTGTAGCCGGTTCGGAATATTTTTGGAGATATGATCTGTGGAAGGTAGTGCTTTTTCAGGCTCCTGAATTTCATCTCAAAGAGGTGATCGTGGGAAAAGTTCAATAACTCTCTCTCTGAAGATTGGATTGGAGTGCCGTCAAAAGTGGTCACAAGTACACAGCCTGTAGTTTCTTCGCCATCAATTTCAGAGACAAAGGACAAAACAGTGACACGTGGCAATTCGTACAAGTTCGCTCTACTGAACCAGTCCAGAATTAGGTCATTGTGGGAGATTGGACACAACTTTGTCTTGGAGAATCCAAATCAGGTCAGACCTGTGGCATTTGAAAGAAGCTTCATAGATAAACAGGTCATCGTGGAAATTGCGCTATAAATTTTTTTGTACGAAGTTTCAGAGTCTGAAATTCATATGGTGCGAAGCTGAAATCCTGAGGAAATTCGTCAAAAAATTTCAGAGCTTGGTTCGCAATATTTTTTGAGATATGATCTGTGGAAGGTAGTGCTTTTTCAGGCTCCTGAATTGCATCTCAAAGAGGTGATCGTGGGAAAACTTCAATAACTCTCTCTCTGGGCATTGGATTGAAGTGCCGTAAAAAGTGGTCGCAAGTACACAGACTGAAGTTTCTTCGCTATCAATTTCAGAGACAAAGGACAAAACAGTGACACGTGGCAATTCGTACAAGTTCGCTCTACAGAACCAGTCCAGAATTAGGTCATTGTGGGAGATTGGACACAAATTTGTCTTGGAGAATCCAAATCAGGTCAGACCTGTGGCATTTGAAAGAAGCTTCAGAGATCTACTACAGAGCTGAATTTCAGATATCGAAGATTTTCAAATACAGAGATAATTCAATTTCAATATCGAGCTCCTAAAAGCTAGTAAAAGGGGTGTATTTTTTTTTCCCAAATTGCATAAGTCTTGTTTGAAGAATCAAGTTGAATTGATTCCAAGGGCATATTGTAGAATAGATATCAATATTGAATTCTAAAATGGCCCCTAAAAAGAATTCAACACCCATCAAGCCTTCAGAAGGCTCTACCATGACTCATGAAGATGAAGAATTGCAACATGATCTATCAAAATTACAAGAACAAGTGCAACAAATTTAACTCTCGCAAAGAGCAGCAAAAAATGAAATGGAAGTTTTGAAGAAAGGTGTGGAAGTGAAGATGGATGGTTTGAAGAAAGGCATGGAAGCTAAGATGGATGCCGTGGAAGTGAAGATGGAAGGTTTGAAGAAAGGCGTGGAAGATAAGATGGATGGTGTGCAAGCTAAGATGGATGGCGTGGAAGATAAGATGGATGGTGTGCAAGCTAAGATGGATGGCGTGGAAGCTAAGATGAATGGCATGGAAGCTAAGATGGATGGCATGGAAGTGGGCATGGAAGCTAAGATGGATGACATGAAAGACAACATAGAAAACATGAAGAATGATCTAAAAGCATACATGGAAGGCTTGATGACAAGCTTAAAACCATAAATGATTCCTAATGGCGGAAATATAGGAGAAGAACCTCATGATGAGAACAAAATAAATGTTAATCGTGATTTCATAAACTCGAATGTTGGTGGGAAGAACCACCATTTTCCAAAAATGGATATGAGGAAGTTTGATGGAAAGGATCCTGTAACATGGATACTACAGATGGAGCAATATTTTGATCTCCATAATGTGCAAAACACACAAAAGGTACGCATTGCAACTTTACATTTAGAACAAAATACATTCGTATGGTATCAATGGCTTTGCTCCCGTAAAAAAATTGTCACTTGGTCAATTTTTATGGAGGAAATGATAGCACATTATGAGGATACAAAGAGCAACACCTTCTTTAGCCAATTGATAAATCTCAAACAAAAGGGTTTAGTGGGGCAGCACATTGAGGACTTCCAAAAATTGAATATAAGGGTAACCGATATTCCAGAGGAACACATGATTGATCTCTTCATAGGCACTTTAAAGGATAACATTCAACATGAAGTTCGCGTTCTGGAACCTGATTCATTGGAGAAGGCATTCATGTTGGCAAGAAAAGTTGAATGTAAAATTATGGCAACAAGGAAGCCTACCACTCAATTCTATAAAGAAGGAAGTGTGGCTACGCCTAGATTTCCACAACCTACAAGGTTGACACCACAACTATTGGAAGAAAAAGAGCAAAATGGCTTTTCTACAGTTGTGAGAGCAAATACACTAAAGGTCATAAGTGTGCTGAGAAGAAATTATTTTATATAGATTGTGAAGAGGAAGAAGAAAATGAACAAGAAGAGGATATACACCAGGAACCAGCTCTAGAAGAGGAAGAAATGAATCCGACCATATCGTGTAATGCACTGGCAGCAATTACCACTCCTCAAACTCTCAAGATAGCAGGACAAATCAAGAAGAAAAAGGTAATAGTGTTGATTGATTCAGGTAGCACCCATAATTTATTCATTGTAAGGTAGCCAAGGAATTAAATTGTTTCCTATACCCAGCACCAGAATGTCAAGTGATGGTTGCAAATGGAGGAACTATAAATTGCTCCGGAAAATGCAATAACATCAAGCTAACCATGGGGGAATATGTGTTGACTAGTCCAATGCTTTCCATTCCTATGGGAGGTGCTGATGTTGTACTAGGAGTACAATGGTTACAATCTTTGGGGACGGTAGCTTTAATTTTCAAGAACTTTTCTTGAAATTTTTTTCAGAAGGAAAGGAAGTCGAATTACGGGGTATTGAAGGGAAGCCAGGAAGGATAATAAGCTCTAATGTCATGACAAAGCTTCTAAAGAAAGAACAACGAGGCGTAATTGCACAATTATGCTCTCTAGAAGTCCCGACATCAAAATCATCTCTTTCTGTAGATCTCCAACAAGTCTTGACAATCATTCCAAGGTGTTTTAAACTCCCAAAGGACTCCCACCTATTCGTGATCATGATCATGCTATTCATTTGATTCCAGGAAGTGTTCCTCCAAACATCAGGCCTTATAGATATCCTTACTTCCAAAAGAGCGAAATTGAACGTATGATTGCAGAAATGTTAGAGGCGGGTATAATTCAACCTAGTCAAAGCTCTTTCTCTGCTCCTGTAGTATTGGTACACAAGAAGGATGGATCATGGCGAATGTTTCCGGATTATAGGGAGCTCAATAAGCTCACAATTAAAGACAAATTTCCCATTCCTGTGATTGATGAATTATTGGATGAATTACATGGAGCAATTTATTTTACCAAGTTGGATCTTCGTTCAGGATATCATCAAATTAGAATGAAGACTGAAGATATTCCAAAAACAAGATTTCGAACTCATGAGGGTCATTATGAATTTTTGGTCATGCCTTTTGGCCTTACCAATGCACCTTCTACATTTCAAGGGTTGATGAATTCCATTTTCAAACCCTTCCTTAGAAAATTTGTGCTAGTATTTTTTGATGATATACTAATCTACAGCAGGTCTTGGAAGGATCATGTTGAGCATGTTGACAGGGTGCTCAAACTATTGCAGGAGAAACAATTATATGCAAAAACATCCAAATGTTTCTTTGGAGTACAAGAGGTGAAATATCTGGGTCATATTGTATCTCACGAGGGTGTTAAAGTAGACCCTAACAAAATTAAAGCCATTAAGGAATGGAAAGTCCCCATAACCATAAAGCAGTTGCGAGGATTTCTCAAGTTAACAGGGTATTATCGCAAGTTTGTTAAGAATTATGGGTGAATAGCAGCACCTCTAACAACATTATTGAAGAAAGATGCATTTTCATGGACTCCCGAAGCAACTAAGGCCTTTGAACATCTTAAAGAGGCAATGTGCCTAGCACCGGTCTTAGCTACGCCAGACTTCACAAAAACCTTTATTGTGGAATGTGATGCCTCAGGAAATGGAATTGGTGCAGTTTTAATGCAGGAAGGAAGACCCATTTCTTTTCAAAGTCGTCCAATCAAAGGAAAGTATTTACAGAAACCTATTTATGAGAAGGAAATGTTAGCAATACTGCATGCACTAAAGAAATGGCGAACTTACCTAATGGGAAGACACTCCAAGGTAAAAACTGATCATGATAGTCTTAAACACTTTTTGGAACAAAGACTATCATCAGAAGAGCAGCAAAAATGGGTCACAAAGATGTTGGGTTATGACTTTGAAATAATCTACAAAAAGGAAAGCTTAATGTTGTTGCAGATGCACTCTCAAGAAAGAATGAAGAGGTGGAAGCATTGCTTTGTGCCATTTCTATTATCCAACCAGATTTGATAACCGAAGCAAGAGATGAATGGAAGAAGGACAAAGATGTATGGACACTCATTCAAAAGTTGCAGCAAGATCCTAGTACATCCGATACATTTAGTTGGAAAAATGATTCCTTATGGTACAAAGATCGCTTATATCTTTGTAAGAATTCCCAACTAAAACAAAAGATTCTTCGGGAATTGCACACTTCTCCTTTAGGAGGACACTCAGGATTTTTAAAAACTTACCACAGGGTGAAGAAAGAATTTTTTTGGGATGGCCTTAAATCTGATATTCAAAAGTTTGTGGCGGAATGTTTGGTTTGCCAGCAGAATAAAGTGGAGACAATTAAGACTCCGGGACTTCTACAACCTTTATCCATTCCAAGTCAACGTTGGGAGGAGATTTCAATGGATTTTATCACAGGTTTACCGAAGTCCGAAGGCAAGAATGTCATCATGGTGGTAGTTGATAGACTTACCAAGTATGCACACATTTGTGCATTATCTCATCCATTTAAAGCAAGTACAGTTGCTACTACATTTGTGGACAGAATTCAAAAGCTACATGGAAGCCCAAGGGTTATTGTGAGCGACAGAGATCCCATTTTTACGGGAATTTTTTGGACAGAGTTATTTTCTTCTTTGGGTACTAAATTAGCTCATAGCTCATCTTATCATCCTCAATCTGATGGTCAAACTGAGATAGTAAATAAATGTTTGGAAGGATATCTTCGTTGTTTTGTATCTGATAAACAAACACAATGGGTCAAGTGGTTACCGCTCGCTGAATGGTGGTATAACACTTCCTTCCATACTGCAACAAAAATGACCCCATTTATGGCACTTTATGGATATCATCCACCATCGATCACATCATCTTTAAGGAAAAATTCGAAGGTTCAAGCAGTGGAAGATCACATCGAGCATCAGCAAGAAGTTCTCCAGCTCTTAAAGGATAACCTGAATTTGGCACAAAATCGAATGAAACAACAGGCAGATCAACATCGCAGCGAGAGAAGTTTTGATATAGGAGATTGGGTATTTTTACGGCCACAACCATATAAACAAATGTCCCTCAAGCAAGCTAAGAAGGATAATAAATTATCGCCAAAGTACTATGGTCCTTACAAGGTGTTGCAAAAGATTGGTACTATGGCATACAAATTGGAGCTTCCTGCTTCTTCGCGAGTACATCCAGTTTTCCATGTTTCATGCTTAAAGAAGGTTATAGGAGAAAATCTTCCAGATCTTGATGAGGAAGGAAAAATCATATTGGAACCAGAAGCGGTCATGGAAACAAGAACTCGACAACTACTGAATCGATCAATTTCAGAGTATCTCATCAAGTGGAAGAACTTACCCACTGAAGATTCTACATGGGAGGATGAGAATTTTATACAGAAGCACCCAGAGCTACTCAAGCGTTGAGGACAACACTTTTTGAAGGAGAGGGGCATGTTAAGTCCCTATATTAATAGTGTAGCCCCCCTTATTGTTATTATTGTACCCCTGTAACCCCCATATTGTTATTATTGTGCCCTTACATTATTATTGTTAGGTCGGCTAGGATTACATTGTGGCCCCACTAGGATTATATTATGGCCCCATGAAATCCTATATATAGAAGGAGGTTTTGTTCATTTGTATCATCCAAGAATTGTTCATTCATGTAATGTATTGGAGGTTGCCCCCTCAAAGTGGCTCATTTATAAGGCGTGAATATCTCTTTTCTTCTCTCTTTGGAGCTGGTTACACAACAATATATGAACATAGGGGTTTCATACTTATCTGGGATTTGTTAAGAAGGATTGATGCCTCCTCACAAAAATTTTGATTACCATATATTAGGTCATATATTCATTAATATTTCGTTTACTAATCAAAACATGATAAGATCCATAACCAAATTTTTTCATAAACCATGCTTATAACGAGTAGTATAACACACAAAATGACATAGATAGAACAACCATAAAAACCACTTATTAACAAGTAAATTTACATATAAACCACAAGAGGAAAATAGCTCTTATTAACATATGAAAAAGCCAAACATGCGAGGGACTTCCACATACAACCTGACCATAGATTGGGCTAAAACAAATATTTCTTTCAGCCAATTACCATGTTTCATATTCCAAGAATTAATTTGGAACTTACAACAAAACCAACTAGCTCTTCCTCAGGCTTTACTGTATATCCCACCAAGGGATTCCTAGGCCTGGACCCTCATCCATACAACCAAAAAACATACACTACCATGATTTACTGCAACCCCACTATCCAGAATCACTAGGCCTATACAAGCATGGATGCCTCTAGATCTCTCCACCTAAAATGTGAGGAATTTGTTCGTCCCCACCTTTAGGATTTACCATATATCCTGCCATTCATCAGTCGAGGATTCCTAGGCCCAACGAGGATCCACCCTCTATGATTTACCATATATCCCTCCATTCACCAGTTGAGGATTCCTACGCCTAAACAGGGAACACATAATTAGGCTTTAATGCAATCCCACTGTAATGTTCCTTTTTCAGGAACTTGCTACAACTATGAGAATATCTCAAGATATTCTAGAGTTGGAGCTCCTTTTTCTGAAATATCACAAGTCTATTTTAGAGATAGACTGTGGGGGGAATTTTTCGGATATGTCACCTTCACAAGGAAGGGTGAGATCCAGAGGCTACCTGGCCCATCACAGACTTTGTCTATAAATATGTGAAATTCCTTCCTCAGGAATTTCCCAAAGAATAGGGCTGCAACAATGTAAGCACATGTATGAAAATACAATGGAGAGATAGCGTTATTCTATTGACCCATGGCACATGAAGAAATAAATAGCTGAACAATGAATAATATAGCAGCAAATGTGTACAATTCTTTGAGGATCCAATCACTCAAGCTTGGCAATGAAAGCCTCAACAAGACAAGTACATGAAATGAGACAAAACACTGCTATGTATCCAGGCCCTAGCTATGACTGCGCAGTTATGAATGGATACTGTAGCATACAATATGTAAATACAATGATATATCAATATCAGCTCAAATAAAGAGGGGGAGCAAGCTTTCAACCCCTGAAAACACTAGTACAAAAATCCTTAGAAGGATTGGCTACAATACACGTACAAAAATGGAAAACACAATAATGTCGGAGTTGCTGGGCAGCAGCAACTCATAAAAAAAAAAGGAGGAAATTACTGAATGAGATCCTCAATCTGAAATGGCCTCCTCCAATGAGAAATCTGAAGTGAAAGACTGATTCTTTCACCTAATATTTCACCCTCCAACTATCTGCAAACCCCTCACAGCAAATGCTCTCCAAGTATAACGATGTCTAAGAGAGGGACTAAGCTACATATAATGGAAAGTGGTTGGCCTAATGCCAAATATGGTGGAATAAGCTTAGAAACCTCCCTTGCTGATCTCCCAAGAGATGGAAGCTCCCTCCTCTGAAAACTAGCCAAGGATGGTGTTGTGGAAAACCTCCCCAGCAACACTGCACAAACTCCACCTGGAACTACACTGATGAAGATGGATGGTACTTGACCTCAATGTCTAAATATGGGGAATAGAGTGCAATCCTCCAAGAGCTACTCAATAAGGAGAGGAAATCCTAAACAGAAATTCCCTCAGCAATTCTTGCTAATCAGCAAGATGTTGCTGCAATTCCACCGGACCAAAGATGAATAATACTTAAGATGATTTGCAATGGTAGCCTTTCCATCCTTTTAAAAAATGTGAGCTCCCTCTCAATGGACCCCACTCATTAGGGCTTCCTTCCTCTAGAAGCTTCCCTCCTTATCCCACTGTGCTGGCCCACAATGTGCTCTCCACCTCATGCTACTACGCAGTTTGACTTGGTCAATTTGACCTAGCCTTCTAGCAAAAGCCCCCTTTCACACATGGAGGTGTGAAATCAAGCTCCAAAAGTGATCCTCCCTCATGCCAAGAGGATTTTTATTCTCTATCCAAGAAATAAATGGGTCTCCTACCCATTTTATTCATCTCCTATGTAAAAATGGAAAAATTAATGTTCCAATTTTCTCCATGAAAAATTAGGAACATTACAGTCCTCCCCTCTCAAAGATTTCTTGTCCTCAAGCAAGTGCAAGAATAGACTGAATTATTCTCTTCTCCTCTCCCTGTAGCATCCCTGTATGATGATCTCCTCCAAGGAAATTGATGCCATCTCATCAATCAAACCTCCACAATGCTCCTCCTCAGCATGTAAGTCAACTATCAAGCCATCATCATGTAAAGGTGAAACACTCAAGAAGATAGAAAAGTGATGTCTAGAGGTCCCCTTGAAGAATGGGATCTGCAACAAAATGGGAACTATATTTCCCATATGGATCCTCCATCCCCAAGCTATGAGCCATGCAAAATGAGTTACCTTCCAGCTAGGCAACTCCTGAAAGTTGTCACCCACCTTTGGCTCCAGCAAAGTAGGTGGGATGAAAATATGCACATGGTAAGCAATGTAGCCTACCCCACGATGTCCATCTCTCCACTTATGATAAGTGTAGAGTGCTTGTTGTCCATGGGCTGCAATAAGTTTTCCTTCAAGTGGCAAGATGAGGACTAGACCCCCAAAGATTTTTCCCCCAATGCTGTAAATCAAGTTGGCCCAAGTTTCTCCATATATGATGAGTTGGAATTCATCATCATATGGCATCTACTCTAACATATGGCTCACCTCAAAAAGAGACAAATGTGCTATCAAGGTGACCATATCATATCCCATGTTCCCCTTAGAACATGTAGTGCAAAAAGTGGGAGGAATTTCTCCCTCAAAGGACACTTCCACACAATGTGTCTCCCTCCCAAGCATGCTCCTCATAAAGACCGCAACAAAAGAACCATAGGGAGCAAATATGAGAATCATGCTTGCTGCCATGTGCAACAAATGTGAAGGAAAATGGTCCCTCAAGTGCAACCAACGCAGCTTGACCCTCAACTGCAATGGAGACTGATAAGATGACTGGCTCCTCAACCACATGCCTGCTGCTCCAATCTCCTCATAATTATGGAGGAAGTAAATGATGCAAGGTGTACAAGGAGTGTGTCCTCCATAATATATCTCTTCCCTAAGTCCTCCTAGGGAATGGCCATCAATCATGCTTATGGCCTCATCTAAACCATGTGGTCTAGAAAAAAGAGTGCTCCTCCTTGGAGCATCATCCTACACATGTATGGTTAAGGGACATATACATACATATAAATGCTCATGTAAACAACAATGAATACCCTCACCATACTCTTTGCTCATACAAATGGAGTGGCTCATAAATGAGTCT
The DNA here is from genome assembly GCA_034641835.2 of Pinus albicaulis. Classification (NCBI taxonomy): domain Eukaryota; kingdom Viridiplantae; phylum Streptophyta; class Pinopsida; order Pinales; family Pinaceae; genus Pinus; species Pinus albicaulis. The sequence continues at coordinate 1,684,483,348 of CM076584.1, forward strand.
CCTATCATCCTCAAAGTGGAAAGATGTGGCTGTACTAACTATCTCAAAGAGTCATGTCTTTCCTTCATCTCCATCTAGTCCATGCATCTGCTCATATGTTGATAGATCTCTTCCTCAAAGCCCATCCAAAAATACCCCTACATGATGGTGTGGTATGCTCTCATAGAACAAGTGGGGCTGAAAAGAAAATTCTCTCAAGCTGCATGTAGCAACTTCTCCTTGAGCTTGGAATCTCTAGGAAAGAAGATCCTACCATGATAAAAGATGACCCCATCTCTAACTGAATATGCCTCCTCATGCAACTGGCTATCCAAGATCATGCAAGTAAAAAGATCCTTGGAATACTCCACTAACAGCTGGGAGTTCCAATATGGATCCATCCTCCAAAGTGACAGTGCTGATGATCCCTCATGAAGAGTAGCTGTCATATGGTCATCCTCTTCTTTGACATCTCCTACGCCAAAGATGCAAGCTGGAAGGCTGCTGTCCTTCCCCAACTGCTTCTGCCACAGTGCAAAATCTGAAATGGAAGTGGGTACTGATGATGTTGAGAGAATGCTCTCTCCCTCCTTGAGTCTATCCCAGACTCCCAGCGCTGTACCAAGCTCTCTCCAGGTTTCCACCCTCCTGAAATCAATGATTTATGCTTCAACATGTGAAGCACCCATCCTCCTCTGTTGATCTAGTGGTATTTTTGGCAAAATGTCTCCATGCAATGAGACATCATCATCAAGGGATGACTGAATATATGAATGGAGAAAAATCTCCATGCTTCCACAGCGCAATCCAATCACCTCCTCAGGTGCATCAACCTCCAAAAATGAATAGGGATGTATACTCCTCATCTCATGATGCTGGGTCTTCTCCCTACTTCCTCCTTGTGTCTCCCTAGTTTCACACCTCCTCAACAATGGCACAGATGGAACATGAGTTGTGCCTTGATCTCCACACATGAGATCCTAGGAATCTTTTTGCAAAGATGCAAGCATCCCTCTATTTGGAGAAATGGCTGCTCTTTCCTCTGCATGAGGTGCTAGATCAACTCCAGATCTAATAGCGTTGTTGCCCTAAATATCTGAAAAATGAGTGGGCAACCTCCCAATGGTTTGATCCCTCTTTGAAAAAGAGATCCCCATGCCTCTTTGCTCAAAAGTGTGAGAAGAAAGTTCCTTCTCTGGCAAAGTATGGTGCAAGTTTTCAGCCTCCTGATGTGGTATTGCGTTATCATGCAAGGGTTTTGTTTGAGTTTCCTTGTTTGTCTCCACCATGAGTGTTTCATGAATCCCTCCATCAAATATTTTCACTAATGCCTTAGTGAAACTAGCATAGGATGCAATGTTTACATTTCTCAAAAAAAATCACCAGGCAAAAGCCTTACCTCTCAAATGCAGCACTGCAATTCTGATGGCTTCATCCTCTGGTATTTGGTGCTACTGCAAGAAGGTATCTAACTCTTCAACCCAAGCTTTGGCTAAACATACAGTTGAACCCTCAAAGGTAGATAGACGAAATCTATCCTGCTGCTCTTTCCCATTCACCTTCATCTTGAAAAACTCTGAAAAACTGAGATGATCCCGGTATTTCTGAGTTTGAGACTCATACTCCTCCAAGAAATCACTAAGGGTTTCCCTCCTAGCAACCTCTTCTCTTCTTTCCATATTTCCTCCGACAATCCTGGGCATGTGACTGTGCTGTACAAGATGGTGTGTAGCTACATGCTCACACTCCTTCAATCTAGAGTTTTCTTTTGAATCAAACCCTCTAGGAGATTCTCTATACTTCCTCCAGATCTCCTCAAACTCTTCATGGATAATATGTACAGATTTAGGAAGAAGCTTGGTAATCTTATCCCCTTTTTGTTTATGTTCTCCAAAAGATGGAGTCTTTCTCCTGCTTATTTCTCTGTCTCCTTGATGAGAATAGGAAGTGTAGGGATCTTCCTCTTCTTTCTACATATCCTCCTTGGGGAGGCTCTTCTCTGCTCTGAAAATAGATGATATTAAGCTCATCTACTTCATCATCATCTTCTTCTTGTTTCTTGGGCTTGAAAGCCACAGGCTGAGCCAAGAAAGCTGCTCTGATACCATTGTAATGTTCCTTTTTCAGAAACTTTCTAAAACTATGAGAATATCTCAAAATATTCTACAGTTGGAGCTCCTTTTTCCGAAATATCACAATTCTATTCTAGAGATAGACTGTGGGGTCATTTTCTGGATATGTCAACTTCACAAGGAAGAGTGAGATCCAGAGGCTACTTGGCCCTTCACAGACTCTGTCTATAGATATGTGAAATTCCTTCCTCAGGAATTGCCTAAAGAATAGGGCTGCAACAATGTAAGCACATGTATGAACATACAATGGAGAGATAGCATTATTCTATTGAGCCATGGCACATGAAGAAGTAAATAGCTGAACAATGAATAATATAGAAGCAAATGTGTACAATGCTTTGAGGATCCAATCACTCAAGCTTGGAAATGAAAGCCTCAACAAGACAAGTACATGAAATGAGACAAAACACTTCTATGTATCCAGGCCCTAGCTATGACTGCGCAGTTATGAATGGAGACTATAGCATACAATATGTAAATACAATGATATATCAATATCAGCTCAAATAAAGAGGGGGAGCAAGCTCTCAACCCTTTAAAACACTAGTACAACAATCCTTAGAAGGATTGGCTACAATACATGTACAGAAATGGAAAACACAATAATGCCGGAGTTGTTGGGCAGCAGCAACTCATAAAATAAATAGGAGGAAATGGCTGAATGAGATCCTCAATCTGAAATGGCCTCCTCCAATGAGAAATCTGAAGTGAAAGACTGATTCTTTCACCTAAGATTTCACCCTCCAACTATCTGCAAACCCCTCACAGCAAATGCTCTCCAAGAATAACGTTGTCTAAGAGAGGGACTGCGCTTCATATGATGGAAATTGGTTGGCCTGATGCCAAATATGGTGGAATAAGCTCAGAAACCTCCCTTGCTGATCTCCCAAGAGATGGAAGCTCCCTCCTCTAGAAACTAGCCAAGGATGGTGTTGTGGAAAACCTCCCCAGCAACACTGCACAAACTCCACCTGGAACTGCACAATCAAAGATGGATGATACTTGACCTCAATGTCTAAATATGGGGAATAGAGTGCAATTCTCCAAGAGCTACTCAAGAAGGAGAGGAAATCCTAAACAGGAATTCCCTCGACAATTCTTGCTAACCAATAAGATGTTGTTGCAAGTCCACCAGACCAAAGATGAATAATACTCAAGATGATTTGCAATGGTAGCCTTGCCCCCCTTTTAAACAATTTGACCCCACTTATTAGGTTTTCCTTCCTCTAGAATCTTCCCTGCTTATCCCACTGCGCTGGCCTACAATGTGCTCTCCACCTCATGCTACTGCGCAGTTTGACTTGGTCAACTTGACCTAGCCTTATAGCAAAATCCCCCTTTCACGCATGGAGGTGTGAAATCAAGCTCCAAAAGTGATCCTCCCTCATGCCAAGGGGATTTTTATTCTCTATCCAAGAAAGAAATGGGTCTCCTACCCATTTTATTCAACTCCTATGTAAAAATGGTAAAATTAATGTTCCAATTTTCTCCATGAAAATTTGGGAACATTACACCCACCGTCACCAATCCAGGGATTCCTAGGCCTTGTGACTTCTCCTGATACCACCCAACTTAGCTTCAAATCCATCTCAACCAAGTAAGAAAATACCATCTCACCATGGTTATCCGAAAATGGCAAGGAAAGGCTGAAAAAAAATTTCACACCTAGAAAAACCCATGCCAATGATAACAAGAAAAATAAATACACACGCGCATGTGTCATTCATGCCAAGACTAGTAAGGAAATCATACATTCAACTCGATACATACAAGTAATCCTATTGTAGCCGCTTGATCCCGCTCCTCCTTACTTTATCTTTGCCTCCCTTTTTCTTTCTTTTCCTTCCTTTTCCTTATTTCCTCCAATGATAAATTGTTCCAAGAATGCTCCAAGTGTCCAAGAGCATGAGAAAGAGAGCTCCACCATAGAACTATCAAAAAGTATGTGAACTGAGATTCATAAGAATTTTTATCAATGAGGGCCCTATTTTCTTCAATTTCCATAATTTTTTCTTCATTTTCCTCCTCACATGCAACTTGTGACCTTTCACCTTCCTTTTCTCCTATGTTCCTTTGTTTTCATAAATAAAATGCCAATTAATGCCTCTTTCCTTTCCAATGGCTTTGCCTTTGCCAGTTTCCTTTAGCCATAATAAACCAAATGAACACCCACTATGATGTTTTTCCCAACATTCATATAGAAATACATGTCCCATGACTTTGGTCTTATTTTTCCTTTATAATTCCTCTATTAACTTTATTACATGGATTTTTAGCCAAAGTTTCTAGAGAACCCTCCCCCTTGGGGGAACACCACCCTCGGTGTTCAATGAAACCTATGACCAGCAAGATCGCTAAAAGGAATACATATTTCCCATGGAGCTTTATAACACAACTCGTAGTAGTATTTACAATGACCACTGTTGAAAACATGAAAAAAATATCGTTAGTTAGAGCTTTATAACACAACTGATTACGATATTTACAATAACAACCACATATACTTATTCACATTTGCTTCAACCAAAAAATAACCATATTGTTCATGGATCTTTATAAATCTAGATCAATATAGTATTTACAATAATATACGCATATACATATGCACATTTTCTCAGCCAAAAAATAAAAGGATATGATGTTTGCATCAATATTAAAGGGAATCCAGAGGCTCACACCTCCACCCTCAAAAGTAGTACCAGGATTCACCTCCTTCCCAGGAAGTCCAAAATCCATGACCAAATTCAAAAATGCATCCAGTGTCTAACACCACAATCCTTTGCCAATTGTCCTCTCATTGAACAATTACCGACTCATTGTTCCAAGGCACTCTCCCAATGTGCATCTAATTCCATATGGAAATGTTAATGACCAAAAAAATTCCATCCCCGAACTTCCCTTATTTGGTACAAACTCCCTCGGGAAATTAGGTCACCCCTTTCCATGTAGTCACTCACCTTCCAAGTTCCTCGACATCCCCTTTCTCGAGTGATCCATCCCTTGGAAATGTTTCCTCACAGCAAAAGGTCCAAAAACCAAGGCCTATCCCTACCTCAAAACCATAATACTGGTCATAGCATGATCATGAAAATCGATGGACACTATTGGGTGCCAGTGTCCCACAATGGCCCTTCTCTCGAAGTGATTTACCAACATGATATTTCATGTTCCAATTCATTTTTTTCTTCTAATTCTTACAGTTAGTTTCAACCACCCGACCAGGAATTTCTATGCTTTCTTGTACCAAGCACATAATTTCCATTAGATTCAAAATGAATTGAAATAAATTCAAATCATACCTCATCGGTAGCTTGTCAACAAGGTACACTTGCAATCATTTTTACTTCCTATCATAATAATTCAAACCAGCATCTTTGACCAAATCTTCATGAATAAACATATCACATCATGTTAGCTCAAAACGCAACCATCATAATCAAAATCATATATCACATGTAACTATCATAAACCAGAATCATAGATCACATGTAACCTGTTGTGGATGATTTTGTCACCCTCCTAGAGACAGCCTAGAGTTGCCATAGACCAGTGCCTAGGACATCTTAATATAGCAAGGAGCCCTTTTAGTTTGGGTTGTCAGTCCAAGAACTCGCTTACTATCTCTTGTTCTAAACAAGGAAATTAGTTTTGAATGGGACCAATCTCTCTCAGAAGCTAGTACAAAGACAAGAACAATGTAGGAACATCATGTAAAACTCCAACATGAAAGCATCAGACAGTTAAGAGACCGCTTATTGTAAAGAGGGCCGATTCAACTAATATATCACAGAAATCAGATATCAGGAAGGGAGTGGAGTGAGGAAACATAAGAAGATATTAGCTGACATGAGACTGATACCCAGATACATAACAGAACCATATAAGGGCGCACCAATTTACGAATCCTTATATTACAATGGCATTTTAAAAGCACCCTCCTCAAGCAACTAATATAGCAAAAAATATGGAAAGAAAGAACATGGAACAGTATATCATGACTAGGCCTATTTAAAGCGCTTGACTAATTCCAGAAAGGGCACCACTTAAGATGAATCCTTACTGCAAACTAGTGAGCCACTCGCATTCTAGAACATGATACAAGAAGATAAATTGCATGAAATGAGATGATGTATTAACACATGAGAGAAATTACATACTGTGAGATACCAAAGACCAGAATCCTCGATACAGCTATAACCCCTCCTCACTGAGACCCTACGGGCTCTGAAACTTCATACAGAAATGTTACAAAATGTATACAGAAGCCTTCTCGCTGCACAGTTTGTTGATAGAAATCTGGAACCCTTCAAATGTCTTATTTCTCAGTATTTATAGAGAAGACAGAAACTTCTAGAGGAGGAGGGAGACGAGGCACAATTAATGACTCAGTTTGAATAAAATGGCGGAAAACATTCGCGCCTTCTCTATGAATGACTGACTATAAATGAATATACCTAACAATCTGTCTAAAGAAATTAATGCTGGGAGATAAAAATCTCCTTATATACAAGACAGAAATAATAAAATATATACACTGTGATGCTTTTAGCTGAGGGAAAATCTGTTGCCGTAAGAGATTTGAAATAATCTGCATTCCTGTACTGTACTTTTGGCTCCTGGCTTTAGATTTAAATCTTGGATCTTTAATGCGGGGCGAATTTATCTGGAGCGTTCTGAGAATCCATATCTGTGTCTTCTTTAATGGCGGTCATTCCTCGCGCCAACCCTCAGCTTCTTCATTAAATTTCACCCCAGGAAAACGTCTTTCATGGGGCCCGAACCTTTGTAATAGCGGCAACGGATTAAAGTATCTTCCTGTTATCTTGAAACCTGCAAAACCCACCAAATATTAGAAAAACCGACACAGATGAAGGCGGGGATGATGGAGGTGGTGATGAAGACGACGTCATGGATATGAACAGGGGATGGAAATACACAGGGTGGGAGAAGAAGAGCGATGGAGATATGGAGTTAACAGGCACAGTGCGTAAAACAGTTAGGTCGCGGGGAAATAAATAAAATGGGGAAGTATAGTCAAAAACACACGCACATATATATATATACGGTGGGATGACACCACGAAAACATGTGGGCACAACACATGGGCATACGGGGGAACGAGCAGGAGGACGACGTGGTGGAGTCAACGAGCGGGAGTGGGTGAAAACGACACGGTGGCGGGCCATAGGACATGGCGAACACATGTTAACGGGCGGACAGTTCTGATACATCTCCGCCGTTGGATAGAGATCGGGAGATCCAACGATTCACATAAATTCCACTGCCCGGCCCTGGTGAGGTCTTTAACGCGCGGGAGGAAAGCGGTTTCCCACCCGTACTGAGGACACGCGGCACTTTTTGTATGGGATCGCTGCCCCACGGTAAATTAATTGCGAGCCTTGAAGGAGAGTGGTGCGGGTAATAATTTGTTTTCATGCAGCATGGGGTTCTCTGAAAGATATTAGATTATCTACCACACTGATTTGATGGACGTTCACGCACACGTATTATACTTGAGCGACAGAAATATATATTTTTTTCTTTTTAAGTGAGTGGTCTCTGTGGGCTCCTGGCCGTATGACAACAACAAGGAGAGGGGCTTAAGACTCGGGCGCCGCCTGGCCTCCGAATATAATTTTTCCAATGTATTTTAAACTCGATAATGTATTTCGGAGCAGAAAAGGTGGCGATGAGCACAACATGGGGGGTTTTTCGATCATGAAATATATTTGAAACAGATTTAAAAGGAACCGGTGGTCAAAATTTAAATGGAGGAGGGAATATGTACAACATCGGCTCCATCTGGGGACAGCATGGTTGTCCTCGAGCATGTCGAGAACACGCAGACCACTGAATATTTCACTCCGTTCTTCAATTCCCCTGCGCTTCCTCTTCAGGTAATTGCCGTAATTTCTTCCTTTATAAAAATAAAAACTAACAACAACTTATATACAGTATATAAAATCAGGCATTCCCAGCCTGGGTCAGAATTGGAAATATGGCTTGAGGAATTGGCCATTCACAGGTGCATCCAACAAATCACCCTGTAGATTTTCTAAAGAAAAGGTGTTGTTTCTTCCTAGCTTCACTATCTTGAATGGCCCAAACCACAGCGGATCAAATTTAGCATGCTTTCCCTTTTCTGCTCTGCGAACATCCCATCTGAGAACCAGGTCTCCAACTTGAAAATTTCTATCCTTTGCATGCTGATCAAAGACATTCTTCATTTTCTCCTGGTACTCTATCAATCTCTGATCTACCTGGTTCCGTGTTTCCTCCAATTCTATCAACTGATTGATCCTTCTGATTATATCATCTGGCTCCTCCTGATTCTCCTGCATAAAACGTGCTACTGGCAGTGCCAATTGCACCGGGAACACGGCTGCTCTCCCATACACCAATTCATAGGGAGATTTTCTTGTTGCTCTTTTACTGGTTATCCTATTTGCCCATAGAGAAAATTTCAATTGAGAGTCCCAATTTTTCTGATTTTCACTTATTGTTTTCTTCAGATCCCTCACCAGGGTTTTGTTAGATGACTCTGCTAAGCCATTTCCCTGTGGGTAGTATGCTGTGGAGTGAGTCAGGATAATGTTATACCTTCAGCAAAAGTTCACAAATCTGGCAGACCTAAAAGCCTGTGCATTATCATTTACAATCCTGGCAGGACAGCCAAACCTAGATATGATATTGTCCTCCATAAACCTCATTATCACTGCATCTGTAGCATTTCTGGTAGGTATGGCTTCCACCCATTTTGTAAAATAATCTGTGGCTGTTAGTATCCATTTATGTTGGCCACTTGATGGGGGATGTATTTCTCCTATAAAATCCAATCCCCATTTCTGAAATGGTTCATTTACATGAATGGGAATCAAGGGCAAAGATGCTAATTTCTGTCTTTCTGCAAATCTTTGGCATTTGTCACATGCTCTGACCCAAGCGAAAGTATCTGAATACAATTTTGGCCAGTAAAAGCCAGCCCTCAAGATTTTATGAGTTGTGGCCCTCCAGCTGTAATGTCCTCCACATATCCCCTCATTAAATTCTGTCATTATATTCTGCACTTCATTTCCTGTGAGGCATAACAGTAATATACCTAGAGGGTCTCTCCAATAGAGCTGTCCATTGGCAATTACATATTTCTGAGATTTCATCCTTACAGCTCTGTATTTTACTTTGTCACAGCCCGGTGGACAGCTAAGTGTTAAAAGATATTCAACTATTTCCTTATACCAAGGACTAGTTAGATATTTCATGTGTATCTTTTGAGTAGCCATCTCTAGCCCTTGTTGTTCTTCTTCTTTCTCAGATTCTTCATTTTCTATCACAGATAGATTGATGCCCAGAGCTTGATGATTAGATTCAGACAAAATTTTGGCAAGTCCCTGTCCTTTTATCAACCTAGTAGGCCTTATATCCAGATCATAGTCTTGTATTTTTGCAATCCATCTTCCTCTTTTACCCTCGCTATCTCCCTGAACAAGAATGTCTTTGACTGCTGCTGTAGGGACATAAGCTGTAATGTGAGATTGCAAAACATAAACTCTAAAAGCTTTAAGGGACTTTACCAGGGCATATGCCTGCTTCTCCAATATATTATACTTTAATTCAGCGTCATAAAGCACTTGACTGAAGAAGGCTATAGGCTTTTCGTATCCCTCTTCATTCTTCTGCAACAATACTCCAGCAATTGTATGCGGTGAAGCAAATGAAAATATCATAAATGGTTTTTTGTAGTCTGGTCCCGCTAGGACAGGAGCTTCGGTAAATGCTTGTTTTATCCTCGTGAATGCATCTCTAGACTCCTGGGACCACTTAACTTCATTGTCCTTTTTCAACATATTGGTTATATGCCTAACTATCTCAAAGATAGTTAGAAGCAAATCTTCTCAAGAACACCGCCTAAAATACCCGTACTTTTTGCCTCGGCAAAGGAATGTCGTTTATTATTTCAACTCTCTTAGGTCAATTTTCACACCATTTTTAGTCACAATATGCTCCCTAGCCCTAAGAGTTTTCCCTCATCTAATGCAAATAAAGACTTTTGAGGGTTAAGAGAAAGGCCATACCTTCTGCATTTTTCAAAAGTTCTTCTTAGATGCTCAATGTGCTCATCATCATTCTTAGAAAACACTGTGATATCATCAAGATACACTACCAAAAACTTGTCCTGTTCTCCTACAAAGGCTATGTCCATTTCCCTCTAAAAAGTATCTCTTGCATTGATTAATCCGAATGGCATCCTGGCATACATAAAGGTTCCCCATGGTGTAGTGAATGCAGTCTTCTTTTGGTCTTCTGGGAACACAACTACTTGATTGTAACCAGAAAATCCATCCATCATTGACATTCTAGATGCTCCCACTACTTTCTGCAGGATGTGGTCCATTTTAGGCAGTGGATAATTGTCTTTCAATGATGCTCTATTCAAATTCCTGAAGTCTACACACAGCCTTATTTCTCCATTCTTCTTTCGAACAGGAACAAGGTTCGCTATCCATTCTGAGTACCTTAATGGCACAATTATCTTGGCCTTCAGTAATTTCTTAATTTCTCTTTCAATTGAGAGAAGTAGCAGAGGATTTATTTCCATGAGCTTCTGCTTGTATGGCTTCGCATCCTCCCTCAATGGGATCTTATGCTGTATAATATTTACATCAAAAGTTTTTAGGTCCTCATAGGACCAAGAAAATACATCTTTGTAAGATCGAAACAACTTCGAATATTTTTCTTTATAATCTTCTGGGACTTTCTTGGATAATTTGATAATTTTAGGATCTGCATAAGTACCCAGATTCAAGTCTTCCACTTGATCTTCCTCTGTTACTTTACTTGGCTGCAAAGGTACATCATTTTTATTAAATAATCTTTCTAGGGGCACTAGACCTTTAGGTATAACATTTCCTTTCAGCTGCAACACTCTATTTCCTGCTATCTTTTCTTCCCATTTACTTTCTGCAATATTTTCAACTTCTTCCTCCTCATTATCATCAATCTCCCTATTGGAGAATTCTCCCACAGTCTCCATAAATCTTTTCATTTGTTCATCATCTTCGAATACCTGCCAATGCTTTACATTATCTGGAATGGATGGTCTGTACCGTACCTCCACTTCATATCTTAGGAGTGGATTCTGAGGAGGATGAAAGGTACTGGCAGCTACAGCGAGAGAGTCCGCTATTCTATTTTGCTCCCGGGGCATGAACTGTATGTTAAATGCTGAGAAGAAATTTTCTATCATGTCCCATACTTCGTTTCTATATGCTCTGAGCCATGGATGCTTAGTTTGACATTCATTTTTAATCTGCCTTACGACCAGCTCAGAGTCTCCAAACACTTTTAGGCACTGGATGCCCATATTCTTGGCTGTCTGCAGTCCCAATAATAGTGCTTCATATTCAGCTACATTGTTTGTAGCCTCATATTCCAGTTTAAAAGATAGTGGCACCCATTTCCCTGTAGGAGAAATCAACAATACTTCGGCTCCATTGCCTTCTCTTGAATTAGCTCCATCAAAATGCAAAGTCCAAATTTCTGATTCCTGATCCTCCTTAGGCTGCTCAGCCTGAATTTGACCAAAAAGGGGCTCATGAGCGTAACTTTGATTTTCTTCTAACGTAAAACATGAAAAGTCTCCCTCTTTATTATAAACTGGGGAATTATCTGAGCAGTCAACCTTGGTTACCATTTTAACAAATCGAGTTTCTCTGTACTGCAACCTCCTCGAGTTCTCCAAAGATCGGGATAAAAAAAGATACGGGTAAATACGTAATTTTCTGGCATCGTCCCCTACCATTCCCCGTCCCGCACAATGGAGGACCCATTTTGTGACTTGTGAACATTTTCATGCCTTGAAAACATCATCAATGCATTCCTCTAAGCATGAGCTTTAATTTCCCTTAAGAAATCTCCTTGCAAAAATCATGAAAAACATCTCCTTTTGCATTGGCGTGGGTAGACAGTTCAGAACTCGCGCCAATGGGGGAAATCCTGCAAAGAGGTCGCGCCAATTGGCGCTCTGTCACAGAGCAGTAGTAGCGCCACCCAATTTAAGGACTGTTTTTTATATAAAGATGGCGGAAGTTGAGTTTCAACAAACTCATAAACCATTGCCTATCTTGAGTTGGGAGGTTTCGCTGCGGAAGTTCTATGGAAGGGAAGTAGTTTTGCCACCTCCCATGGAACCTTCCTTGTTGATAGGGCCTTTCCTATTAACAATGTGGGGATCCCAACTCCCTCCTTCCCCATAAACAAAGCCCAAGCCAATCCCATGGCAAGCTAGTCTTGAAGTGCCTAAGCTTTGAATCTCCATATTCCTGAAGAGCCTTCGTGTCAGAAAAGAATCCTCTCTTTCCCTTAAGGCCGACTCAAGTAAGGAGACCATCACAAGAGACTCCGGAGACAGGTTTTCCTTCGCGAGCTTTGCGAGACGTGGACGACCGGAGACCCGTCCGAAGGAGACCGCGACGTCGTAACTTAGTTGTAATCTTTCTCTCTTCGTTTATTATTTAATGAATGATTATGATTATGGTTCCATTCCGTTTTCCATCATGTTAATGCGAGTAACATCCTTTCTGACTGATGTTTAGTTACGTGTGCCGGATTCTATGCTTGTATCTGTTCGTTTCTTCCATGTGCAGGTGTTCATCCGCGGAGATCGTGGAGGGATTGTGATCTGCCGAGGCTGAGGAATAGGGACGCTTCTTCTTCAGATCATAGCGTTGGAATCCAGGTAGGCTTCTATTCCTAGTCTTTTCATTCGTAACTAGGAGCTTGGGTCATAACATTGTTTGATTGTTGCTAGACCCCTACTGGGCTAGTAGGGATTGCCTCTGTCCACAGAGGGGATTTACCTCCTCTAACACATGTTAAATCCAACTTAATCGTTCTCAATATTTGTACCCCAGATTCCGATAAAGATGCCAAAGCGGGCTGGGATATCAGCAACCACAATGTCCATGACCACACTTTTTGCTAGGATTTGAGCCAAATTGACCTCTAAATATTTAATCATTCCCAGGCATTTAACTCTTTTAGAATCAAATGAATACAAATATTTATATGGCCTTGTTATTTGCAGCCCTAGTTGCTCCATGACAGACAAAGGCATAAGATTATGGGAAGCTCCAGAATCTAACATACAATTATGTAACAGCAGGTCATGAATGATTAGGGATACATAGAAGGGAGGAGTAGAGGGGTCTATCTCCTCGACATGTGGGCCAAATACTACCATGGATCTTTCTTCTTGAAGATTTAGGCTATCAGGTGCAATTAGTAGTTCAGGAGGAAGTATGAAAGAGGTAACTTGAGACTGATATATAGGTTGTTTTAATAACTCAGTCAGAGGGACAGGAATCTTAACCTTTTCAAGCTCTTTTTGCAAATTGAAAGCAGATGTGGGCTTTTCTATCACTACTTCTTTTGACTCCTTATTCTCAACTGAAGACTTGACTTCTTTTGACATTGGCTCAGCACTAGGAGGACTGACTATTTTAGAAGAAGAGGGAATCTGATCATTAGACTGCAAGGGAGTATTCAGAAGATTCTTACCTTTTTCTGCGCATCTCTTTATTGCTGATTCCTTCTGAGAAGATGCTTCTTTCTGAGGTGGCTCTTCTTCTTGCTCTTTAATTCTGGTCCTCTTCCTTGAGGATCTGAGATCATATTTGACGTTGAACTGTGCTTCCATAAAATCAACAAATTGCTTGCAGTAATGGTCGATCTCTGCTTCTTCATCTTCTTCCTACAAGGGACACTCCATATCATCATTATTTGAGAAGGCCAGATTGGAATCCTCTAATCTATAAGCTGCATCTCCAGTGGAGTCATCTGTTGGTCCTTCCAGGTACAAGGGATGAGGTACCTGATCTTGTTGTTCCTTTATCTCTCTCGGTAATATCTGGAGAGGTGGTCTCTTGTACTGGGGATTATATCCTCTGTTTGGAGCATTGTAATAATTCTTGGGAGCTGCATTTAGCTTCCCGTCCATCTTCGACCATCTTCTTTATCATCTGCTTATCTCATCCAATTTATCTAAATCTTTTTCACAATTTGAGTGTGGGAACTCTTTGGGTTCTTCGCTTCTCCCCGGTAGGTTTTCGCTTTTTTTCTTCAATTTTCCAAAGGAGGCAAAGTTTGCTTCCAATTCCAGAGCATCTGATTGTGCATCATCTAAAGTGGCAGGTTTCCTTTCTCTCAATGAGAAGCCGAAATCAAAATCAAAGGCTACTATGAAAATTATCTTGGCAACAGCTTCATGGGGCTTCATTTCAGGAGGCAGGCTCAGATATAACTTGTTGAATCTTTTGATGAAATCTGATACTCCTTCATTTTGTTTCTTCTTTATGGTATTAAATTCAGTGAGACACTGACCGTGATCTTTCTTTTCTCCCCACTTTCTAAGAAAAGTATTCTCCATTTGGTCCCAGGTGGTCACAGAATTATTTCCCAATGTCTTAAACCATTTTCTGGCTTCGCCCTCCAAAGACTGCACAAATAATCTCAAGACCACATCCAGATGTTCAACATTTAAGTTTTCTGCAAAAGAGCATAAGGTCTCGAGATGTTTCTGAGCATCAACTCCATTTTCACCATTAAATCTCGGCAGAATATTTAGATAATCCTGTGGCATATCATTTAGCACTTGGGGCAAGGCCAAGGGAGCGTCTTTGTTCAATAAAAAGGCAGGAATATTAGCCATTGGGGGAGGTGGGGGTTGCACAATAGTCTGAGATACAAATGAAGGAAAAGGAGTAGGGAGGAAGTGGAGTATGAATAACAATGGGGATATATCGTTATCGCAGGTCCGAGGTAGATGAATAATTCACTAAGAACTGTCAGTGACTTCGTTGACTTCTTTAATACAATCACCTCTCAGAGAAGGATGAAAATATTCTTCAATCTCGTGTGCTTCTTCTACGTGGGAGTTTCCAAGTAAAAATCCCGAGATTTTCTCGTTCTAACTTCGAGAAGAAGAGGGCGATAATCTTTCAACGGAACACTCGTGATTTTCGCCACGTTGACTTCCTCTCCTTCCAAACTCTTTGTGAATAATCTTCTCTGGGTCGACACGTAGGAGTTTTCGCTTGGCCGTACCGACCTCAAATGCGGCCTTCAAGGAGCCGTGACTTCCAATAAAATTTATCAATCAAAGACCAGTGAAGTCACCAAGGTGAGAAATCTGCAACTCTTCACCTCTCTATGCTCACCTGATTAGAGAGTGAATATGAGATGTCAGACCCAGGGAAACAGATATTCTTGAATTCGTTCCCCGGCAACGGCGCCAGAAAGATGTTGTGGATGATTTAGTCATGCCCCCTAGAGACAGTCTAGAGTTGCCATAGACGAGTGCCTAGGACATCTTAATATAGCAAGGAGCCCTTTTAGTTTTGGGTTGTGAGTCCAAGAACTCGCTTACTATCTCTTGTTCTAAACAAGGAAATCAGATTTGAATGGGACCAATCTCTCTCAGAAGCTGATACAAAGATAAGAATAATGTAGGGACACAATGTAGAAATTCAGCATGAAAGCATCAGACAGTTAAGAGACCGCTTACTGTAAAGAGGGCCGATTCAAATAATATATCATAGAAATCAGATATCAGGAAGTGAATGCAGTGAGGAAACATAAGGAGATATTAGCCGACACGAGACCGATACCCGTATACACAACGTAACCGTAAGGGCGCACTCAATTTACAAAGCCTTATATGAAAATGGCATTTTAAAAGTAATCTTCCCTGGCAACCTAATATAGCAGAAAATATGGAAAGAGTGAACATGGAACAAACAAATCATGACTAGGCCTATTTAAAGTTGGAATTAATCCCGTAAAGTACCACTTAAGATGAATCCTTTACCGCAAACCAAGGAGCTCACTCGCATTCTAGAACATGATACAAGAAGACAAATTGCATGAAATGAGATAATGTATTAACACATAAGAGAAATTACATACTGTGAGATACCAAAGACCAGAATCCTCAATACAGTTATAACCCCTCCTCACTGAGACCCTACGAGCTCTGAAACTTCATACAGAAATGTTACAAAATGTATATAGAAGCCTTCTCGCTGCACATTTTGCTGACAGAAATCTGGAACCCTTCAAATGTCTTATTTCTGAGTATTTATAGAAAAGACAGAAACTTCTAGAGGAGGAGGGAGACGAGGCACAATTAATGACTCAATTTGAATAAAATGGTGGAAAACATTCGCGCCTTCTCTATGAATGACTGGCTATAAATGAATATACCTAACAATCTGTCTAAAGAAATAAATGCTGGGAGATAAGAATCTCCTTATATACAAGACAGAAATAATAAAATATATACACAATGATGCTTTTAGCTGAGGGAAAATCTGCTGCCGTAAGAGATTTGAAATAATCTGCATTCCTGTACTGTACTCTTGGCTCCTGTCTTTAGATTTAAATCTTGGATCTTTAATGCAGGGCGAATTTATCTGGAGTGTTCTGAGAATCCATCTCTATGTCTTTTTTAATGGCGGTCATTCCTCGCGCTTACCCTCAGCTTCTTCATTAAATTTCACCCCAGGAAATCGTCTTTCATGGGCCCCGAACCTTTGTAATAGCGGCAGCGGATTAAAATATCTTCCTGTTATCTTGAAACCTGCAAAACCCACCAAATATTAGAAAAACCGACACAGATGAAAGCGGGGATGATGGAGGTGGTGATGAAGACGACGGCGTGGATATGAACAGGGGACGAAAATACACAGGGTGGCAGAGGAAGAGCGATGGAGATATGGAGTTAACAGGCACAACGCGTAAAATAGTTAGGTCGCGGGGGGGGAATAAATAAAATGGGGAAATATAGACGAAAACACACGCGCATATATATATATATATATATATATATATATATATATATATATATATATATATATATATATATATATATATATATATATATATATATATATATATATATATATATATATATATATATCTATATATATATATATATATATATATATATATATATATATATATATATATATATATATATACGATGGGGTGACACCACGGAAAGATGGGGGCACGACACATGGGCGTACGGGGGAACGAGCAGGAGGACGACGTGGCGGAGTCAACGAGCGGGAGTGGGTGAAAATGACACGGTGGCGGGCCATAGGACATGGCGAACACATGTTAACGGGCGGACAGTTCTGATACATCTCCGCCGTTGGATAAGGATCGGGAGATCCAACGATTCACATAAATTCCGCTGCCCGGCCCTGGTGAGGTCTTTAACGCGCGGGAGGGAAGCGGTTTCCCACCCGTACCCAAAACACGTGGCGCCTTTTGTATGGGATCGCTGCCCCTGCGGTAAATACTACTGTTTCAATGAGAGTGGTGCGGGGTAATACCACCTATTTCATGCGCGCGGGGCCCTCCACATTGAATTGATCACCACACCGTGGATTTGTATTTTAATCGGGCGGCCACCATTGTGCCCGATTATTAAAATGGTAGGCCCCTTTTCTTTTGGCTTATGGTCTCTGGCCTCCGGTCGTATGACAACAACAAGGAGAGGGGCTTAAGACTTGGCGGCTTCGGTCCAATATAATTTAAATAACAGATTTTAAACCTTTGGATAATGTATTTCGGGGCGGAGAAGGTGGCGATGAGCGCGACATGGGGGTTTTTGACCATAAAGACGTTGGAAACAGATTTAACAGGAGCCAGGGGCTAAAATTAAAATGGAGGAGGGAATATGTACAACATAACCATCATAAACCAGATTCATAGATCACATGCATAATTAAAAATGAAACAAATTATTGGTACTTATCCTTCAATTAGTCCTTTTCTTCTACCTTTGTTCTTTTCGTACACACACCATATTGATTTCCACACCCAGAAAATTCTCGGTGCTTCTCTTCTCTTAAATCACATAAACATACACAATGTACATCACAACCCATATATCCACACACAATGTACAACATTTCACAAAACATGCACCTACACCTGACATACAACAAAACACATACACCTACAACCATTGTATAACACAATACATACACCTAGATCTGATTTACAACACAAGATATATACATGCATAGAGTATAACACAACGAATGCACATTTCATGTTACAACAAATACACAATACACATAACAGAGTACAACATGTGCATAACACAAAATGTATGGCATGCACACAATACCACATGTACACCAATACCACATGTACACCAATACCACATGTACAACATGTACACAATTTTGTAGCTTGTTTTCACTATGTCTAAAATGTGAAAAAAGAAAAATTATATATTCCAAAAAAAAACATAAAATAAAAATCAAATATTACTTAGGATGATAATTTTTTTCGAAATATAATAGAGGTGGATTAATTTCCAGGTGAGATAGTGTATAATTTAAAGAATGTTATGATTGGTGGGCCCCGATGGGAGTTCAAAGAATCAAAATATTAAAGGTCGGTCATGTTTTTGATGCAGTATCGATGGATATTTTGGTCCTTCCCCATGAAATAAACCCAACATAACAATCGACACAATGTTTAGTGATGCAGGTGCCCCCGTAAATGATTTAGAGCCAAAATTCTAACTTTCGATCAGATGTGGAGATTTGATACTAGATCACTCTTATATGGTCCCGCTTACCACCATGGTTGATCCCGTGAGTGGTAGGGGGATACCACTCAGGGTCTGTGGCAAGCAAGTGTGACGGTACCTTATCACTAACACCTCACCGCCATGTCCACCACACCTACCACATCATCATTGTCACATAAATTATGTCATCAGCACCACATCACTTCGTACACCCGTCACTTCTACATTTAATCCCATTTTCCCATTTTCCCATAAGACCCCATTTATTGCTCTCATATTTGACATTATATGTTCAAATTATTCGATCATTCATAAGCACGTCCATGTCTGTTATCTTATCAATTCAGATTCCAACGACATCCATCAGCATCCAAGTACTTATACACTATGTTTTCTGACTCAGTTAATTAAAAATGCCGAAGAAAGTTTCCATGTCAGGCTTTGAAACACATATTCCCCTCATGGAAATAGCAAGGGACATTTTCGATCCTGTTTTCTTAGTAAATCTGATGGAACTCTGCCAAAACATTCTAACAAGACAAATATACTCCATTGTATACTCTGTAATAGTAAAATCAGGCCTATTTTCTGCTATAATTCCTCAAACCTATGTTTACCCTGAATTTATTACTTGGTTGGTATCTTCCTTGTACCCCTAGAAATGTTTTGTAATGAATGTATTAGGAGAAAATATCTTTCAGGTCTCTGCCCTATTAATCCAACAAGCTCTTTATTTTCTATCCTCATAACATTATACTTCATTTTTAGAGGAAACCTTTTTTTCTAGTTTTCAAAATTTGTATGGAAAATATTATGCCCAATTGACATTTTATCTTATGATATCAGGACAAACTTTACCTCTAGAACGAACCCAAATCCCCCTATAAATATTTTTTGAAGATGTCAGGCCAATTGTACAAGTAATTTCTAGGGTTTTTGGAAGAGAAGTTACTTTTGTGGTTGACCGTGTTGTTTTAGGGATGTTTAATTTAGTCATGCAGCCTGAAAATATTCTTGAAATTCCAACCTTCTTGGAGGGATTAATAAACTCTCAATTGTAAAATTTGAATCTTACTGGTTGTTTTATGTTTCCATCACTAGTGACTTATCTGTTCCTTTATGTCCATGTGGAAATATTTATGCATTTAGTCTTGAACATAATGGATTCCCACAAGAGAAGTAGTAAACTAGAGATATATTGTAAGAATTCACCCTAATCATGAGGGTTTTGTATATTTTACTTCCTCTTTGATGCCAATTTTATGTTCCATTATAAATATCTTTGTTCCACCATGCGTCTTGCCAAAATGCCAATCCTTCTTACAACTTAGCAAATATGTCAAAGTAGGATTTTGGTTTCAGTTTGAAGAATATGCTGAGATCAAATTGTATGAAGCAGAGGTTTCCCCTTATAGGTTTCCTTCTTTTGTTCCAATGAGATTTTTTTCTTTGGAATTCATTAGACAAAGTTTGAATGTAGATCAAGTTCATTTTGTGCCAGAAAAGAAGGGACATTTATTCAAATTTCCCAACACTGTTGGTCCTTTTATTTTTAATAATAGACAAGCCATGGAAGAAGTTGATAAAATGCTTCAAGACATGCAATTTCAGCAAGGGTATAAATGGCCTTATGATCCTCGTCATATTATTTTAAAAATAAGGGTAGAGAACTCTTATGCTCCCTATACACATGATTCTAGACTAGAAATTGAAAATTTGGTTAATGGTGGTAAATATGAATCACATAAGGGAATGGAGATTGAGACTCCACATCCTATAGAAAAAGGCTTGAAGAGATTATTGACTTGGATGGTGAAACTAGTCAAAATTCTAAAAAGCCAAAATTGCATGAGAAAGACAAGACTGGACCTCTGGTTGGAAGTTCCTATATTGCAGCTATTTTTCAATTTCAATTGGGAAAAGTGACATGCACACCTTCTTCCCCTATTCCTGAAGAGACTTCACAAAGTTTTGTTACATTTTTAAAGAAGTTGTATGAAAAAATTGAAGAAAATAATAAGAAAATTAAAGAAAATGTTGTGTCCCATCTTTAAGTTCAATCAATATCAGAGTATCATACTAGATTATTATCATCCATGGATCTGGAAAGAAATTAACTCAAATTTTGTTTTTCTCATCCATATTCTTTCATTGTTTCTTCATCAACAAGTTTCAAAACTGTAAATCTAACTGTGGATGCAAGGGAGATTCCATTGCCTGAAAAAATTAATTTGCATAAGAAAAATAGAGAATTGATCTATAGAGATTTGAGAAAAGCATCCCTAGCAACAAATAAAACATAATTCTTATTGGGGAAAGTAATAAACCAATTGAACTTAGAAAAGGAAAATTTTGGAGCCTTGTTTACTCAAAATGAAGAATTGAAAAAATTAATATTCAAGATTGGTGTCAATCCTAAAGATAGGTTTGTTGTATGGAAGCTTTTGCAGGGGGAAGAATCAGAAATATAAGTGTTGAGAAAGAAGTCAAAGTTTCCTATTGTAGAACATATCATGGCCCCAAATGTAGCCCAAGTGGAAAAGGAAAAGGATATTTTAACCAAAGAACTACTTGAGAGAAATAATGAAGTGGATGACTTGAAAGAAACAAATACTAGCTTATAGAAAAAGTTGGATACTCATGTTTGCACCATTCTAGTACAACCAGATCGAGCGGATCCAGTTGATAAATTGACCAGGGTTATGATTGAATTGAAAATTTTAGAGGATGAAATGAAGAAAATGAAAAAGAACTTGGATGATACAAAGGAACTTTTAAAGGTTAAATAAAGGAAATTGACTATGGAAAAAGAAAATGCATCACAATATCAAAAGGATTATTAGACAACCTACAATGAGATCAAGGACTTGAAGGGAAAAGTAAAGGGAAATATGTCACTCATATAGTCTAGAGAGATAATATGGAATGATATCATTCATCAAGTAAATATTTTATGGGATTATATGTTGATAATAGGAGAAGAGAAGATCATTGTCAGGGACCTGGAAAGCATCATTATTTCTCATAAAGAGAAAAACTAGCAACATTCCCAACTAGAAAATAGAATGATTGATTTTCTTAAATCCAAATCATCTAAGGAATTAAGAACTATGCAATTTGAATATAGAACAAAGTTGGTGCTATAAATCAATAAAATGGTGCATAATAACTTGTACAGGAAAAAAATAGAATCCAAGCTTGGTGAGATCAAAGAATATGTCATGAAATTTAATACATATTTTGACAAAAGGATGAGGGTAGGATTGCCCTCATGTTGGGATCAACAGGGAAATTTTCTTCCATGGGAGACTTTGTTAGTAGAATAAAACCTTAAGATTGGACCTTACCATGAGAATATAGTTGTTCTTAAAGGCTCAACTATTTTCAACTACCTGCACAAATATTTTCAACTTTTATGGTTAATTAAAACCCTTTTTACATAGAATCCATCTTATATTTGGATCACTAATTTTAGAATGGCTCATACAAGGTTTTTCAATTGTCCAAGTTCAGACTTGACAATATGGAAAAAATGCAGAGCATGGATGTCTCCAACAACAACAGCAATAGAAGCTGGACCTTCTACAAGCGAGCCTACATAGGAATCACAAGTCATCAATGAAAAATGGCCACCTGTTTTATTTTATGAAGTATGCAAGATATTGTATTTGTAATATTGACAAAATTTTGTTGTTAATTTTATAAAAATCCTAAGTACTCAGAAGCACCGAATATAGCTTAAAGTAGTTTTTTAATGCATTTTAGTAGTTTTGTGATAGTAAAAAAGTCTTAGAACTGTCACCATTGTAATGTAACTACAAAAGAGACCTTGCAAAACCGTTTGGGGTTCTGAAATTTTAACTTCAAAAGAAAAACTTTCTATGTAATGTTTCTATCATTTCATGGAAATTAAATAAATATTTTCAAGGTGATTCCAAACAGTCCTTGAATCTGATATGTGTTCATATTCATTGTAAGTCATTTATTGTTCTTTCTTATCTGGAAAAGGGTAATGAAGTTGTTGGTTGTTTTTATAATATAGATTTACTAAACTCACAGTACCTGGAATCTTTAAATAACCTTAATATGTGCTCCTATTTTCTATAAGTTCATTTCTCTATCTTTCATATTTTCTACTAAGGTTTGAGGAAAAAAATTATGTAGTAAGTAGCCTTTTGTTCTATACTTTTATCATTTCTTCCCATAACCCTGTTATAACTTTGAATCATTTTCATTGTCAGTGAGGCCATCTTGAAAAAATTTCTTATCCCAAGAAGGTTCCCTTAACATTACCTGTGAAACACTCTTCTGAACTATCATAATGGGACAACAAATAAATTTTACAATATTTTTGTATGGATGTTATAGGAGCTGACCTCTACTCAGCTAAGAGTTTTCTCCAGGGTTACCACATATTTTTCGCATTGTTTCCCGGGAATGGAGAGAAGATTTATTTCCCTGAGTTTTTTTTAAAAAAAACATTTATTTGTTTGGTGAAGAAATAAAGTGTGTTGGCTGAGATTTCCCACCAAGAGTGAGTAAAATTAGCAGTTATGGCTCCCAAAATGCTTCACACAAGGCAAGATACCTCACAACATAAATCCCTAGCTCTATCTAACACTGAAAAATTGGTTTCTCGAAGGGTTTGGAGAGAAAAGTCTCTAACAGCTCCAAGTCCCAATTTTTCAACTCCTGGCACTAGTTCTTTATCAAAATGCCGCAAAGTTCATCATTCAGAATAAATTAAAAAATTTGATTTTTTCTCAAGGAAGTTTGATTTCTCCTCAAACCATCTTTCCCAAGCCTACTCTTTAACAAATTTCTTTTGAGTCTGTCTCTTTTTCTTTTCCAGCTATTTCAAAAGTTGAAGAATCAAAACAATTGATTTTCTGCTTCATATCCTAGTGTCCTTGCTATTTCTCAACCAGTTCCCACATTTGTGGTTCCACCTCCTCCTTCTGTATTTCAGGCGGGAAATTCCACTACTCCCCTCCAAAATCAAAGTATGGTGATTCTAAGTTTTCTTTTAAATCAATATTCTCCTTTAAATCTTCCCCAAACCATGAATTTAATGCTTTGAGATTATTCGAAGTTACTACCAAGATTTACATGAGAGGATGAAATAACAACAAGAAAACATGTGGCAACTTTAAGTGCTTTTGCAGAAAATTTGAATGTGGAATATTTGGATGTGGTTATAGGGCTGTTTGTACAATCATTAGATGGAGAAGCAAGAAAATGGTTTAGGACCCTCCCATCTAATTCAATTAACACCTAGGAGGAATTGGATAATTCTTTTATACAAAGATGGGGAGAAAAGAAATATCATGGACATTTTCTAACTGAGTCTAATGCAATAAAGAGGAAAACAGATGAAGAAGTGGTTGAGTTTATCAAAATATATAATAAACTATATAATAGTCTTCTTGATGAAATAAAACCACCTCCTGCTAGTGCAAAAGTGGTGTTTGCAGGGGAATTTGAGTCAAATTTTGGCTTTATTCTAAGGGAAACATGATCTACTACTTTAGATCAAATTCAAATTGATGCATTGGAGATTGAAGCCAATTTATCTGCAGCAGATAAGATCAAGCAAATAGATGAATCATTTGACAAAAATAAGGGAAAGGAAGAAGGAAAGGCATCTAATCAGCCAAAATATTTACATGATAAAACATTGGCTGAGATAACAAAATTCATCAGGAATTTTTCTAACAAATTATTTAATTTGGAGCTTGATAGTAAAAATCCTCTTAGAAAAATTCAACAAGCACAAAATAGAAATTTTAAACCTAAATTTAGGAGACCGCCATTGCATATTTTGAAGAGGGAGAAGAAAGACCAGGATCAGGTTCAACCTCCTCTGTACATTGAAGATGAACCATAAGAAGTAGTGGAGGAGACCCTTAGATAGCAGGAAAATAAATATCCTACTCGGTCAAAGGAAGAAGAATAAATAATGAAAAATGAGGATTTAAGTCTTGAGCCTCAAATTGCATTAGATGACGACAAAATTGATGAATATTGCAGAAATTTTACATATTTTATGCAGGAAGAATTGCATAAGAAATATGATCTTAGATCAAGGAATAGGTTGACGAATCAGGATCATGTAGTAGACCATCCAAATCAGACAACCCAATAGTTTGCGCCAAAAATGGATGAAAAGGGGAAGCAACCTTTCATAACAGTCCCAGTTCAACAAGGAGAGATTTCTAGAAGTCAGCAGATTAAGGTAACACAGGAGAAACAAGTCCAACAACCTGTAATAATTTAACAAAATCTGCAAAAAGAGAAGCTAACAGAGGAAGATCAGTCTAAAGAAAAAAAAGAGGCTCATTGTTTCAATATTCATAAAGAATTAGAGAAGATAAAAATACATGTTCCATTAATTGAGTTGGCAAATAAGTCTGCTTATAAAAGTAGATTTTATATTTTGTCAATTTATTTCAAAATAATGATGCAGCAAATACAATCAATTTGCAAGAGGAGAGACCAATGGTGATGTTTGGTCCTCACGTGGAGGAACAAGATTCTTCAAATCCTCCCTTTTACATATCTCTGCTAATACATACTTTTATTCTTCATAATTGTATGTTTGATTCAGGGACTTATCATAATTTAATGCATCTCTCAGTGATGAAGCAGCTAAACCTCCATATTACAAAACCATACAAGGATTTATATTCATTTGGTTCCAAGAAGGTCAAGTGTGTTGGAATTATTAAATATCTTGTGGTTTCTTGGGCTCATATTCTAGCTAGAAGCATTTTGATGGATGTAGTAGTTGCATACATCCCAAACCGATTCAGAATGTTGCTTTCTAGATCTTGTGGAGCTAAGATGGGAGGAGTGTCGAAGTTGGATTTCACTTATGCAGTTATTCTAGTTTTTGGTGGAGACGAAAGAAGATTGTATAGGGAGTCGAGGTTTGTTAAAAGCTTCACAAAGGAGGGTTCTGGTAATTCTCCTACTTATAATCTGGAGAAAGATGATTTTTCCTATTTTATGTTGCAAGCACCTAAAAAATTTGTCGAGGATACACAAGTGTGTGTTCCTCCAACAATTCAAAAAATAAGAAGTAGTAAATGGAGTTTGGAATTTATATTTTTATGGAGAATATTCAAAGGAAGTGAATGGTGCAGGGGTTCTTCTGCTTTCCCTAGAAGGTGATATGATTCCCCTTTCTTAAAAAATAGAATTTGATTCTACCAATAATATAATAGAATATGAGGCCCTGGTTCTTGGTTTACAAGATTCTAAACATATGGGGATATAATGTATTTTTGTATATGGGGATTCTAAATCAGTTGTGAAGAAAATCAAAGAGAAGTGTCAGACAAAACATCCAAGGCTTAGATCCTATCTAAATGAACTTTGGGATCTAGTGAATAATTTATTTTCAGCTTTTAATATTCAGTTTCTGCCAAGGGAAGGAAACTAATTGGTTGATTCACTTGCAGCGACAACCATCAACTTTAAACCCCCACTAAATCCAAAGTTGAGGTATGAAGTTGAAATTCGAAGTAGAACTTCTATACCAGACAATATCAAATATTGGCAAGAATTTTAGGATGAAGAACAAATTAAAAGGTTTTTGGAAGTGGAAGGGGAGTTCTCTAATTCATATATTGATCAAGAAGTGGGAGCTAAAAATGTTCAAGAGGAGGAAATTGATGATGAATTTCCTTGGAAAGATTCTATGGATGGTCAGAATATTGTGCAATTGAAAGGTAATGTGATCCCTAAAGGTTTGGTACCCTTGGAAAAAAAATTTGAGTCAAATGATTTTGTTGTAAATGTCACTAAGAAAATTTGGAATAATGATGTTGAAGATTGCAACCTTGGAACGAAAAAATTTCCTAAACTTGTGAAGTTGGCAAATGCATCTCTGAAGATTATAAACATGGGTATGCGGATCTATTCAAAAAATACGTTGATGTTTTTCCATGGTCTTATGAATACCTCAAAACTTATAATACATACATCATTCAACATAATATCCCTTTGAAGCCAGGGGTAAATCCATACAAACAAAATTTGAGACAAATCAATCCTTTGATTTTTCCTTCAATAGAAAATGAAGTGAAGAAATTATTGTTGGCAAAGATAATTTTTCCTCTTAGATATTCAGACTAGGTGGCTAATCTAGTTCCCGGGAGGAAGAAAAATGGAGAAATTAGATTTTGTATAGAATCCTGAAATCTAAATAAGGCATCACTGAAGGACAATTATGTTATTCCAAATATGGATCACATCCTACAAAGAGTGTCTGTATCTTCCAGATTATCCATGTTTGATGGATTTTCAAGTTATAATCAAATTGCAGTGCACCCAGATGATGAAAAGAAAACAACTTTCACAACCCCGTGGGGTACTTTCATGTATGCAAATATTCCATTCGGAATGATGAATGCTGGTGCCACCTTTCAAAGGGCTATGGATATAAAAATTTTGGGAGAAAAAGACAAGTTCGTGGTCATTTATTTAGATTATGTTAGAATGTTTTCCATATATGATGAAGAGAATTTGAAACACCTTCAGTAGACTTTTGAGAAGTGTATAAAATTTGGATTATCAGTAAATTTTAAGAAGTATCATTTTTTATTGAGAGAATGGAAACTTCTTGGGAATATCGTATTAAAGGAAGGGGTAAAAATTGACCCAAAACAAGTAGAATCAATGAAGAATATAAATTTTCCCAGTAATAAAAGAGAAACTCAGGTTTTCTTGGGAAGAATCAATTTTCTCAGGAAATTTATTCCCAATTATGCAGAGATTGTAAAACAAATTATTGATATGTTAAAGAAGGACGCAGAGGTTAAATGAACCACAACTACTAAAGAATATTTCACAAGAATTAAAAAATAGTTTGGAGAAGCTCTAGTTTTCGTGAGTCCTAATTATCAAAAACCTTTCCAAATTTGTTCCTTTGCTTCACCTTTTATTGTTGCAGTTGTGATTTTGCAAAGAAATAAATACATCAAGGAACAACCAAAAGCCTTTTTCAACGGAGTATTAAGGGATGATGAGTTGAAGCATAACATCTTGGAGAAACAAGCTTATGCCTTGGTTAAGGCCTTAAAATCTTTCATGACATATGTTTTGCAATCTCAAATCATTGCATTTGTACCTAATTCTGTTGTTAAATATGTGTTGACTCAAAGTGATAGTGAGGGTAGAAGTGGAAAATTCATAGGCAAGATTCAAGAGTATGATATGGACATCAAACCAACAAAATTAATAAAGGGGCATCAATTAGCAAAGATTCTAACAGAAGAAAATTTCCAAGCAATGGGGATTAATTTTCTAGCTAAAGTTTTTGAGTTAAAGTCAGTTGATGTAAAAGATAAAAAGGAGCTAGATAAAAAAATTTAGTATACATATCTCTGCTCTGAACGCTATAAAAAAATTGTTCATTAATTATCATTTCTTAGCTTCCCAAATTCCCTAGACAAAACAAAATACAAATCCCTAACATTGAAATCTCAAAAGTATGTGATAAAAAATGACTGATTGTATTGGAAAGATCATGTTGCTTTTTTATTGCTTTGTTTGACAGAGGGGTAAACAATTGAAATTTTCGATGAATATCACAGATGTCTTTGTGGAGGTCATTATAACTAGAAGGTAACAACACACAAAATATTGAAAGCTAGTTTTCATTGGCCTTCTTTATTTTCATATGTGTATAGGCTGGTTAGAAGTTGTGACAAGTTTCAATTTTTTGCTGAGAAGAAAAAATTGGCACCTCTACCACTGATTCTTGTATTTGTTTATTAACCTTTTAGACAGTGGGGATTAGATTCCATAGGAGAGATAAATCCAACTTCTAGTGGACAACATAAATGGATTTTAACAGACATTGATTATTTTACCAAATGGGTGGAATTTATTCCAACCAGAAATGAAACTGACTCAGTGGTGATCAAGTTCGTGGAAGACAATATTTTTACAAGAATTGGCTTCACGAATAAATTAGTCAAAGATAATTATCAAGTGT
The DNA here is from genome assembly GCA_034641835.2 of Pinus albicaulis. Classification (NCBI taxonomy): domain Eukaryota; kingdom Viridiplantae; phylum Streptophyta; class Pinopsida; order Pinales; family Pinaceae; genus Pinus; species Pinus albicaulis. The sequence continues at coordinate 1,684,512,071 of CM076584.1, forward strand.
TTAAATCTACAAAGTTAACTAATTTTTTCCAGAATTATAATGTAATTCTCTCTCATTCTACTACTTATTATCCTCAAGGAAATGGGTTGGTAGAGTCTTCAAAAAATTCTCTGGTAAGGATACTCAAGAAAAAAATTGTAGAAAATAAGAAGAATTGTGATTCTCAGCTGAAATTTTCCTTATGCAAAAACGTCGTAACTACCAAAATATATATGGTTAAGTCACATTTTTAATTATTATATGGAACAACAACTCTTTTTCCTAGCCATCTAGCTAAGCCAGTAGTTGAACTCATTTAATATGTTGAGGAGGAACCAAATGAGTTGACTCGAAGAATAAACCCTCTAGTGGAACTAAATGAAAATAGAGAATAGGTGATTGAAAATATAATCAGCTTATTTTTTAGAAAAGGGCTAAGGAGATAATGTTTCATCCTGGAGACTTAGTCTTAAGATGGGATGTGAGAAGAGAAGATAAAGGAAAGAATGGTAAATTTGATCCCCTATGGTTTGTACCTTTCAAAATAAAAGAAGTCGGAGCCAACAATACTTTCACTCTAGAAAATTTGGATGGAGAACTATTGCAACTTCCTATGAATGGACAATATTTGAAACATTATTTTAAACATTGAGCACTTTTACTTTTTCCACTTTAAATACCAGTTTGATTACTGTAAATACCCAGTGATATTTTCATTGTAATGTTTTAAGCTATGATATGACTCCATGGCTAAGGCGAAGGCACTAATCTTAGGTTCTTAGCGTTTGGTTCCAAGACACTACCCCCAGGTGGAGCCAAATGTTGTAGCTCATTTTCACTATGTCTAAAATGTGAAAAAATAAAAATGATTTATTCCAAAAAATAAATTCATTAAAAAAATCAAAGATTACTTAGGATGATATTTGTTTTCGAAAGATAATAGAGGTCGATTAATTCTCAAGTGAGATAGTGAAGAACTTAAATAATGTCATGATTGGTGGGCCCTGAAGGGAGTTCAAAGAATCAAAATTTTAAAGTTCAGGCACATTTTTTTGAGAAGTATCAATGGAGATTTCAAGCCTTCCCCATGAAAGAAACCCAACATCACAACCAACATAATGTTTATTGATGCGGGTGCCCCTGTAAATGAGTCAGGGCCAAACCGTTGACTTTCAATCAATGGCAAATATTTGATACATGATCAATCTTAGATGGTCCCGCTTACCACCATGGGTGCTCCTGTGAGTGGTAGGGGGATACCACTAAGGTTCGACAACAAGAGAGCATTATTGCACCTTATAACTGACACCTCACTACCATGTCATTCACATCCACCATGTCATCATTATCACATCATCTATGTCATCACCACCATGTCACTTCATACACATGTCACTTCCACATTTAATCATGTTTTTTCTCGCATATTTTCTCATTTTCCCATAAGACCATGTTTATTGCTCTCATAGTTCACATTGTATGTTAAAATCCTTCGTGCATCCGTGAGCATGTCCACATATGTTGGCTTATCAATTCATACTCCAATGTCAACCATCAACATCCAAGTAGTTATACACCGTGTTTTCCTACTCAGTTAATTAAAAATGTCGAAGAAAGTTTACATGTCAGGCTCTGCAACCCATATTACCCTCATGGACACAGAAAGGGACATTTTTAATCTCGTTTGTTCATTAAATCTGATGGAACTTTGCCAAAAAATTCTAGCATGCCAAATAGACTCCCTTCTATGCTTCGCAGTAGTAAAATCAAGCCTATTTTCTGCTATAATTCCTCAGACCTATGTTTACCCTAAATCTATTACTTGGTCGGTCTCTTCCTTGTGTCCCTAGAAATGTTTTGTAATGAATGCATTAGGAGAAAATATCTTCCAGGTCTCTCCCCTATTAATCCAGTAACCTCTTGATTTTCCATCCTCATAACATTATACATCATTTTCATAAGAAACCCTGTTTGCTAGTTTTCAATTTTTTTTTGGAAAAAATTATGCCCAATTGACATTTTATCTTATGCTAGAAGGACAAAATTTACCTATAGAACCAACCCAATTCCCCCTAGAAATATTTTTTGAATATGTCAGGCCAATTCTATAAGTAATTGCTATGGTTTTGGGAAGGGAAGATACCTATGTGGTTGACTATACTATTTTAGGGATGTTCAATTTAGTCATGCAACCTGAAACTATTCTTGATATTCCAACCTTCCGGGAGAGATTAATAAACTCTTAATTGTCAAATATGAAACTTACTCATTGTTTTAGATTTCCATCACTAGTTTATTTATTCCTTTATTTCCATGTGGAAATATCTATGCGTTTATGCCTAAACATAAGGGACACCCACATGAGAAAACAACCAGTAGTAAACTAGACAGATATTGTAAGAAATCTCCCTAATCACGATGGTTTTGCATATTTTACTACTTCTTTCATGTCAGTTGTCTATTTCATTATAAACAAAGCTATTCCACCATGCATCTTGCCAAAATCCCAATCCTTCTTACAAATTAGAAAAGATGTAAAAGTAGGATATTGGTTTCAGTTTGAAGATTATGTTCATATAAGAGTGTATAGAGTATATTTTTCTCCTTATAGGCTTCCTTCTTTTGTGCCAATGAGATTTTTTTCTTTGGAATTCATTAGAAAATTTTTGAATTTAGATCAATTTCATATTGTGCCAGCAGAGGAGGGACATTTATTGAAAATTCCCAAGACTATTAGGAATTTTATTGTTAATAATAGATAGGACATGGAAGAAGTTGAGAAAATTATTTAAGACATGCAATTTCAGCATGGTGATAAATGGCCTTATGATCCTCATCACATTATTTCAAAAAGAAGGGTAGAGAACTCCCATGCTCTTTATACACATGAGTCTAGACAAGAAACTAAAAAGTTGGCTAACGGTGGTAAATATAAAGCATAGAAGGGAATGGAGATTGAGACTCCATATCCTACATTAAAAGGCTTGACGAGGAATTGAAGAGATTATTGATTTGTATGGTGAAAACATTCACAGTTATAAAAATCCAAAATTTCATGAGAAAGAGGAGTTTGAGCCTTTTTTGGAAGTTACTTCACTACAACAGGTTTTAAATTGCAATTGGGAGAAGTGACATGCACACCTTATTCCCCTGTTCCTGAAGAGACTTCACAGAGTTTGTCTCAGATTTAAAGGATTTGTATGGCCAAATTGAAGAAAAGAATAAGAAAATTAAATAAAATTTGGTGTCCCAGCTTGAAGCTCAATCAATATTGAAGTATCACACCATATTGTTATCAAACATGGATATGGAAATAAATAAACTCAATTTTTATTTTTCTCATCCCTCATCTTTGATTGTTTCTTCATCAGTAGGTTTCAAAACTATAAATCTAATTGTGTATGTAAGGGAGATTTCATTTCCTGAAAAAATAATTTGCATGGGCAAACTGGAGAATCGATCTATAGTTATTTGAGCAGAGAACCCCTAGTAGCAAATAAAATAAAATCCTTATTCGGGAAATTCATAAACCAATTGAAGTTACAAAAGGAAAATTCCATAGCTTGTTTACTAAAAATGAAGAATTGAAAAAATTATTTGTCAATATTGGTGTTAATAATGAAGATAGGTCTATTGTACAGAAGCTTTTGTAGGGGGGAGAATCATAAATCCAAGTGCTAAGAAAGAAGTTAAAATTTCCTGCTGTAGAACATATCATGGCCCCAAAGGTAGCCCAAGTGGAAAAGGAAAAGGATATTTAACCAAAGAATTGGTGGAGAGAAACAATGAAGTGGTTGCCTTGAAAGAAATGAATACTAGCTTGCAACAAAAGTTGGATACTCATGTTTGCACCATTCTAGTACAAACAGATTCAAAGGATCCACTTGATAAATTGACCAGCTTTATGAATTGAAAATTTAAAAGGATGAAATGAAGAAAGTGTGAAAGAACATATATGATACAAAGGAAATTTTAAAGGTTAAAGAAAGGAAACTCACTATGTAAAAAGAGAGTGCATCACAATATTAGAAGGATTATCAGATAGCCTGCAATGAGATCAAGGACTTGAAGGAAAAAGTAAACGGAAATATATCAGTCATAAATGCCAGGGAGATAATATGGAATGATCTCATTCAACAAGTAAAAGCTATATAGGATTATATGTTGATAATAGTAGAAGAGAAGATCATTGTCAGGTACATGGAAAGCATCATTGATGCTCATAAAGAGAAAAACCAACAACGTGCCCAACTAGAAAAGAGAATGATTGATTTTTTAATTCCAAATAATATTAGGAATTAATAAATATGCAAGTTGAATATAGAACAAAGATGGTGCTATAAATCAATAAAATGGTGCAGAAAAACTTGTACAGGAAAACAAAAGAACCCAAGCTTAGTGAGATCAAAGATTCTATCCTGAAATTTAATAGAGATTTTGGTAAAAGGATGAGGGTAGAATTTCCCTCATGTTGGGATCAACAGAGAAGTTTTCTTCCATGGGAGACTTATGAGACTTTTTTGGTAGACGCAAAGAGTAAGAAAGGTTATTTTGATGAGAAGACAACAATTCTTAAAGGCTCGACTATTGTCAACTACCTGCACAGAGATTTTCAATTGTTACGGTTAATTAAAACCCTTTTACAAAGAATTCATATTATAGTTAGATCAATAATTTGTAATATTCTTAAATTAGCATACAGCTAATTGGAATATTAATTTTTATTTTTGCTTCTTGGTTTGATGAATAAGATGGTATGGAGACCCATAAATATCTTTTATAGGAATAAAATCATTGCTAATGTGATTGTAGATCATCTTAGTAGCTTGATTAAGCACCCTTGTGTGTGAAAAGGGGCTGGAGCATGTAGACTGGGTCAACTTTGACCAAATCAACAACGATGGTATGGAAGGAGTGGCATTCATTGTGGGACAGTGTAGTTTTGGAGGGAGACTCCATGCATGGAATTAGTGAATTTAATGAGTGGGGCCCAAGGTGAGGAAGCTCACCAAGCATATAAGGAAGGGGATGGAAGCCATAGAAGGTATGTTTTGATTATTATTTTGTCTATGGTCTGAATGACTATTTTCTCTCTTCAATTGTTTAGCTAAGATTGCAGTGTTGTTTATCACAAGGGCATTCCCGAGAGGGAATCCCACCTCCAACCTCGGTGGACTTCGATTTCCCACTCAGGAGGAGTATTTGCACTATATTTCCACATTCTGACATCACGCCAAGCTCCATCGTTCTTCTATAGCGCAATTTCTGCAGACGTTTGTGCTATGTTGCAGGGTGCAACAGTGGAGAGTTGATTTGGGTAATTTTTGAGCTATATTTCAGTGGAGGAATATTTCCTTCTATTGGGAAGCTAGTAAAGAAGGTCCTTGAGCCTTATTGCAGCATTTGGCACCAGGCCACATTATTATTAGCCCCTACAATGTAGTTTTAGCCTTGGACTGTGTTATTTTAGGGAGGAGTTGCAGGGGTGGTTTTAGTACACCATTTGGGGAGATGGTTTCCAGTGAAGGGATCAACCTTTCATCTGGAGAGTCTATTGGGAGGAGGCTTCATTCTGTGCTACATCAGATCAGCCACATCTTTCTAGTTTTCTATTTGCAGTGAATCTTCAACACTAGGGCTTTGGTTCACCTTTTGTATATTGGTGTATTTTATGGAAACCCTCTTGGGTTCTTTTGAGAGGTTGTTATAGAGCCTTGATCTTTATGTATAACATATTTTGAGGCATGTATCAACCATTTATATTATTTTATATTCGTATGTTGTAGTTCTGCTCTTTATGACTGCGTTGTAGAAGCTTTCCGACATTCTATATAGTAGCAACACCTCATTTATGAGAGGGTTTATTCATTTGAGGCTTGTTGGTTCCTATTGTATGATTTGTGCCCCATTATTTTGTACTATTTTGATGATGTTATGATTAATGAAAAGGCTCCATATTGGTCTCTCATGTTTATGCATTGATCTTCACTGCTACTTTCCATTATTGTGTTCATATATTGTTGCTTTCCATGTTTGGGAATATTACAATGGTATCAGAGCATAATCTTGGCTCAGCCTGTGGATCTCATCCATTATGCTATCAAGAGAATAAGAAGAAGGAGAAAGAGATCAGAATGATGGAAGGAATGAGTTGTATCTCATCTCTTTTCAGATCTATGAGGGAACTCACCAAGGAGGTCAAGCAAAGAAGAATGGAGAAAATTATTGAAACCACAATAGGGTTTCAAGTTGAGGAAGTTCCATGCACTTCCTATCAGTAGAAGAAAGAACTGGTATTGCATAGAGCTCCAAAGAAATATACTATGCCCTTTTATTTTGAAGAAAAATATAAAAGGCATCGAGATGGAGGAATATTAGATCATGAGATCCTAAGTGATTATCTTGCAGAATATCCTAAGTGAGTATCTTGCAGAATACAAATCACAATCAACAGTTTTCAAGGAGAATCTAACTCTCCCATAGTTTATTCAGATCAAAGAAGAAAGGATACCTTGCAACTATAGAAGGAGGAAGAACAATAGATTTCTATTGTCTACATTTGATGGGTCATACACATGCGCAGCAAGGGCTTGGGGAATGAAGCTATATGCTTTCTTCCTGCTACATTCAGTAGTAGAAGGAGAATTTGTTGAGATTGCAGCACTACACCTTGAGGGTGAAGCAAACATTTGGTGGTTCAGCCATTTGAGTCATGCAAGAGTGACTGCATATGCATATTTTACTCAAAGTTTGATCAAGAATTTTGATATGAATAAATAGGAGGAGCCAAGGGAAGATGTCCATATTATTATTCCGGAGGAAGAGTAGCTTCCACCACCACTTGTTGCAGGAATACTTGCATCAGGAGGAGGAACACTTGCATCATTGCAAGGTGGTCTTGATCTCTTGACACTTGGAGTCCCATGCATTATTCAAGAGATGCATGAGGAGGAGGAGACTTATACTAGCACTGGTGCAGCCATATAGGAGAAGCCATCATCACTAGTAGTTGGGGAAGTCATCACACCGGTGGGAGGAACCCTTATAGTAGTACAAGATCTTCCCAAGCTAAAACAAGGTATGCACATGTTTCCACTTTCTATTATTTCAGCACATCTTATGGAAGGTTTTGGGGACATGCCATTGCATGACCTAAGGTCAAAACACACTATTGAGTTAGAGCAGCAGACTATCACCACGTAGAGGACCCTTGACAGGATCAAGGAGGAGATTTAAATTCATCCTAGTATGTAATTTTTGAGTTGCACACAACTCTCGAGGTTGGAGTGTATATTCTTGGAGGATAGGATGAGTATTTGCCTAAACAATACAATGCAGAACTATATGTTCAACATTTAGCATTATCATGAGACAGAAGGTGCATCATCATGGATATCAACAACGTTGTAATTAAGAAGCAGTGATGAGTTGGGGGCCCAACCATTATTGGAGCATTCCAATGACCATTCTACATGTGTAGTAGGGGATAGTGAGATGGTTGATGAGAGACATCTTATCTCCCATTACTATGATGGATATTTCTTGATGAGCACTTCACAACTCAATGAGAAGACTTTGCATTCAGCATATTTGGATCCTTATGGGTTCAACATGGTCATTGATGAGTGATATTCATATGGAGATCTCCAAGAGGCTTCACTTCAACATCCCATGAAGTGTAGAGATAGTGATTTGGGTTGGGAGGATGGTATTCTCCATTGGAGGAATACCCATTTGGAGCATGATAGTAGACACTTTCCATTGGTTGGATGGGTGATGATGATGACCAAGAGGCTGGAGAGCCACTTGCAGATCTATGACACAGGGCGTAGGAGGCAAGGTTGCTTTGGCTACTCTTGAAAGAGTTTGGTCAGCATGTGACATATCCTACTTGAAAGGGTATGTGGTTGGTTGGGACTTGGAATGAAACTTGCATTATATGGCAGTAAGGATTTTGGTTGCAGTTGGGTGATGTGACATTTTTCACGTCAATCATCATGTTTTCACTCTATGGTCTATATGATGTAGATGTGAGGAGGAAACAAGAGCTATTGTTTCTCTTGCTACTCTTGGGAGAGTATGGGCTGATTTTCTCCCATACTTTTCACTATGATTCAGAAGTGGTGGATGGAGACATCTACCAATAGGATATGATCTTCTTAACTTGGACCTCCAAGCACAAGAAGAAGGATTGGCATGCAACACATGGGGATTTTCTCTCTAGTCACACTGATTTCATGAGGACATAATGTACTATCATAGATAGATTCACTTGGGAAGGAATCAAAGAGGATATGCACCATCACATGAGGAGATGCATGGATTATTTGGAGGAGGTACATAACTCTTTGATAGATTTAACATAGCCACTTCCTTCCTCATTAGGGATGACAAGAGGTTCATCTATGAGCCACTTCACCAACTTGTTCAAGGTACATGGTAAGGATTGTGTTTATGTGCATCATGATTCACTTACTATGTGCTTGTATTTCTTCACCCTCCATGTACAGGTCATTGATCCGAGATGGGGCATTCTTTCTTATAGACGTCATGATCCATTTGGGGAAATGAGAAGTGATGGTGATGGATAATCCCTAGGAAATGTTGGGGAGATGATATCTTTTTCAAAGTTTTCTCAATGTGCACCTCACATCATACAGCTTCTCCAAGCATGTGAGAGGATTGGGGCAGCAAGCAAGTGGTTGGGAAACCACTCATCATATCCTATTCTGAGTAAGTTAGGAGTAAAACTACGCTGGTTGCACTTGAGGGATCATTATCCTTCTCCAGTTTTATATATGGAAGCCAATATAACTCTAATTATGATCCCATATATTCATGATGCCCTTATCATTATTGTGGGCATGGTTGGAGAGATGACACATGGATTGGATGTTATTATTATAAATGATGTTCTCCACATTACTTATGTTTCATATTTCAGGGAGAGCATTGGACCATCCAAGATTGCTACATTGGATCTCTTGTTTCCTTATGGGATGAGCCATTTGGCTAACTTGAGCACTTGGAAGGTGCCTCTCATGATCAGATGGGAGGATTTTTTCTATGAATTACCATTCTGGAGGGTGATTCATTTTGTATGGATGATATCTTGGAGATTGGAGCTCCACATGGGAATGAAGGTTCCCCACATTTTTCAGTTCTACCCTTGCAGTTTCTTGGGGACAAGCAACATTTGGGAGGGAAGGATTGTAATATTCCTAAATTAGCATACAACTAATTGGAATATTAATTTTTGTTTTTTCTTCTTAGTTTGATTAATAAGAGGGTATGGAGACCCATAAATCTCCTTAGTAGGAATAAAATCACTGCTAATGTGAATGGAGATCATCTTAGTAGCTTGATTAAGCACCCTTGTGTGTGAAAAGTGTATAAATTATATGCACTAAGCATGCATATGTCCTAGATCCACGTGATCTCACACTATTTAACTTTATGCAAGATACTGAATCTATTTCACTTGTTAATATTTTGCGGAAAAATTAATTGCACACACATGTGAAGCATAAAAAAAGATATTCAATCGCACATAACACAGTTTTTAACCGGGAAAGCCTGAAGCTAAAAACCCCAACTATATATTATGTAACATGGATATCATATGAAAATCTCATACAAGCATACAAAGATTATCACAAGCTCTCAGTACAGTACAATCGTCATACACTAATCAGGACCAATCTTGCAAATCCATGCATCGATCTCTGCCTCCTGCTAGCCTGCCTCCACTACGTAATCTCTGCTGAAGAATAGCTCTGAATGAATTCGAATTACTCCATCCTTGACTGCGCAATCCTCATTGGCATCTCCACTGAGTGTGTGATGCAATCAATGCATCACTATAGTCACAACAGATAGCCTATCTTTCCCTTTCACCTATCTCTCCACTGGTCTCCACTGAAACTACCATGCACTGTAGTTAACTGTTGTATTGTTCAGTTGATTAATAAGTTATTATTTGTGAATTAATTAACTAATTAATTCACTCCACTCCCACTAGTGTATCAATCAGTTAGACTAGATACAACTAGCTCAACTGAGTCTAACTGAGTTAAACTGAATACAACTCCATAACTACTTCTTCCAACTATGTCATAACTCTACCACTTGAGTTCTAACTGAGTCCTCCATGCATTAGCTCCAGTAAACCCTTTGGAATAGCATAATTCCTTCTGTAAGCTGTTGTGCCACATCTGTGCACTGAACTGAAGTGCTCCAAGAGAATAAGTTACTGTTTAGAGTCTGATTATTATTAAGAGCTAATAATAATTGGCATGCATCTATTTTTAGATTGACGATCTATAAATAGACTTCGCCCAATATTCTAAAAATAGAATTTCATCTATTTTTCCAAATTGATCAACCATCCACAAATAGCATCTTGAAACTTCTGAAATATGATCATTATGTCTAAAAATAGACATAGTCTAAAAATAGACTTGCGCCAAAAATAGCCTGCGGGCCCACTTAGTGAAGGTGACTCTTTTCACTAAGCTCATCATCTTTTTGAATCTCAACACTCCCTCTCAAAAATATAGGGATTATCCTTCACCCTGATCTTGTCTCTATGGTATTCGAATTTGCTCCTGGTGAGTGCCTTCGTCCGAATATCTGCATCTTGATCCTCCTTAGGAATGTACTGAAGCAACATGATCTTCCACTGCACACAATCTCTGATATGATGATACCGGATATCAATATGTTTAGATCTATCATGAAACACAGGATTAACTGAGAGTTTAATGCAACTCTGATTATCATAATGAATCACCGTGGGATCTAAACGTGAACTGAAAAAACCAACTAGAATCTTCCTCATCCAGATAGCCTCATATGTAGCTAAACTTGTTTCTATGTATTATGCTTCCGCTGAACTGAGTGCCACAGATATTTGTTTCCTGCTGTACCAAGGAACTGCTGTAGATTCGATACTAAAAAATCCCTCCTGATGTGCTCTTTCTGTCTGTTGGGCCTCCTACCCAATCTGCATCCATGAAGCCATGCAACTTCACCTCATCCATCTATCTGTACCATAAACCATACTCAGATGTGCCCCTGAGATATCTCAAAACATGCTTGCCTACCTTCCAAAAGATCTTGGTAGGCTTAACCATCGCTTGTGAAAGCTGGTTCACCGCATAGCATACGTCCGGTCTTGTATTGACTAAATACATGAGCAAGCCCACCAAATGTCAATAAACAGTGGCATCCACTACCTTTTCCAATGTAGAATCCTCTTTCTTCCAATTTCCTCGAAGAGGAGTGTCGATAGGCTTGCAGCCTTGCATGTGAAACTTCTCCAGTATCTCCCGAGCATACTTGCCTTGAGACACAAACAGTTCGCCTTCCCACTGCCATATTTCCAATCCAAGGAAATAATGAAGGAGGCCCAAATCCTTCATCTCAAACTCCTTTGCAAGATCTTCCTTGCATGAGTGTATCAACTGCTCATCACCTATTAGTATTAAATCATCAACATAAAGTACAATGATTAAAAGCTTACCCTCCACCACAATCTGGTATAGGTTTGCATCCGCCTCACTCTTGGTGAAGCCAAGTCAGTGAAATAGCTGTCGATCCGAGTGTACCAAGCACGGGATGCTTGTTTCAGCCCATACAGCGCTCTTTTGAGCCTACACACATGCGACTCGCTGCTAAATATCTCAAATCCTTCAGGCTGCTCAATGTACACCTCTTCCTCAATGATCCCATTAAGGAACATAGTCTTCACATCCATCTGATGAATGTGCCAACCCATCTGCGCTGAGAGAGCAAGGATGGTCCGTATGGAAGAATACCGTGTGACAGGTGCAAAGGTTTCTTCATATTCAATCCCCTCAATCTATGAGAAGCCCTAGGCAACAAATCTTGCCTTATACTTCTCGACGCTCCCATCAGCAGCTTGCTTTACCTTGTAGATCCATCTTGATCCTACAACTGATTTTCCCACCAGCCTTGGAACAATCTCCCAAGCACTGTTTCTGACAATGGAGTCATACTCCTCCACCATGGCATCTACCCATGTGGGCTCCTGTACTACTTCTTCGAAAGAAGATGGATCTGTCATGATACACTTGCTCATAAGAGCCATGTATCCAGTATATTGGTCAGGTGACTGTCTCTGTCTGCGCTGTGATGTAGGGACTCCTACATTCTGTGCCGCATCAAGCTTCAGTCTCTCAACTTATGTGGTATGATTTCTGCCTTGTCTGATGTTTGGTTTTGCATGAGTGGAATTCTCCAGTCCATGAATCTCCTCCTATGGTTGATCCACATCCAGAGGCTCATCTTTGGGAACAAGAAGTTCCTCTTCCGCATGCAAGTGTAGCTCCCTCTCAAGCGACAACGTCATGGCTTTCACCTCATTGAATTTATATCCCGTCACACAACAGTCACCCGAATGTCTGGAAAATACACACGATAGTTATGGGGTGTTTCTGTGTACCCCACAAATATCCCAACTTCTGCAGTCAGCTCCAGCTTATTCCTGGCGTCGTTCGTCACATGAATGTAAACAGGTGAGCCAAAAATCTTCAAATGAGAAATATCAGGCTTCTTACCAGTAAAAACTTCTTCAGGTGTACTCATGCCAAGTACTCTATGAGGAAAATGGTTTTGCACATAAACCGCAGTGCTGCATGCTTTCTCCCACAACTACATCGGTAGGCCCTGGTCATGCAGCATCGCTCGTGCAGCACCCACGATCGTTCTATTCTTTCTCTCCGCGACCCCATTCTGCTATGGGTTATGAGGTGCTATGAGTTCTCTTTGAATTCCTTCTTTGCTACAGAAGTCTTTGAATTCTCCTGAGATGTATTCACCACCATTATCGCTCCGTAGAGCTTTCACTTGCTTCCTCGAATCCTTCTCCACCAATGCCTTGAACTCACAGAACTTTGAGAATGTTTCACTCTTCTTCTACATGAAGAAGATACAACATCTACGAGAATAATAATAATAAAATATCACATAATACCTGTGTTTTGTTCTTGAAGCAACCGAGAATGGTCCACACACGTCTGTGTGAATTCTCTCCAGGATCACCGAAGCACGGTTCTCCTTCTCATGAAAGGTGATCTTCACAAACTTACCCATTGTACATCCTTTGCACTAATCTGACTGCGCAAGAGTACCCTTGGAAAGTCTAGTAGAAATTTGCTGCAAAATATTCAAAGCGCCATGGTGAAGATGGCCCAATCTCCTGTTCCATAATTCACCCTCATCCCGGCTCACCATTTCTTCTGCTTTGCCCACCATTGCAGCACAGCCATCTACCTCCAGCTTGTAGAGATTCTTATTTTTAACCCCTATATTCTTGGTTTGACCCATTGTTTTATGTCAAAGGAAGGCTTTTCCCTCACTGAAAACAACATCATAACCCTTGTCTTCCAGCATTGCGACTGAGACCAAGTTCTTCTTCAGACCTGGAACATGCATGACATTCTTCAACAATAATGGATTACCGGACTCCCTCTCAAAGGTAATGGTCGCAATGCCAGTCACACTGTACTGACCATTGTCACCCATCTCTATATGCATCTCGAGGTCCTTCTCCTCCAAGTCACTAAACAACTATTTGTCTCCCATCATATGGAAAGACGCACCACTGTCAAGATACCACACCGATCCCATGTAGCTTGAAACCAAGCATGTGATCAAGGAAAAATCCAGCTCAAATTGTGAGGCTAAGGCCTCTCTAGCTGCAGATCCAGTAGCCCACTTATTCTTCTTCTTCTATGGACAGTTAGTGGTGAAATTTCCATGCTCATGACAGTGAAAACACTTCACTTTGGACAAATCCTGCTTCTTGCCTTTAGCACCGGATTTTGAAGGATTTTTATTCCCCTTCCCTTTCCTTGCTTTGGCATCCAAAGCGCAATTCTCTTCATCTTCATTCTTTGATGAAGATCCATCCCTAGTACCCTGCCTTATCTCCTCATGCATAAGATCTGAACAAAGTCGCTCCCATCCTAGAAGTTTCTCCTGTCCATTGACAGAGTCTTCGTAGCTATGCCAACTCTTTGGAAGCCCAAGGAGAGAAAAGCTCACCAAGTCTTCTTCATCAACAGTAACCCCCACACTTCCCATCTCATCCTTGCAGTGGACAAACTTCATGAGGTATTTTGGAATACTGTCGCCTTTCTCCATTTTTATTTTTCTGAGCTTGTCTTTAAGCGTCAAATTCCTATGGTCACTTCTGCTTTGGAACAAGTCTGTTAAAGCCTTCAAAATTAAGAATGGAGTGGCTTTCCCGTGAAGGCTGGACACAATATGGTCCTTCACACCTTCCAACAAAATCCTCCTCATCTTTGCATTCTTCTTTTGTCATGCATCAAGTAATGCAGCATCGCTAGATCCCGGCTTAGGAACATCGCTATCGATGAAATCCTTCAGCCCATTATCCTCCAGCACTGCCTCCATCCTGTCCTTCCAGGCCATTTAATTTGAGCTCCCATCAAGGGCATACTCCAATCTCAACCCGTTGAAAGAAATTTCAATGTATACTCGATTTCTGCACCAAGAATATTCTGTAGCAAATTCGAATTGTCCACCAGCACAAACTCACTTCACAATTGCAATCTTCAATCAACAATGCTCTGATACCATGTAGAAATTATATGCACTAAGCATGCATATGTCCTAGATCCACCTGATCTCACACTATTTAAATTTATGCAAGATACTGAATCTATTCCACTTGTTAATCTTTTGAGGAAAAATTAATTGCACACACATGTGAAGCATAAACAAAAATATTCAATTGCACATAACACAGTTTTTAACCGGGAAAGCCTGAAGCTGAAAACCCCAACTATATATTATGTAAAATGGAGATCATATTACAATCTCATACAAGCATACAAAGCTTATCACAAGCTCTCAGTACAGTACAATCATCATACACTAATCAGGACCAATCTTGCAAATCCATGCATCGATCTCTGCCTCCTGCTAGCCTGCCTCCACTGCACAATCTCTGCTGAAGAATAGCTCTGAATGAATTCGAATTACTCCATCCTTGAATGTGCAATCCTCATTGGCATCTCCACTGAGTGTGTGATGCAATCAATGCATCACTATAGTCACAACAGATAGTCTATCTTGCCCTTTCACTTATCTCTCCACTAGTCTCCACTGAAATTGCCATGCACTGTAGTTAATTGCTATATTGTTCAGTTGATTAATGATTTATTATTTGTAAATTAATTAACTAATTAATTCACTCCACTCTCAATTGTGTATCAATTAGTTAGACTAGATACAACTAGCTCAACTGAGTCTAACAGAGTTAAACTGAATACAACTCCATAACTACTTCTTCCAACTCTGTCATAACTCTGCCACTTGAGTTCTAACTGAGTCCTCCATGCATTAGCTCCAGTAAACCCTTAGGAATAGCATAATTCCTTCTGTTAGCTTTTGTGCCACATCTGTGCACTGAACTGAAGTGATCCAAGAGAATAAGTTGATTTTTAGAGTCTGATTATTATTAAGAGCTAATAATAATCGACATGCATCTATTTTTAGATTGACGATCTATAAATAGAATTTTCCCAATATTCTAAAAATATAATTTCATCAGTTTTTCCAACTTGATCAACCATCCACAAATAGCATCCTGCACCTTCTGAAATATGATCATCATGTCTAAAAATAGACATAGTCTAAAAATAGACTTGCGCCAAAAATAGCCTGCGGGCCCACTTAGTGAAGGCGACTCTTTTCACTAAGCTCATCATCTTGTTGAATCTCAACAAAAAGGGGATGGAGCATGTATACTGGGTCAACTTTGACCAAATCAATAGCACTGGTATGGAAGGAGTGGCATTCATTGTGGGACAACGCAGTTTTGGAGGGAGACTCCACGAATGGAAGTAGTGGCTTTAATGGGTGGGGCCCAAGGTGAGGAAGCTCACCAATCATATATGAAAGGGGATGGTAGCCATAGAAGGTATGTTTTGATTATTATTTTTTCTATGGTCTGAATGAATATTTTCTCTCTTCAGTTATTTAGCTATGATTGCAGTGTTGTTTAGCACAAGGGTGTTCCTGAGAGGGAATCCCACCTCCATCCTCGGGGGAATTCGAGTGCCCACTCAGGAGGAGTATTTGCACTATATTTCCACATTCTAGCATCAGGACAAACTCCATCTTTCTTCTACATTGTAGTTTCTGCAGAGGGTTGTGCTATGTTGCAGGGTGTAGTAGCGGAGAGTTGATTTGGGTGATTTGTAAGCTATATTTCAGTGGAGGAAGGTTTCCTTCCATTGGGAGGCTAGTAAAGAAGGCCCTTGAGCCTTATTGCGGAATTTGGCACCAGGCCACATTATTATTAGCCCCTATAGTGCAGTTTCAGTCTTGGACTGCGTTATTTTAGGGAGGAGTTGCAGGGGTGGTTTCAGTACACCATTTGGGGAGATGGTTTTCCAATGAAGGGATCAACCTTTCATCTGGAGAGTCTATTGGGAGGAAGCTTCGTTTTATGCTACATCAGATCAGCCACATCTTTCCAACTGGTTATTTGCAGTGAATCTTCAGCCCTAGGGATTTGGTTCACCTTTTGTATATTGGTGTATTTTCTGGAAACCCTCTTGGGTTCTTTTGGGAGGTTGTTATAGAGCCTTGATCTTTATGTATAACATATTTTGAGGCTTGTATCAACCATTTCTCTTATTGTATGTTCATATGTTGTAGCTGTGCTCTTTATGACTGCGTTGTAGTAGCTTTCCGGCATTCTATATAGTAGCAGCGCCTCATTTATGAGAGGGTTTATTCATTGAAGGCTTGTTCGTTCCTATTGTATGATTTGTGCCCCATTATTTTGTACTATTTTGCTGCTGTTATGATTAATGGAAAGGCTCCATATTGGTCTTTCATGTTTATGCATTGATCTTCACTGCTAATTTCCATTAATATGTTCATATATTGTTTCTTTCCCTATTTGGGAATATTACATAATTTTAGAATGGCTCATACAATGTTTTTCAAGTGTCCAAGTTTAGACATGACAGTATGAAGAAAATGCAGAGCATAGATGTCTCCAATAACAGTATAAGTTATACCTTCTACAAGCGAGCCTACATAGGAATCACAAGTCATCTAGTGAAAAATGGCCACCTGTTTTATTTTATGAAATATGTGAGATATTGTATTTGTAATATTGACACTATTTTGTGGTTAATTTTATAAAAATTCTAAGTCCTCAAAAGGACCGAATAGAGCTTAAAGTAGTTTTTTAAGGTAGTTTATCAATTTTGTGAGAGTTAACAGTTTTTATAATTGACTCCATTGTAATGTAACTACAAATGAGACCTTGGAGAACCATTTGGGGTTCCAAAATTTTGACTTCAGAAGAAAAAAAATTATGTGTAATTTTATATTTTTTCGTGGAGATTAAATAAAGTTTTTCAAGGTGATTCCAAGCATTAAGTTTGAATCTGATATGTGTTCCTATTCATTGTAAGTCATTTATCGTTCTTTCTTCACTAGAAAAGAGTAATGAAGTTACTGGTTGTTTTTACAATACATATTTATTGAACTCACAGTACCTGGAATCTTTAAATTAAATAACCTTATTATGTGCTCCTCTTTTCTATAAGTTCATTTCTCTGTCTTTCATATTTTTTACTAAGGTTTGAGGAAAAAGATTATGCAATAAGTAGCCTTTTGCTCTAGAATTTTATTATTTCTTCCCATCACCTTGCTACAAATTTGAATCATTTTCATTGTTAGTGAGTTCACCTTGAAAAATGTTCTTATCCTAAGAATTTTTCCTTAACATTACCTGGGAAACACTCTTTTGAAATATCATAATGGGATAGAAAATAAATTTTACTATATTTTTGTATGGATGTCCTAGGCACTGAACTCTACTCGGTGAGGGGTTGTCTCTAGGGTTACAACACACAAAACCACCTGCACAACATGTACACAACATCACATGTACACAAAATCACTTGCATGACATGTACACAACACCACATGTACATAGCACCACCTACAGAATGTGTACACAATATCACATGTACATAGCACCACCTGCACAACGTGTACAAAAAAGCACATGTACACAACACGACTTTCACATTGTGTACATGACACCACGCACACAAAACACCACATGTACAACATGTATACAACACCGCATGCACACAATGCCTCAGGTACAACATGTACGTAGCACCACATGTGCACAAGACCACATGTACAACATGTAATCGACACCATATATAAACAACACCATATGCACAATATGTACACTGCAGCACATGTACACAACATTGCATATAGAACATGTACACAACACCATCTGTACATATCACTGCATACACTACATGTACATATCACCATTTGTACCAAGTACTGCATATTCAACATGCGCACACCACCATATATACACAGTACCACATATGAAACATGCACACAATTTCATATGTACAAAGTACCACATATGCAACAGGAAGACAACATCATATGTACACAATAACACATATGCAACTTGCACATGACACTATATATGCAACATGCACACATCACAAAATGTACAACATGTACACAGTACCACATGTGCGCAACACCACAGGTACAACATGTACAACACATACATAAAAGTAGTACTGCACACCTAGAGACTACACTGTTTCTACCAAGAAACCTTGCTTCTAGTGTCTTTCCACTATACATGATTATCCCAACATGTCACAGATCACACTGCTTTCATCCCAATGTTGTATCTTTTAGAATTACCTGTCATAGCATAAACATAGACACAGTAAAATCACATAATATTAAATCATATCCACATGATACTGACCTCATAGATCTGTTAAGGCTACTCTACCACTTGATTCCTCATTTCATTAACCCACATAATAAACCGTTCCTCCATAAGAATGATCCTTGACAACCTAGTCATACAATGACATACATACATACACACACATATATATATAAATTAACATAAAACAATCATGGTCCCGTCAGAAAATGACATACATATATGCATATATACATATATATTAGGCATTGTCATAATCATGATCACAACATAATTACCATATATCATAAGGTCAAGGTTAAGACAACTCTCTTTATCCATGAATAAGATGCACAACATTGATAACAATAGTTCCCAACATAGTCAAGGAATATGACACCTCAGATCCATTTACTTCATCTTTCTTATTACTTTTATCATGACGATCCTTCCACCATCCATTTACCCGAATGGACTCAGTCAGTCCTACCAACTTTCATATTCTTTCCTCCAATTTCCCTTATACATGCATCAGTTTGGATTCAAGTCTTACATTACCTGTTGACTTTCATTCAACCCATCCTGAGCTCCATTTACCTATTCCTTCCCAACCAATTCCCAAGGCCCTCAAATCATAAAAGGAAAGAACAATAATCAAACAAGAAGAAAACCATGAAAAATCAATAACAATATGACACCATAAACAAAGTAGCATAATCTTGCACCAGATATAAAAAAATTGCAAATCAAGCGTAGGAAAATCTCAAATCATCGAAAGAAAAAAACTAGCAACAAAGCACCATGACTCAATCCCCATGGGTTCCCAATGCTTCAAAGGGAAATTTCAACCTGAGCCTTCTTCAAGATTTCATGGCAGTTTATTTTCCAAGCAATTTTTTGCATCATACTGTGATAAAAACATAATTGTCAATGCATAAATAAATATAAAAATACTTTGATTACCTTACCTTTTTGTGCTAACACGTTGACTTGTAACTGAACACGTACATGCCACCTCTCAAGTGACTCCAATTCTCTTGATGAATCCATCCATAGCTCGAAACCACTGTTATTAGGGAAAATTGTAAGGATGGAAATTTATCTTAAATTGTAGAAACCTTGGCGAATCTCACTTATCCTTAATATGCAATATGTAAAAAATTTAGCAATAATTTTGTAAAAATATTTAAATTTCTAATAATTTTGTATAGTCTCTATATAAAACTTTGGTGATTCTTAAGGTAAAATAATTTTATACCATAAAATTTGGGCGAACCATTTTTAGAAAAAGATGGAAATTAACGAATATTGTTTTTGGAGAAAGCACAGAAAATTAGCCCACATGCGAATATTAGCCCCTAAAATTTTCTCATTGTCAAATACACGTACATGAATAAAGAACATATCCACATAATGTGAGATTATATTAGGGTTAAGAAGACTTCCTGTATTCATGCAAAGCACTCCTTCATTTGGAATTATGGTCTCAAAACATAGCCAAAGGAATTCTCATCCAATTCTTTTCTTTTACATTTTTCCTTGTTGCAATTGAGTCTTATTAAACAATCTAAACTTTGAAATGAGAACGGAAATGAGTACCTGTTTTTTTTAGGTAGCAAAAAATGGTTCGATTTTGAAAATTGCTGATTCAGAATACTCTTAATTTTTTTTGGCATGTTTTTTACACATTAAATTTTCTTATGTACCAAGTTTAGACATTATTTTCAAAATGTTAGTGTTTTTATGTTGTTTTTGAAAAGTGTTGATGCCAGCATCACCCTTTTTTTAGAAGACTTATTTTTTACTTAATTTTTTCTAATCAATGAAATGCTAATAATTATTTTCCAAATTTAACAATTTTTGAGGTACTCGACTTCTTCTTCTTCACTTACATATTTTGTTTAAGTGTTTTTCAAGTATTTGTTTTTTTGTTTTTCTTTTTATTTTATTTTTTTGTAGTGAGATATTTGATTTTTGCAGTGTAAAAAAAAGGTCAAAAATTTAAAGTGTCAATCTTCTATCTAATTATATTTTGTTAAATAATATTTCATTGCACATGAAATAATTTCCACTAAAAAAGGAAGAATTTTTAATAATTTACATGAAAAAAATACATTTTGAATATAGAGATAACTGAAAATATACACATTTTGCGTCTTTTTGCTAAAACTGACATGTCAAATAAACCATTTTTATAGGAAAAATTAACAAAAAAAGTATAAGAATTAGCAATTTTTGTGAATTTTATGTGAAAAGTTAATAATAATAACATTTTTTTTCAAAATTTACATGTTTCACATAAAAATAAAGTGAAAATCACATTATACAAATATTAAACATATAATAACAACAATTGAATATTTATTTCTTCTCATAAAATGTCAGATTAAAACAATTACAAGTATAACTTATGAATAGTTACAAAAAATGAGCTTCCTTTGGAAGCTTAACTTAATATTTAATCAATAATATCATGTAACCCAAAATCTTCATCTTCAAGAGTATCAGTATTGTCCTCTTCCACAATATTTTCATCATTGGCTTTAGTTTCATCATTTTCCTCTTTTGATGGATCTTTGATGTCTGCGAACGTCCCAAAGTATGTTTTTCCAATCATTCCATCTAATGGTGGTTGAGGGTCTTTTGTTTTTTTTTTCCACACGAGATTCATTAAAATCCCCTTTTCTCAAACCAACTTCTTGCATTTAAACTAGAAGCAATTGAAGAGCATTGATTCTTTGATGAATAAATTTGCATTGTACTGGGTATTTTTCAATGGAAATGCAATTTCTTCCTTTTTGTAAACAACATGCTAGTGTTGTACCTAATCATCATGTACAAAATTTAAAAAAAAAATAGTAAATTAGTATAAACACAAAAAATGTAAAAAATAAAATAGTGAAATTCATTCTTATAGAAAAAAACTTACCTGAGCCTAAAAATAAATCCAAAACCCAATATCCTTCATTTGAAGATAAATCTAAAAGATAGTTAATCAATGACAATGGTTTTTGATATATGTTAACTATCTCTCCTTTTGTTTCTTTATCTTCATATGTTAGTTTTTTTACAACAGCATCATGGACTAGTACTTGCCTATGATTATTTCCATCTACTTGATTGAAAAGAATAGTCTTGTAGCTATCATCCTTTGTCCAACATTCAACATGAATGAAGTCACAGTCACTTATAATTGGTTGATTTCCACCACAAATGAGATTTGGCTTTTTCCTGTAACATGAAATAGTAAAATTTCAATTAACTTGTACACAAATGGATTTTTTAACATTAATCAAACATACAATTTCAACATCTTACCATGTAAGTTGCATCCTTGAATTTTCCTTTCCCTTGAAGCTTGATAATAACAACCCCAATTGTGTGTCTGAATGAAATGTCACAAATATCCAAAATGGTGATGTTGTGACTTCTACAAATCCCGCAACCACTTTATTAAATGCTTGATAAGTATGAGGGTCACTATCATATTCAATGTTTGGGATATTGAAACCATGAGGAATATCTACAATAACTAGGGAATAATCCCTTTTCGGTATGAGTTTTGCAATGTCTTCACAATCACCTGATATTATTTTATATTGGATAGTGTGGATCCAATTCCAAATGAAATGATTAAGACTGGGATCAAGTTCAACATCACTAAGACGTTGTTTTCTTATCCTTTCTATTATCACTGGAAAATCGGACAAAGCAAAGATGACATTATTTAATGTCGGGTGGAAGGATTTATAGGGCTGAGAAACATTAGAGAATCTAAAGTATTTAAAAATATCTAAGGTCTAAGAGGAAAATCAAATTGCGCACTGAAGGAACCAGTAAAATGTGCCTTTGCGCGCATTTTTCTTCGATAAGCTTGCCTTTACGCGACTTTTCCTCAAAAAGTCGCGCGGAACTGAGAGTGGCAGAAGTCACTTTCCGAGACCACAAGGCACACTCTAGGACATTGATCCCACACTTGAGGCCACCTAAGGACAGCCGCCCAAGCCTCCTCAGGACCTCAAGGGAGCACACAATAGAATAAATGTGGCACACAATGGAATCATCCTCCTCTCTTGGGTCACCATCCACAATGTACCAAGAGAGGGAAGGAGAGTTTGAATTCTCCTAGAAAAGGCCACCAAGAGATGAACAATTTGAGAACACATTGTTATGCTCGCCAAAATTTCCCTAAGCAATCTACCAGTGTGTGATCCAGAGCATAGATAGAGGGGACTCATTTTTTGGCCATCCAACAACTCTAGTCCACCATAGTAGAGAGAGGGAGACTTTGTGCCAAGGTAGCTCGGAAGTAAATACATCCTTGCATCAGGACTTAGAATTCCCTAGTTCTAAGGGCAGGTAAAAGTTTCATCCTTCATTCCTACCAGTACTCAAGAAGAGGGGACATAAGTGCCACCGTTTGGATTATTGAAGTTGTTTGACTCTATTTAGAGCTTTTGTGTTATTTTTTTTAGTTTAGTTTTTTATGTTTGAATATGCATTTTATTTCCCTATCTAGTATGTTTATGTCTTAGCATGTTCCCTAACTTGCTTGACTCCATTTATTTTCTGCCTGTGACCAAGAACTTAAGTGGGAAAAACCACTCCTCTTAAGTAGGTTTGATTTGGTAAATTCGTGCGCCAAACACACACACATAGGATTGGTGACTCCACTAACTTTTATTTCCAAGTTTATGTGGTTGTGCCCTTTTTGTAGAGACCTCTTTCTTTCCTAAGGAGTTGGGATAGACCTACCCCCTTTCTCTCCTTCACTGCATGATTCACCCTCAGTGACAGGTTGAAGCTAAAGAAATTCCAAAAATTACTTTGCAAGAAAATTTTGTGGCTTCTTTACAGACAGACGCGCCCCAATGCGCACGTTCAGAGGTGACTTGCACGCAGCCTTCACGCATGTCTCATCCTTTTGCGCAGGAAACTAGAAGTAATATTTTTTCTACTATTTCCATTTTTTTCCTTGCTTGTAAAGTGACTAGAAGCCCATAATACATCTACCAGCATTGGTTGAGGTGCCTCGCAACTTGTTAAACCTCACTTTTAGTTGCATTTGGTAGCTTAGGTGTTAGTTTTATTTCAAGTTGATTTTCGCAAAGTTCACACATAGTTTAAGTAGGAGGCAAATTAACTTGCATTTTGAAATAATTTATGCTTTGCGAATTTAGGTTCCAAAAGACACTTAGATAATTAGCCAAAGTAAGTGGCCCAAGTCCATGCATGTTTAGCTAAAATATTTTTCATTTTTCTAGAATAAAATTCATTAGTTTAGTTCAATTTTTGCACTAGGATATGGGACCAGGATGAAATTTTCTGTAGAGAGAAAAGTAATCTATGATGCCTTTGAACCTTTGGGTGATCCTAGGAAAGCATATGAACACTCTCTATTGATAACTCACCATCTCCCTATATTTTATCATTTATATTAACTAAGAAAAATTGAAAGTGGCCCATATTTGCACATGTTTTTCTTTTGAGCAAGGAACAACAAAACATAGTTTAAATAGGGGATTTTGAAAAGGATCATCGCATATCCAAATGTTCAAACTATGTG